>JALBCR010000357.1:35000-360248 GCA_030710515.1 Abscondita cerata
TAATGACCTCCTTAAAGCAACCAACAATACACTTACCGTTTTGGTCTGGTTTTTTTTCTCCGTTTTAAAGTTGCGAATGTCGAGTTCAAATGATAGTTATTATCAGCAAAGAAATTTCCCTCAGGCGATTAATAGCATATTAGAGAATGATATCATTAAGGTAATTCAATAATATTAAAATAAGCATTATGTTAAAATCGTTGACTAAAGGACATAATTGGAAAAAGCATTCATTAGTTTAAACATTTATTTCTTAAAATGGACAAGTTTTATTTCTTGTGTCGCTTCAGGTTGTGATTGTGGAAAAGGCCAAATTAGATTTTACGGATTTAAAAAAAAGGAAAATAACAAATACAGACATTTTCATTTATAAAAATAGTAAACGTTACTATCACAAATTTTTGTATACTACCAATACTACTTCTCTGAAAAAGCAACCTTTCTCGTGTAGAGTACACTGAAAAACTTTTATTCGACGGTCTTTCCCCTGTTCTCGATAAGTACATTCTTTTCTTTTGATTCTTATAGTGTACTACTTCTAAAGGAGAAATTTAGTATGAGGATAAACTAAGTACCTCTACGTATTGTAAGTTTTCACAAAAATTTATATTGTTTGTGTTTTGGGTATTTTATTGTAGTTTTCATTTCGACAGTATATGTGTGTCTTTAATTATCTTAAGACAGAATAATTAGTCATTCTGTAATATGTTACAAATCGCCCGAGGAAAAATTCATACCTGATAACAATGACTAACCATTCAGAAATCTCTCCTAAAATAATTCGATACAACCATAAGTACTGTCGAAATTAAATGAGCATTGTGGAAACCACAATAAAATACGTAAAATACAAAAAAATTAGAATTTAAAAGTATGCAGAGCATTGCAAATCGTCGGATAGAAAATGACATTTAAATTGTGAAAATTTTCATAACAACTAAATGCTATAGGAACTAGTACTAAAATAATAACCAGCGTATTTATTTATACTATTTATACTATATTATTCGCAGTTTGAAAAAAAAATTCAAGAACGTTTTGCTAACGTATCAAAAAATCAAAATCACAACAAAAGTTCTCAATAGGTTTGTGACGTATTTGTTCAGATCGAAAATTAATTTTGCTTTATCATAATGTGTGTCGTCATACTGTCAGAGAGACTAAAATTAGTATTGAGAAATTTGAAAAAAACTAGAAATTTTTTTCTGGTAAAACTGTATCACTATCAGTATTGATTTATTGCTGGAGGGTTAATAGTTTGTTGCTAATCTGCTGCCATTACGTTTAGGCATCTATGTTTTATAATTTATTTTCTAATCGAACTGTTGTTGCAACTAGTTATACAGGGTGCCCATAATCTATCTCATAACATGGGTAACTTTCTTAATATGCAAAATAGGTAATCGGTTAAATTAGAAAGTCTTATACATATTTTTACGTAGAATTCGATAAAATTACTCAAAATGTCATAACCCTCTTGATTTTCGAGATATAACACAAACTTACATTTTTTAAATGGCAATCATAGTTGGCTGTGATCTTATTAAATAGCTTTTGTTTTGCGATTTCATTGATATAAGGTTCGATATACTTTACTCTTGTATTTCTATTTAAATGCCCAAAATTGTGTTGTTGATACCATTAAGGAACAAAATGATTTACAAGTTAGTTAAACTTGAAACAAAAATTTATATTGACAATATAATACCACAAGTAGGTACTATTAATGGTTTGTAATTATGTTCTATTTCAATAATGTACAAAAGACATAAAAGTTCATATTAAATGTTCGAAATGGCCCCCGTTAACCAATATGCACATTTGACATCTTCTAACCATCTCTCTATGCACTTTTTCCAAACTGCGAGGACGAATTCTTCTAATAATCAACCTAATTCTATCTTTTAATTCTTCTACATTATTGGGTTTTTCTTTGTACACCCTGTCTTTAACGGTTCCTCACAAGAAAAAATCGAGAGGTGTGATATCAGGTGTTCTTGCCGGCCAATTAATAGGACCTGAATTACCGATCCAGCTCGGAAAACGTTCGGAAAGATATTCAGAAACAGCTCTAAAATTATGAGCAGGAGCACCATCATGTTGGAAATGAGTAAGATTTTTGTACCACATTTAATGGCAGTTCATCTAACATGTCTTCCAAGTCATTTTGAAGAAATTCTAAATATCGCCTTCCATTTAAATGGTAATTGTAAAAGAACGGACCAATTATTCTGCTACCGAGGATGCCACACCACACATTTATTGAAAAAATATGTTGATCTCGTCTCTCAACAGTAACATGAGGGTTGTTCTCAGACCAATAGTTATTATTATGTCTATTAAATACACCGTTATTGGTAAATTTTGCCTCGTCAGTAAATAAAATTCTGCGCGAGAAATATGGATCGTTGTCAGTTTCTCTTAAAAACCATCGAGCGTAATTTAATCTTCTCTCTGAGTCGGCTGGATACAAGGTGTTGCCGATATGAAATTTATACGGCTTGAATCGATTTTGTTTTAAAATTAAACGAGCTTTTTCTGTAGAAGTACCACACTCACTTGCAATTTCACGGGTAGATGTTTTTGGTTTATAATTTACATATGCCAAAACTCTTTCTTCGTCTTCTTGATTAAACTTTTGCTTAGCTTTTGGTTTCATAAATGATCCGTATAGTTTTAAATTATTTTCCAGTTTGGAAAAAAGTCTTTTATCTGGTTGTCTTCTTTCCATATATCTTTGCAAATACATTTCACTGGCTTCATTACTATTTCTGTTGCTAGCATAATAACAAAAAAGCATGTCGTTTCTCTCTTCATGTGAATACATTGTTTATTTTGAGAATTTTATGTTTTTAAAATAAATCACCGTGAATAATACAACTTACTTATGTAAATCAAATTATTTAGTTGACGACACAGGCTTTTGTTTCAACAGGTTTTTGTTTGAAGCATTTGTTTCCATAGCCTGCCTGTGTATTATTTTGCAGCTTAATTGTATCAATAAACTACTTTTAGCATTTACAAAAAAAAATGTAAGAGTAAAGTATATCGAACCTTATATCAATGAAATCGCAAAAACAAAAGCTATTTAATAAGATCACAGCCAACTATGATTGCCATTTAAAAAAATGTAAGTTTGTGTTATATCTCGAAAATCAAGAGGGTTATGACATTTTGAGTAATTTTATCGAATTCTACGTAAAAATATGTATAAGATGTCATTTTTAGTTCAGTTCTAAAGTAAGTAGTAGTGGAACAGGACAACATTAAAAAAATCGACTGTTTTCAGTTTTTTCACAAAATTGCAAAAGTTGAAGACATATGTCAAATTTGAAAAAGTTTAACATTTTGCTTGTAATTCTGCCCAACTTTCCTAATTTAACATTACCTATTTTGCATATTAAGAAAGTTACCCATGTTATGAGATAGATTATGGGCACCTGTATATACTCAATAAAGTTTGGTCAACGGGAATTAAATTTAGAAGAATTTATCTTAATTTTTGCCTATCTTTAGCTTATTTAAATTTTTTTAATTTATTGTTTACAATAACTAGCAATGACTAGTAAAATGTCCTTCAAACCCCTATTTGTTACTTAACTAGCCGCTTGTTTAGAAATTTCAAATGTTGCTTAAATAATGTTTTTCTGTCTCTTGCATGCTTTTACTTCCAATTAATTTTACTAAATTCAACCAATGAAAAAAAATTTAAGGTTTGTCTTTTACTAAAGTATCTCATTGATAAAAATTTTTAGCCAAAACAAATCAGGCGATGGATACACAAGTTCAACAAAAATGATGCTGCTCACCCATTACAAACTGTGCAAACGGGGGAGAAGTAGAGTTACTACTCCCGCAACTGATGAAGGAATTATTACATCAGCGCGTAATACACCTTTTACCTCTCAGGAAAAAAATACGCGAGCGACTGAATTTAAATTGTTCTACCCGCACCATTAGTCTAATCTTGCATGAAGGCGGTTTACATGCCAGAACTACGGCGGCAAAACCGGCTTTAAATACAAAACATACTCAAACCTGTCTTAATTTTTGTCTAAATAATATAGATCGGGATTGGACAACCACAATTTTTTTCATAAAAAACATTCTTATCGTCTGATGAACAGATGAAAAAACCGCAATATGTTTTTACAAAAGATCATAGTAATTGAATTACTTTGGGATACTGGGGTTGGATCTCTGATGCTGGACCAGGAAAACTTCTGCAGACCCCAACACGATGTACTGCAATAGACTATGTCAACATATTGAAAGCACTTTAATTCCCAGTGTTCTCGCCATCTCTACAAAAAAAGAATTGAAAGTGATTACGTTTGTTTAGGATAATGCTCCTATCCATACAGCCAGAATTGTTCAAGAATGGTTTAAAGACAAGGAGGATATTCAAGCGTTACGGTGGACAGCTCTCTCTCCGGATCAGAATCCAATTGAAAATAAGTGGTCAGCAATGGTTCGTAATTGGGTTCAGGGCGGAGATAGACCAATTAGAAATTAGATTTTGCTAAACCATATTCTCGTTGCCTCGATGCAAAGCCGTTTACAAAATTGTATCGACAGAGGCAAATTTTACAAAAAATATTAAAATTCTTTAAAGCTATGTTGTTTTTATTATTTTGTTACTACCTCTATTTTTAAAAAAGTTTAGCAAAATAGCTTTATCTTCAAGCGGTTAAAAATGTTGTACTTTGTCTCTATAGAAACCGTTGAAGTGTGTTTTTTAGTCGTAGTTGAAATACTTCAAATCCTAGGAGTTGAAATATCCATGGTCGGCTCCACCAAGTCAAAATATACGTTCATTGAAAGCATTTAGAGAATTTAAAATCACGATTTGTTTATCAGTATTTACACTTATTATTTAACAATTGAACTATCTAATAAAAATGACTCAAAAAAAGCAAAACAACGAAATTATTAACCAATATTACTAATTGGCTACCCCTATGGTGTTTAACACAAGCCGCCAATGATCATGTGCATGACATTCCCATTTCCCAACTGTCATTGTCAAAACGATACGCAACGCATGTAGAAAAACAATAGCGTCGTATGTACAAAGATTCAACTCGTTATTGTTCCGCTTGAAGATAAAATAGTATATATCATTCAGAGTAGAAGATGTTTTGTGGTTTTTGTTTTTTTATAAAAAAAATTTTTACGATACAAGCGTTGGGTTCGTAGAACAAAAAATATATATCATGAAAGTATTACAATTGGAATTTGTTATC
Organism: Abscondita cerata; assembly: GCA_030710515.1. Classification (NCBI taxonomy): domain Eukaryota; kingdom Metazoa; phylum Arthropoda; class Insecta; order Coleoptera; family Lampyridae; genus Abscondita; species Abscondita cerata. The sequence goes on from JALBCR010000357.1 coordinate 40,247, forward strand.
AATGGAAGTTAAATTTAATTATTAATTGACTTTTAATATAAAGTTTGTACACTTAATAACGGAAGCAACTAAACAGTAACTAGAATAATATTCAACAAAGCCAGAGTGAGTCTGTGTTCTATGCTTTTTGATAGGAAACTACAGACTGCCCCCTCAGACATACTACATTTTCTTAGATATTGTAAGAAACCGACGACGTAATAATTCACATTTGCCGCCAAGAAAGAATTATCTCACAGCGTAAAATTTGCAACGTCAAGAACAGACGTCGTGCGCACCGCTCCATTTAAAATACACTTAATTAAGGCAACTAAACAATAACTAGAATAATATTCAGCAAAGCCAAAGTAGGTTTATTTTCTTTTGCTTTTCTAAACAGACTGCCCCCTCAGACATGCAACATTTTCTTAGATATTGTAAGAAACCGACGACGTAATAATTCACATTTGCCGCTAAGATAGAATTATCTCACAGTGTAAAATTTGCAACGTCAAGAACAGACGTCGTGCGCACTGCTCCATTTAAAATTACCCCAATGCAAACTGCGCCCACTCTTCCTCCGCTCGAGATAAAGCCCCTAGCCCTATAAGCGCGAGCGCAATGCCAAAAAGGCACTTGTTATTAGACCTTTACTTCTATTCCTAATCCGACTCGACTTCTCAATTTAAATCCGTCCGCATTTATCCGCCACTAACTGAAAGACCGTTGCAAATGCTGATTAAATTTGGTACGGGCGTGGCAACCTCTAACTCAAACACCGCTGCAAATGCTGATTTAATTTGGTAAGGACGCGACAACTCCTAACTCAAAGACCGCTGCAAATGCTGATTTAACTCAGCACGGGCGCAACAACCATTAACTCAAAGACCAATGCAGATGCTGATTCAATTCGGTACAGGTGTGGCACAAAACCCTCTTAATCTTCCGAGAACCCCCTAAAATCATTCACCGTTACTAATCCAAATCTAGTTACCCCGAACCTTAAACACTGTGGCTGACCTCTTCGGTAGCAGCTGCTTTCCTCTAAAACCGTTTTATTTAGAACTCGCCGCTTCATATCACTGACTCCTCGAGGGTAGCTAATCTATTCGATAACACTTTGTAGTAGGCGTGCTGGCAGACGCTGACCTAGGTGAAGTATCACCGCCACAAAACAAACACAGAACTTTGCATACATACACTGCTCGCTTGCCAGACATCACCGTACAAGTACAACCACCAGGCATCCTGGGCACGTTGAGACGGACTTCCGTCGTTTGCCAAGCCGTAAGTCGCAATAATAAACTCCGTGGTGATTTGAAGGTATTCTGAAAAAAAGGACTGTTATTTCAAGAAAAAAAATTGTTTACTTAAATTTTTTAATTTTAGATATTATTTTGAATTTGTTTATGTGAAGCAAGTGGCCCTAGCTTTAACCCGGATGGTGATAGCAATTCCAATGACAATAGATAACGGTGAGTCCGTTCCATACGGTAAATTTAACGTAATTACGAATAACGAAATTGATTCTTTTAAAAATAATAACAGTGATAGAAGAAGTACTGAAGTGAACATGCATAAAATTACGTCAGCTAATCATTATGATATTCAGCTACGCTACAGAAGCATAGATCTTGGTCCATTTTTTGTATTCGTAGAATCATACGAAAAAATATAGGTAAATTACATGCAATTCGTGTAAGTCACTATTTAAAACAAGATGCTGAAATTAGATCTCAAATAATTAATATTAAACCTTGGGGCGCAATAAAATAAGAATTGAATTTAAAAACTATCTAGCATCGGATAACATCATAACACATAAATGCATTAGTGATAGTAACTTTGTCGCATATATTCCCAGATATTATGTAGAACCCAAAGGTATTATTAAAGGTGTAGATATCTTTTTTGATGACGAATACATTCTCGATAAAATTAAGACACTAAACCCTCATATAACTACTGTTAGGCGCTTTAAAAAAAAATTGTCGAAGCTGATGGCAATCAAAAATTTATTCCCAGACAAATGATTAGTGTGTCCTTTTTGGTCAATTCCTTGCCTAACCATGTGTATATTAATCAAGTCTTTTGTTTATCCTGTTACCCAGTGTAGTAACTGCTTAAGGTATGGTCATATGTATCAACATTGTAAAGGTAAAAAACGATGCGACAAATGTGGGGAATCACACGATAGCACCGTCGAATGTTCTGTTAAATGCATCTACTGCAAATCTGTTGTTCACACGGCAACATCAAAAATATGTCCCGAATATAGTAATCAACGAAAAATCAAAGAAACTATGGCAAGTTTAAACATATCTTTCTCCGAAGCAAAAAATCTACAATTACGCCATATTCTAATGTTCTTACTACTTAAAACCGTTTTCAAGTATTAACCAATCTTGAAGAATACCCACCTTTACCTACCAGAACCTTCGAATTTGATTTAAATAAACTTAAAAAAGTAAATAAAATATCATTTTCTCAACCAAACCCTGCAGTAAATGACCGCATTAAGAAAAGAAAAGTAATTAGTCTTATAGATAAAGAAGCCCCATTATTTAACGATACAGAACATTCTCCGCATACATATTCAGTGTTACCAAGCCCATATCGAGATGATTTTATGGCTTATAAACAGGAATTGATTGAAAATATTACTGAGTCTACAAACCAACTAACTTGTTTCTAAATTAATTAATCAAAAGCTCGTAAATTTAACAAACATACATAAAGATATTAAAACGCAGATTTCTAATTACATTAATAACTTTCCCTTAATCCCTCATGGCTAATACAACAAAAATACCGTTAAAATTGTAAACAATGGAATTCTAGGTCATTGATTGCAAATAAACTCAGTTTTCAAAAAATGTTACTAGATCAAAATATTGATATTGCACTTATTTCAGAAACCTAGCTAAACCCTAAAAATAATCTTACTTTTTATGGTTACAATATCCTACGAAGCGACAGAAGTGATGGTAAAGGAGGTGTTGCTATTGTAATTTCTGCAATATTAAAGTTCGAACCCATACTATTTAAAAAGGCTGACTTCGGTAATCTGGAACTATGTAGTGTTAAAGTATTAATTAATAAGATGTGGTATCATTTTGTGTCTGTATACCAAGCACCAATAAAAGATGCCCCAGTTAGGGTGACCTCATAAAATTGTTCTCGATGTTTCAGAATGTAATTATTGGTGGTGATTTTAATGCTCGTCATGGTATTTTGGGGTTTGGCTAATTCTTCCAAAGTAGGTTTAACGGTAGCCAAAGCAATCGACAGCACACAATTAGTAATTTTAAACACAGACTTAGCTACTAGGCTCGTCTCTAGCTATATTTCCAAATCATGCGTAGATATTACTTTGTCCTCACATAGTCTTGGGTTGTGGACAATGATACACACGGTTCCAATCATTTTTCCTATTATTATCAATTTATCTGTTAAAGTTGGCATGAGTAAAATTATTTACCCAGTCAGAAAATGGAGAGTAAAATCTGCTAATTGGTATTTGTTTTAAAATCTTTAGAAAAGTTGTTTCCCCCAAAAGAAAACCTTCACAACCTAGAAGATAAAGTAAATTTTTTTGTCGATAATGTAAATAGTGTTGCTTCTAATACTATCAAAATTAACAAGCCATTTATGCCAAATAAACAAAAAAATGCTCCTTGGTGGGATAAGGAATGCGACGAATATCTCAATAAAAGAAATGACGTCTTTGCTAAGTATAAAAAAGCAAGCCAATTAAAACAAATTTTTATTCAATGTAAAAGCATTCCGCTGCTTGTAAACTTTTATTTAAAACTAAATCTGGATGACAATGGATTAATTATTGCAATAATCTGAATTAAAACGTTCCGATTAGCAGTGTATGGCAAAATATAAACAAAATAAATAAGAGTATGACTTCAGTTACCGGTATCCAGAAAAAATTGGCAGAAAAAATATTAATCAAGTTTTAACACCACCGTCTGTATACAACACTTAAACGAAGATACAAAAAAAAAACACATTTCTTTAAAAAAAATTTAACCAACGACTCCAAAAAGCTATAAAGAAAAAAAACAAACACAACTCCTCCAACCAAAAAAAAAATCCAACCAATAAATCATAAAAAAATCCTTCAAACAAAAATTATTTAAACAACCTCACTAAATATATATCCTTTTTCATAAAAAACCCAAAATAAATTATAGTAATTTTATTAAATCTTAAAATAAATTAAAAAAATAAATTATTTTAAAAATTTTAAGCATAAACTAATATCTTTATTTTTTTTCTTTTACAAAACAATTTAAAACTTAATTAAACTTAGAGTATAGGATTCTTTACTTAATAATAAATTAATTTCTACTAAATAATAACTTTTTTTTTACAATTAACTAAACAAAAAAATAAACAACAACATTAATCAAAAACACCCAACAAAAACTCCCCCAAAAGCACCGCACAAGCACCAAAATCAAACACATCCCCAACTCTTAATCAAAATATACCCAAACATACTCCCTCATCAATTCCTTTCTCCACACCCAAACTAATCCTAATATAAAAAAATTTACAAATTAAATAACCATAAAAAAAAACACAATAAAAAAAAAAAAAAAAAAAAAGTACACTCATGAAATTTAAAACTTGGACACCACAATTTCTGTAAACAAAAGTTTGCACATTGTGAAGCGGGCTTAAGGGTATCATTTACAATTCTAACAGCAGGTAGTCTCAGCAGGGGTTATCTTATAGAAGGACTGTAGAATGAATCATTACACTAAGCACGTTTTAGAAAATAGGTAATTTACGTTGCTTACTTAATTTTTTTTTTAAATATATTTGAAGGTATCGCTAATTAAACACCATAGCTCGATTAATTATCGAATCAAAATTTTGTTTAGGAAATGTTTACAAAATAAAATTAGAAATAATTTTGATTTAAAAAACGTCTACAAGCAATAACTTTTAAATTAAATCAAAAACTAAACATGGTTATTTGGGTTGACTGATTATTACTTATTTTTAAATAAATCTAACCTACTAATTATTGTAAGTTATTAAAAAAATCATTAAACTCTCTATTCATAATATTTAGTCCTTACAAAATGTATATTTTATGACGTTTCATTTTTTCTGTAGTTAATATAAAAAGTGAAAATAAAAACTAAGGCAATTCTTATTGTCAACGTATATATTTAGTTTTTGACAAGAATTTATTACATAATTATAATTAAGATACCAAGTTATAGTTTAAAATTAAATGAAAACGTTTTTTTAAATAAAGGTATTACTATATAAATAAATATAGAAATCAATAATGGGTGTGACCTCCATTATTATTGATACATTCTTGGAGGCGTCTGCTCATTGACGCTATCAAGGTATCAATATAATTAATATTAATCGTTTCCCATGCGGTATCAATGGCTGCAATTAGTGCATTACGGTTTACTGGTATAAAATTTGGCCCTTGTTGTCTTCGGATAACAGCAAGTATTCGAGCCCAAACATTTTCGATAATGTTAAAATCTGGGCTTTTGCTGGCCAGGGTAACAGCTCCAAGTTATTTGCTTGTATCCAGTTGCGCACAACCTGCGAAGTATAGGGTCATCATATCCCGATAGTTAATTATCGAATGTTCCAAGAAAATATGTGTAAATAGTAAATGGAATCTACTAACGTAACGTTAAGTCGTTAATTATAGTTACATAACTCTCCTTTCATAAGATATAGTTCATATTAATATGCTTATTGTAAAGCTTCGTACACACCTGAACAACAAACCGAGGAACAAACAGAACAACGAACCGAACGGCAATCGGAACATTAATTTGGACGGTGCTACGTACGAATTTTAGAACAGATTCGCAAGTCCTGATTGTTCCACGAACGGTTTGCGGCGTTCCCGCAACTTGTCGGTTTTTCTCCGACATCAAAGAAAATGCGCGCGAATGCGTTTGCAGGTTTGGACGAATCTAAACAAAACGGCGAACAAACTTATGCGGGAGAATTAAATTATTTATTTTTGTCCTCCCTTTTTGTGGGTTTGTTGTGTTTTAGGTAATATTATGGAGTTGACAGAAGAAAAATGTTTTAAATTAATCAGTGTTTAAGAATGCAAAGAAAAATGATGTCCCTATTAGCATCATTTGGGCAGGAAATTTCAAAATAAAAAAAAAAGCAGAAGTAAATTATAATTTTTACTCTTCATTGTGCGTAAAAATTTGGTTGGCACTATCTTCTTGTTTTCCACAATTTTCTCTTCTCAATAATAAATATATATGAACTGAAAACTACTGAAAATAATTATGGGAACAGCACAAACATTCCGATTGTTGTTCGGATTGTGGAAATCTTAAAACGTTATCGTTTGTCGTTCTGTTTGACTAAGGCAATTAGGCTTATTGTCAACGTATATATTTAGTTTTTTGACAAGAATTTATTACATAATTATAATTAAGATACCAAGTTATAGTTTTAAAATTAAATGAAAACGTTTTTTAAATAAAGGTATTACTATATAAGTAAATATAAGAAATCAATAATGGGTGTGACCTCCATTATTATTGATACATTCTTGGAGGCGTCTGCTCATTGACGCTATCAAGGTATCAATATAATTAATATTAATCGTTTCCCATGCGGTATCAATGGCTGCAATTAGTGCATTACGGTTTAGTGGTATAAAAATTTGGCCCTTGTTGTCTTCGGATAACAGCAAGTATTCGAGCTTAAACATTTTCGATAATGTTAAAATCTGGGCTTTTGCTGGCCAGAATTAACAGCTCCAAGTTATTTTCTCGTATCCAATTGCGCACAACCCGCGAAGTATGAATAGGGGCGTTGTCCTTTAACAACAAAAATACATTATGAAAATGTTAATTCAACAGATCCCGAACTATTTTTTGGAGAAAGTATAGTGAAATAAGAATACTTACTTGTTGCAGAATCAAGACGTCCATCGATAAGCCTCAACAAACTCCTCAAGACCCCGCGCGCTAACCCAACCCCTACACATTCACAGAAAAATAACCACTTTGTTTTTAGGACATATGTGATTATTTTCGTAACGAGTTCCTTCCATTCTAAAAACTTTTAGTGGTCCATCGTCCTTGCCCGTTATTCGTCGCTAAAAACCACTCGATTCCAAAATTCCAAGGTTCGTTCACATATCGCCTTGCAAATTCCAGACGACGTCTCATATTTTCGTCACTGAGAACTTTTTTCGCAGCAGCATTATACTTCTTTATTCCCATCTCCTTTAATCTTTTTGTGCAGTTATACGGCATCCGGAAAATGTGTATCTGCTATAGCCCTGGAGTATGTAGCAAATGGTTGTTCTGTTACGTAATGAAACAACTCGAGATCTTGAGCACGTGTAGATACTTTAGGTCTACCACTTCCGATGGCTCTTTCAAAGTGTGTTTAAGATTCCATTTTACTCGGTAATGCCCTACGGTGCTTTTGGTATATCTAACATACGTGAAATTTCCACGCACGCTACGGCCCGCCGCTAATTCCGAAACAATCCGCGCTTTCAAATCAGCACCGAGATGAGGTGGTATTTTCCTAACACTTGAAATTTTAAACTAAAATGGAATTTACATTTCTTACTTTATTTATTGGTTCACACTACCCTTCTCAAACAGTAGGTAATTGTTTATTTATTACATACTTCTAATGACCAATGTAACAACCCTTAGAGCAATATGACTCAAAGGAAGTAAATTAAACAAGCAAGGATATTCTATTGTTATTGAAACTTATTCATAAAGTAAAAGCCATTTCCTTATAATGCTAATGGACAGGATTTTCTTTTAAGTATTAAGATTACAATAGAGGACTTATAAACTTTCGAAAATATCTAATTATAAATATTTACACTGCAATTGCGCTTTTTCCTTAATAATTTCTTAGCAATAACATACACGTTCTTGGTTTTAAGTTGTCATAAATTTGATATGATATAAATTTGTGTTTCTAATATTACATCACAAACTAATCTTTATTCGCCAAAAATTGTTGCTTAAGTTGTAAAGCTTCGTACACACCTGAACAACAAACCGAGCAACAAACATAACAACGAACCGAAAGTCAAACAGAACGACAAACGATCTTTTATTATTTACAATCCGAACAACAAACGGAACGTTTGTGCTGTTCCATAATTATTTTCAGTAGTTTTCAGTTCATATATATTTATTATTGAGAAGAGAAAATTGCGGAAAACAAGAAGATAGTGCCAACCAAATTTTTACGCACAAAGAAGAGTAAAAATTATAATTTACTTCGTTTTTTATTTTGGAAATTTCCCGCCCAAATGATGCTAATAGGGACATCATTTTTTCTTGCATTCTTAAACACTGATTAATTTAAAACATTTTTCTTCTGTCAACTCCATAATATTACCTAAAACACAACAAACCCACAAAAGGAGGACAAAAATAAATAATTTAATTCTCCCGCATAAGTTTGTTCGCCGTTTTGTTTAGATTCGTCCAAACCTGCAAACGCATTCGCGCGCATTTTCTTTGATGTCGGAGAAAAACCGACAAGTTGCGGGAACGCCGCAAACCGTTCGTGGAACAATCAGGACTTGCGAATCTGTTCTAAAATTCGTACGTAGCACCGTCCAAATTAATGTTCCGATTGCCGTTCGGTTCGTTGTTCTGTTTGTTCCTCGGTTTGTTGTTCAGGTGTGTACGAAGCTTTACAATAAGCATATTAATATGAACTATATCTTATGAAAGGAGAGTTATGTAACTATAATTAACGACTTAACGTTACGTTAGTAGATTCCATTTACTATTTACACATATTTTCTTGGAACATTCGATAATTAACTATCGGGATATGATGACCCTATACTTCGCAGGTTGTGCGCAACTGGATACAAGCAAATAACTTGGAGCTGTTACCCTGGCCAGCAAAAAGCCCAGATTTTAACATTATCGAAAATGTTTGGGCTCGAATACTTGCTGTTATCCGAAGACAACAAGGGCCAAATTTTATACCAGTAAACCGTAATGCACTAATTGCAGCCATTGATACCGCATGGAAACGATTAATATTAATTATATTGATACCTTGATAGCGTCAATGAGCAGACGCCTCCAAGAATGTATCAATAATAATGGAGGTCACACCCATTATTGATTTCTTATATTTATTTATATAGTAATACCTTTATTTAAAAAAAAAGGTTTTTATTTAATTTTAAACTATAACTTGGTATCTTAATTATAATTATGTAATAAATTCTTGTCAAAAACTAAATATATACGTTGACAATAAGAATTGCCTTAGTTTTTATTTTCACTTTTTATATTAACTACAGTAAAAATGAAACGTCATAAAATATACATTTTGTAAGGACTAAATATTATGAATAGAGAGTTTAATGATTTTTTTTAATAACTTACAATAATTAGTAGGTTAGATTTATTTAAAAATAAGTAATAATCAGTCAACCCAAATAACCATGTTTAGTTTTTGATTTAATTTAAAAGTTATTGCTTGTAGACGTTTTTAAATCAAAATTATTTCTAATTTTATTTTGTAAACATTTCCTAAACAAAATTTTGATTCGATAATTAATCGAGCTATGGTGTTTAATTAGCGATACCTTCAAATATATTCTTTAAAGAAAAAATTAAGTAAGCAACGTAAATTACCTATTTTCTAAAACGTGCTTAGTGTAATGATTCATTCTACAGTCCTTCTATAAGATAACCCCTGCTGAGACTACCTGCTGTTAGAATTGTAAATGATACCCTTAAGCCCGCTTCACAATGTGCAAACTTTTGTTTACAGAAATTGTGGTGTCCAAGTTTTAAATTTCATGAGTGTACTTCAACAGGTCTACCTCAGGGATCTAGTAATAAGTCCTTTCTTGTTTAACTTATACACAATAGATTTAAATCGAACCGTACAGAATAATACAACTTTGATACAATATGCAGATAAAATCGTAGCATACACATGTCGTTCATCACAACAAGAATGTAAAGAGCGTCTACAATTAGTCAGTAAGGAGTTAGGTAGCTGGTGTTTTCATAATGGCCTTAACATATCAACTACGAAATCGGCTGTTACGTTTTTCATGCGCAAAGAATACCACGACAAACCAACATTATATTAAATAAAATTTCGTTTCCTGTCGTTCAAACCTTCAAATATTTGGGAGTAATACTAGACACCAAATTGTTATGAAGAGATTTTGTTGTTCATATTACTAATAAAACAAAAAAAAGCATACATCTGCTAAAACACATTTGTAAATTTGCCTGGGGTTCAAATCATGAGATTGCTCTTCTTTTCTATAAAACATATATAAAAAGTATTATTGACTACGGATGCATTTGATACGGTTTAGCTTGCAACACCCACCTGCAGAAAATAGATAAATTGCAATATAAAGCTATCAAAATATGTCTCGGAGTGATGAAATCTTTACCAAATTCAGCTTGCTTAGTTGAAAGTTTAGAGCCACCTTTGGGGTGTCAAAGACTACTTTTGGCGTCAAAATTCATTTTAAAACACAAACGCAATAATTCCCAATTATTTAAAAAAATCTATGATATTTTCATTCTGAATTTAACCGAAAAATATTGGACAAAAAAACGACCCTCCTCTGGCCAAAGCGATGGAATTTTGCCAGGATCTTAAACTTACTAATAGTGAATTTTATTATGAACCGGCCATTTTTCAGTTGGAATATAATGTTTTGTTCAGATCACCTACTATCTCCATATTTTATTACCTATTTGGGATTAGTTCCAATATAAAAAATTTGGGAGGCATTAAATACACTTTCAGCTAATTCAATACACATTTTCACTGACGGATCTAAATCTTCATCCTCTGTAACAAGCGCGTTTTATGTTCCTGCATCTAATTACAAATATTCAATTTCTCTTCATCCCGCTTTGAGTATTTTTTTAGCTGAAGCTGCTGCAATCCTTTATGCTATTAAATGGGCATTGAATCGACATTTAAAATCTGTTATAATTTGCTCCGACTCACAATCTGTTTTAAATTGTATAAAATATTTTAAGTTCAATACTCCCTTGTATCCGAATCCATTTATAGCGAATATTATGAACCTTTTGTGTCGCATGGCATCCCAGATCTATATCCTTTGTGTGGGTAAAAACACACAGTAACATTGAAGGTAATATCTTGGTGGATCGGATCGCAAGGGACGTAGATCAAGTTGTGGATGTGGATGCAAATTGTCTTGTTACCAACGACTTTACGCAATATATTAAAAAAATGTGTCAGCTGCAATGGGAAACACAATGGAAGCAATACAGTATTGAATCCCAAACGGCGTACTTCTCTATTCATCCTAACATCCCACATAAACATTGGTATCAAAAAAACAATAATTATAGCAGAAAGTTTATATCTACTATTAGCAGATTAAAGCTAAACCAGCTCATTTGTTTAAAATTGGCGTTAAAGATAGTCCCTTTTGTAATTGTGGAGAAAGGGGAGATATTAATCACTTACTTTTTAATTGTGAAGAGCTGACACATTTTAGTGACCTTTTTTCTGGGATTTTAACTAAAAGTAATATACCCTTACCGGTGTGGTTGCCGGATATTTTAAAAATTAACGATGGTCACAATCACTTGCTGCATGAATTGTTCAAATATTGCATGGCTATAAAAGTAAACATTTAAATAATTAATTAAATTTTTTCTATTTTGGGTCGTTTACAGAGCTATAAAAGCACCCAAATGAGTTCTTTTATAGAAATTTCAGTTCTTTTATAGAAATAGAGCAATTTTTTATTCCAAACGGTGGTAACACTGATAACGTCCAAGCTGTCATTACGTTCGGTGTGCATTAATTTAAATCATAATTAATGTTCAGTAGATTTATTTATCTACTTATTTTTATTTCCACCTATTTTTTTTAATGAACCATATGATAAATGTACTAATTAAACTTAAACTAGCATTTAAACTAAAGATTAAATGAAATATTGCCACCTTAGTAATTACACTTCAAAATTTCTAAATTTAAAACTCGCAAAATTTTATTTTAAAATCAATCTAAAAAGCCCAAAATAAAAAATAGTATAAAGAATTCGTTTTAGAAGGCATTTTAGTGACTCGTACTGTCTTACAAAAATGCGTCTTCTGAAACTAGTTCTTTAATATACTAATTTGTGACTAATACCCTTAAAGATCAGGTTAAAAAAAAAGAAAAAAAAAGTAAAATTATACATTTTCAAGATTTGTTAAATTTTTGTTGTTTTTTAATCTTTAAGAAAGCTTTGACTACTAACGTTTGAATCTGTTACGTTTACTAAAGCTAACAGTTTAACCATATTTAGTTTAACTACAACCATATACGTCGCTTATTTAAGTTTCAAGATGAAGTAATTTAAAACACAAAAACAATTAAAGCAAACATTTAGGAAACTTATCCGAGGATTTGCAAATGAGCGTTCGTTTAACAAGGAAGACGTTGTTGTAGGTTAATTACACTTAAAACGCTTCTAGCAACCAAATTTACATACTATAAAAATACTTAAATTAAATTTAGAAATGTGATGGTAACTGCTCTTCTTCGTCCTATTAATTATTTGCAGATATCAGATGCTTTTGAGTTAATTGAACTACATTTTAAAGTTTTTTTTTAGAATAGTGAAATTTTTTATTAATATTGCCATTTCCATTAAAAACTTAAGTTAATTAATTGAAAGAAATGTGGATATTTTGAAATTATGAAAATCGTAAAAAAAAGTCGTTCAAAATTTATTTACTGCATAAAATACCAATTGAGCCCATCTCAATAAGTGAAGTTCTGTTCAGCTACTTGAAAGGCATTGAATTTATGTCCGAATAAAAGCAAGGAAGTATTTACTATGTCGAACGTTTAAAATGTTTTCAGTGTAAACAACGTAAGTATCGGTAATACTTTGCAGACGTTTTAAAATCCTTTTTTATTTCAAACTCGAAGCATACTCAACAATCGTGTAGTGTTAGAAAACTAATATCAATAATAACATTTGTACAATAAGTATAACTGAGAACTTAGGATAATTTGCAATATTAATAGAACGATGGAAAAAGGGTGCGAAATTTTAAATTGAAAAAGTAAATAAAATTTTAAAAGAAGCGTTAGATTTTCAATTTTTTTACAACGTGAAATCTGAATTAACGTTATTGTTACAACTTTAAAAAGTAAATTGCGCGCAATTTATTTGAGAAAATGCAAATTTTATTCAAAATATTAAGTATTTATAGTCGTAAAGGCAATTCTGAAGGATAGCGAAATATCTGTTTAAGTGCAGCTTTGCTATATCAGTATCCACTTGAGACTATAATCAGTACGAATATTGCGTAGAATATCACACAATATTTCACATTTAACCTATTTAGTGCCGTAAAATACGCATTTAACTAGTAGAAATAAACAAAAGCGTAATTTGGTAATATAAATAAATTAAATTAGCCTGGAGCAATCAAAGCACCTGTCGTTAAATTTCTTGGGTTTAACCTCTAAAACCCAGCACCTCAAGGCTTATAGCTAAACCGCTGCACATTTAATCGAAATTAAGTTCATTATTAAACTTGAAACTCGGCCCAAAAGCTCCAATTATCTAAAGTGTGGTGAAAATATTGCTAGAACATTGCATGTATTGTATAAAATAACGAACCCTTAACCCTTCCGCCTGTAAATTGTTTCTAAATTTAAACAGTGTAACAATCGATCTGTTCCTTCACCCAAAGTAAAAAGGTTAATCCGATTAAGTTTTATGTCAAGTTTAAATTCAATTCTTTTTTGTTTTTATTTTTATTTGAATGTTAACTTATTCACGCTTGAAAAGTTTTGCCTCCTAGATTTGCTAATACACTTTGTTGTTCTAAAAGAACATATAAGAAGATTTTTTTATAAATTTCCGATTCAAGTTTGTCACTTAGCTTAGCCGTGAGCCTATAATCGATGACGTGTTGCAATCACCTCAAAACGCTTTTCTTGAGGTAGCAAGAAGCACAAGATTATTAATACATCGAGTGAAAAGGGAAAGTTTCCGATTATCTGTCATCACTTAGTATAATGAGCCCAACAACTTAATACAAGCATTGCAATAACTAAATTGATTTGTTATTAGAATTAATACTATTGATTCTATAATTCGAAATATTTGTATTAATTTTGCGGTGTAATAATTTAAATTGTTTTTTAATGATATTGGTTGCCAGACGTCATACCTTTTGACATCCAATATTAATATAAGCATCAAAAGCAACAATAAACTGTAGAATTTGTTTTTTAGCTTTGGTAAAGTAGATATCTAGTACCGCTCAATAGAAACATCTATTAAAGGTAGGTAATAAAAAAAGGTTCTCCTTATAATGAAATAATTTATTCTTTTGTTTTGTTTTTTAAAAATTTATTTTTCTAATTCTTTTTTTTTTTTTGAAGTAGGTATTTATTTTAACATAATGGTATGTTTTATAACAGAAGTTTTCTGTGCTAATGAGTTTTACATTTTATATTCAGATAAAGTTTCTCAACATTATGGAATAATATTGCCTTGTAATAAATTTAATTCTCTGTGAAAACTTTTTCAAAAAATATGTAATTTTTGAGATATTTTTATGACTATTGCAGTCAAAAATAATTAGTGATTCAAAAAAAAATTGCAAAATTGTTAAAGATAATAAGTGATAATTGACATATGGTTTTTTTTAAATTAATATTAATTATTTAAAATGGGGAAAACTATTGACAACAGAAGTAGCAGTCTACTACTCAGGCGTTGGAAAAACGAAATTATCTTTTTTTTGTATCCTCAAATTGCTTAATGTTATTGTTGGTAAGATTATTATATACATCTTAATTAAGTAACATTATTTTATACATTTTTTTCAAGAGCAGACAACGACAACGACAGCAACAGATGAGGAGATTAAAAAATCAGTTGTGTTTACCTACCGATCTCAAAGGACCATTTAATTAAGAAAACAAAAATTAATCTTATTTAATGTAAAAGTATAAAATGTAAAAGTTTAATTTAAAATTATTCTTATTCTTAAAATATAAAATAATTATTTCAATGTCTGTGTTTTATATTTAAGAGTTTCCTATTCTATTAGATTTTGTTATGGTCATGCACATAGTTATATTTTCGTAATAATGCATTAGAAAATGCAGGTTACGCAGTAGGTGTAGATTTATAAATGGTTGCCCATTAGTGCGAGGAAGGAAAATATCTCCGAAAATACTAGAATTAGAAAAAAAACTTTTTGCAATTAAAGTGTGCAAATCAATGAGCTGCACATTTTAAAATTGTTTTGTTTATACAGGGTGTTCCATAAAAGTGCGACATACCAAAGTTATTTTTTTTTAAATAGAACTACCCATTTTTTATTACAAATTTTGATTTCTTGGGAAATTCTAATGTGACTCTATGCATTATACATAGTGTCTAAAATGGAAGGTTTTTTGCATTATTTAACTTTTTTCCGAAAATTAAATAACTCAGTTATCCTGAATTTATCCAACTACGATTTCGCAGCTTTAATATGCATTACATGTAATAACTAAATGCAAGTTGTTTACCTTTCCAACCTCCCTAGGTTTTGAGTAATCAGTTAAATTATTAAACTCCTCTAAAAATTCATGGTTAACTTGGATTTTTCAAATGGCAACACCTAATTTTTTATGTGCCGATGAACGTAGAATTTCATAAGTTTCTAATGATAAGATTGTAGGTATCTAACTCTTACTCAAAAATCTTCAATATGCATTACACTTAGTAACTACAACTAGGTGTTCACCTTTCCAACTTCGCTAAGTTTTAAGTAATCAGTTAAATTATTACACTCTCTAAAAATTCATGGTTAACTTGATTTTTCAAATGGCACCCACTTAATTTTTTATGCACCGTTGAACGTAGAATTTCATAAGCTTTTAATGATAAGATTGTAGGTGGTCTAACTCTCATCAAAATCTTTAATATGCATTACCTTAGTAACTACAACTAGAAGTTCATACTTTTCCAAACTTCTGCTAGGTTTTGAGTAATCCAGTTAAATTATCACACTCTCTAAAAATTCATGGTTAGCAGTTTTCAAATGGCACCACTTAATTTTTATGCACCGTTAGACAATCAGAATTCATAGCTTTTTAATGATAAATTGCATGCATCTAACTCTTACTCCAAAAATCTTCAATATGCAATTACACTTAGTAACTTCACAACTAGTTGTTTACCTTTCCAACTTCATAGGTTTTGAGTAATCAGTTAAATTGTGCACTTTATAAAAAATTCATGGTTAACTTGATTTTTCAAATGGCACCACTAATTTTTATGTGCCGTTACACTCTCTAAAAATTCATGGTTAACTTGATTTTTTCAAATGGCACCACTTATTTCATAAGCTTTCTAATAATAAGATTGTAGGTATCTAACTCTTACTCAAAAATCTTCAATATGCTGTACATGTAATAACTACAGCTAGTTGTTTACCTTTCAATCTCGCTAGGTTTTGAGTAATTAGTTAAATTATTACACTCTCTAAAAATTTATGGTTAACTTGATTTTTCAAATAGCACCACCTAATTTTTTATGTGCCGTTGAACGTAGAATTTTATAAGCTTTCTAATAATAAGATTGTAGGTATCTAACTCTTACTCAAAAATCTTCAATATGCGTACATGTAGTAACTACAGCCAGTTGTTTACCTTTCCAACCTTGCTAGGTTTTGAGTAATCAGTTACATTGTAACACTCTCTAAAAATTCATGGTTAACTTGATTTTTTCAAATAGCACCACCTAATTTTTTATGTGCCGTTAAACGTAGATTTTTTTAAGGTTTCTAATGATAAGATTGTAGGTATCTAACTCTTACTCAAACATCTTCAATATGCATTACATGTAGTAACTACAGCTAGTTGTTTACCTTTCCAACCTCGCTAGGTTTTAAGTAATCAGTTAAATTATTACACTCTCTAAAAATTCATGGTTAACTGATTTTTCCAATAGCACTACCTAATTTTTTATGTGCCGTTGAACGTAGAATTTCATAAACTTTCTAATGATAAGATTGTAGGTATCTAACTCTTACTCAAAAATCTTCAGTATGCATTACGTCGTCTTAACTACAGCTAGTTGTTTACCTTTCCAACCCTTGCTAGGTTTTGAGTAATCAGTTACATTGTAACACTCTCTAAAAATTCATGGTTAACTAGATTTTCAAATAGCACCACCCTAATTTTTTTATGTGCCAGATTAAACGTAGATTTTTAAGGTTTCTAATAGATAAGATTGCCCAGGTATCTAACTCTTACTCAAACAGCTTCAATATGCATTACATGTAGTAACTACAGCTAGTTGTTTACCTTTCCAACCTCGCTAGGTTTTTAAGTAATCAGTTAAATTATTACACTCTCTAAAATTCATGGTTAACTTGATTTTTTCAAATAGCACCACCTAATTTTTTATGTGCCGTTGAACGTAGAATTTTATAAGCTTTCTAATAATAGGAATTGTAGGTATCTAACTCTTACTCAAAAATCTTCAATATGCATTACGCCCTTAGTAACTACAACTAGTTCTTTACCTTTCCAACGCTTCGCTAGGTTTTGAGTAATCAGTTAAATTATTACACTCTCTAAAAATTCATGGTTCCAACTTGATTTTTTCAAATGGCACCACTTAATTTTTTATGCACCGTTGAACGTAGAATTTCATAAGCTTTTTAATGATAAGATTGTAGGTATCTAACTCTTACTCAAAAATCTTCAATATGCATTACACTTAGTAACTACAACTAGTTGTTTACCTTTCCAACTTCGCTAGGTTTTGAGTAATCAGTTAAATTATTACACTTTCTACAGAAATTCATGGTTAACTTGATTTTCAAATGGCACCACCAGTAATTTTTGTATGTGCCGTTACACTCTCTAAAAATTCATGGTTAACTTGATTTTTCAAGCATTTCACGCAATTTTTATGCGCCGTTGAACGTAAATTTCATAAGCTTTTTAATAATGAGATTGTAGGTTATCTAACTCTTACTCAAAAATCTTCAATATGCTGTACATGTAATAACTACACAGCTAGTTGTTTACCTTTCAATCTCGCTTCAGGTTTTGAGTAATTAGTTAAATTATTACACTCTCTAAAAATTTATGGTTAACTTGATTTTCAAATGTACCACCTAATTTTTATGTGCCAGATTGAACGTAGAATTTTTATAAGCTTTCTAATAATAAGATTGTAGGTATCTAATTCTTACTCCAAAAAATCTTCAATATGCATTACATGTAGTAACTACAGCTAGTTGTTTACCTTTTCAGCTGCTAGGTTTTGAGTAATCAGTTAAATTATAACTTTCTAAAATTTCATGGATTAGCAGTTTTTCAAATAGCACCACCTAATTTTTTATATTGCCGTTAAACGTAGATTTTTTAAGCTTTCTAATGATAAGATTGTAGGTATCTAACTCTTACTCAAGCATGCTAATATACATTACATGTAGTAACTACAGCTAGTTGTTTACCTTTCCAACCTCGCTAGGTTTTAAGTAATCAGTTAAATTATTACACTCTCTAAAATTCATGGTTAACTTGATTTTTTCAAATAGCGCTACCCTAATTTTTATGTGCCGTTGAACGTAAATTTCCTTAAGCTTTCTAATGATAGTGTGATGTCTGCTCTTACTCAAAAAGCCGGAGGAGTTAGATACCTGCAACGTGACCAGAAAGCATAACTATTTCACGTTCAACGGCTTTATAAATACAATGTGATGTCATTTGAAAAAATCGAATTTATCTATATATTTAGGAGTTTAGATTATATAGATAATTACTCAAAACTTAACTGGTTTAGTTAGCATGTAATTATATTAAAGCTACGAAATTGAAGTTGGATAAATTCCAGAATAACTGAGTTATGTAGTTTTTGAAACGTCAATTTTTTCCGGAAAAAGGATGCAATAATGCGAAAACCACTCTATTTTAGCCATTATGTATAATAGGTAAAGTTTCATTAAAATTTCCCAAGAAATCCAATATAATAAAAAATGGGTAGTTTTATTTAAAAAAAAAATATAACTTTGGTATGTCACGTTAATGAAACGCCCTGTATAAATGAAATAATTTTTAAGATGTGCAGTTTCAGCTTTCATTGTGAAAGTTTTTATCTAGCTAATATTTTTGAAATATCCACCTTCCTCACACTAATGAGACACCCTGTATGTAAACATAATAATTTTTTTAATAAACTTTTGTTTGTTATATGTTACTTCTTGTGTGTGCACAAAGATATATCGTTGATATGTGCAAATGTTTGTCAGAGATATACAGGGTCATTGATGGTCGATGGTAGGTTAGACGTTTATGGAAAACGGGGGATAGCAGTAATCTGAAAATTTGGCTATCGCCATAAATAGACACAATCTATCTTTCTGAATATTTTTATTTGGCGGTGTTGCCGCTTCTACTCAAAAGTAGTAACAACTTGTTAATTTTAAATAAAACATTATTATTCAATTTTCAGAATTGCAATTTCTTACTAATACACCGGTTTTTTCAAGATAATAATTATTTTAGGTTATTTTTTTTTAAATATGATCCCACCACAAATTAAATTTAGCTGCTATTTGGAACCCATATAAGGCTGAAAAATTTAAGTACAGTATACACTTCTGAAGAGCTCATAATAAGAGCGAAATGCGCATCAGGTGTTTTTCGTGCGTGTATGCTACTGTAGAAATACTTGGCTTTATTGACTCGAGTGTTTGTTGCATTATATTTGCTTAGATAACAAAGTGCATTTTAAAACATTCATACGTTGTTACAATTATCTGTTAGCATTGCTTAGTTTGTTACTAGTCATGTGTCCTGGTTACACATTTCACTTAATAATACTAGACTTTATTTTCCTAAATAGAAAAAATTATACAAGAAAAATATAATATTGTAATGAGTAAATTCAGTTTGCTTATTTCTGGTAAGCTGCTCTTCCCCTTAACCCATTTAACAAATTATGAAACAGAACAATTAAATTTCGTTTAATGCGAGTAAAAGGAAAAAGAGGAAAAACACATAGAAAAACAATGGTAACTAAAACAAAAATTTAAACTTAAATCTAAAGGTTGAAATAGTCCTCCTATAAAGCAAACTGCACACATAGTAGGCTGCATTATAAGTAAAATGACAAAACCAGAAACAGGTTTGGAGCTTGAAAGTTGCAAGTATGTCATCATACTTTGTTATGCAATATAAAAACCAGTTCGGAAAGTTATTTTATTTTACAAATAAAGTGGAGTTTTTATAGTAAAAATTTTGTGGTACAAGCATTGCATGTAAAAGTCGACCTTTTTTTCATATCCAGCTTATTTAACTTGTTTTAAAGTGTGCGAATTCTGTCATATTTTTATTTCAAAAAATTAGACGTAATCATGGATCTTGTAATTTCTGTAATCTTGATACATCTCGAAAAATCAAGACAAGCATCATAAACAGAATCACAATAATCGATTTTGTCAAGACAACACTATTACATGGGACTGCTTTTAATCTGGTAACTTAATTCATGCCGAGGATGATTTTCTTTAAGAAAAATTTATTTTTTTAATTTAAAAATAATACTTCTAAATGATATCTATTACAAACTGTTTTTGATGAAATTGTAAATATAAAATAAAATAAAATTTGAGAAAATAAAGTTTTGACTTTTTTTTTGTATATCACGTCAAAATCATTAATTTTAAACCGCTCTGTACTTAAAATAAAATAAATTTATTTAAGTGGCTGTTAAATACAAGGCTTTAACAAAACTGCATCTAAAATTTCAGGATTATATGGGTTCAAATAGTAGCTAAATTTAAATTTTGGTGGGATCATATTTAGAAAAAAATTTAATATAGTAATGAAGTAGGTTCAAGTTTACTCCAATTCTGAATAAACTGCTCTTTCACTTAACCCATTTAACAAATTATCAAACAGAACGAATTAGAATTTCATTTAATGCGATCAAAAAGAAAGGAAAGAGAAAAAAGCATGAAAAAGACAATGGTAACTAAAACTAAAATTTTAACTTAAATCTAAGGTTGAAATCGTCCTCAGAAGTAAACTGCACATATAGTAAGGCTGCATTATAAATAAAATGACAAAAAACTAGAAACAGGTCTGAAGCTTGAAAGTCACAGGTATGTCATTATATTTTTGTTATGCAATATAAAAACCACGTTTACACCAAATTCAGTGTAACATCTTAAATAGTATACGTCCAGTTTGGAAGGATTATTTTATTTTACAAATAAAGGTGGAGTTTTTGTAGTTAAAATTTTGTAGTATAAGCAGATTGCGTGTAAGTTGACCTTTTTTATATCCAGCCATTTACTTGTATTAAAAGTCAGTGCGAAATTCTGTCATATTTTGTAATTCCAAAAAATTAGACATAAATATGAATTTATGTAATTTCTGTAATCTCGAGGTACATCTGAGAATCCAAGACAAGCATCATAAACAGAATCTACAATGATATAGTTTTTGTCAAGACAACTCTATTACATAGGACTGCTTTTAATCTGGTAACTTAATTTATTGCCGAGGATGATATATGTGCATGCACACAGTCATTGTTGTTTCATTAAATAGTCTATTATTGTTAATATTATTATTTTTTCATTTTTTTTCTTTATTCTCAGCAATTAGTCTCCTTGATTCTGCTGATAGGTGATCAGCAGTGACAAGGGAATAAACTTTAATTATTTCCTGTCAGTTTGGTGCTTGACTAATTACTAGCGCTAAAGAATTTTTTCTTACTATACGGTACGTTTTCTAGTATCACTGCTCTCTGAATTAGAAGTATAGGTTCACTTTCGGTATTTGAAGGAACTTTAGAGTATTTCGTAGCTCTTTTGTTGCCACCCTCGATCAAGCATAACTATTTGAGACTATCTTTATTTCTTTGAGTTTTTCACATTTCATCAATTCTATTTTCCAAGTCTTGGAATTTGAAAACTTTCCATTTTCTGTATTTATGAGATTGTGTGTTAACGGTACAGCCACATCTATTATTATTTCACTCTTTCCGTTCTTGATCCTATATAGATGATGTCTGGTAGTTTATGGTCAGTTCGGCTATCTGTAGTTACAGGTCGGTCCAATACATTACATGGTCGTGATTCTCCAATTATGATTATTATTATAGTTTTTTTTTTTTACAGATGTGTGGATAGTCTCATGGTTTGTGTTAATTTGAACAAGCTATCCCAAGTTTAAGCCAGTATGTATTGGACTATTGTAGCAAAAACTTCCTGACTATTGTTGTTGTGTTAAAATTTTTGCTTTTTGAATTTGATGTGAGTGGATGTGGGGTGATAGGTTGAGTTGTTGTAGAGCTGTTGGTGAATGTGTGGAGTATTATTCCGGTAACGGAGATGATGATTGGAAGTATTATTACTTTTAACAACAAAATTATTGTTCCCACAGCGGTAACTTAGCGGCATCTTCATCAACATCCATCTATTTCCAAGCCGAACAACATTTGAAACAAATGTATTCGGTCAAACATTTGTTCGATCGTGTAGCAGTTACACTTACTAATAATGATTCGTCCAATGTTGAAGTCAAATGTTAGAGGCCAACATTTGAGGTCAAACGTTCAACTTACATCGTGTGGAGCCGGGTTTTACATTAGTCCAAAGTCGCTTAGTTTAGGCGCTATGCGGCCTTAAAGTTAAAATTTTGAAATCGTTTTTATTATAAATTCAAAACAACTTGTACGATTTTAATAAGATTTGGCATGGTTAGCTAGTATTATTGGACGAATGTTTTGAGAAAATATCTAGAAAATACTAATACCGGAAGTAAAGGAAACACGAATGACCATTATAAAAATTACATAGTTTTCTGCTGTCTGTAGTAGAGGCACAAATACAAACCAATGATATAGTTCCGCACGTTGATGTTTGGAAACACGGCATAGAGAAGCTTAACCAGTTTTGTTGACACTTGAACAGTCAACACTCCAGTATCCAGTTCACTATGGAGACAGACAGAACAACAACTGTTGTTGTTTGTATAATTAAACTATAAACAACCTTTATTTATAACAAAAATGTGTAAAATGAATATTTTTCTAAATATTGAATGAAATTGACCACAATCTGTGCAGGTTAACGGGCCTTTTGGCTACATAGAATATGCCCAAAATCAAATACAGATGCTGCGGAATTATAAATAAGGTCCATGTACAAAATTTCACTTAAAAATCGGCTGTTGGTGTTTTTTGCTTGTTTATACACGAACGGGCTATTGACGGCCGGCTTCCCGGACATAATTTTTTTTTTTTTCTTCAATATAACTTACTAACTCTAATTCGTCGGAAAAGTAAGTAAAAAGAGGATGTTAAAATTTTCTTGGTTTGAAAAACGTCTCGAACTCCCTATCTTATTTCATAAGATTTGGAGTAAAGGTATATTAAATCGAACATTCGATATTTTTGCATTGTTTTCTTGAGTAATTTCGAGGACACACCTAACATACTTTAAGCAGGCCAAGTTACTTTTCAATTCCCAGCCCAAAGATACGGATGCTATTTAGAATATCACTTTTAACCTCACAATGTTAAAATAATATACTAATACTTTTGAACTCTAATAATAGCGTTGGAGATTGGAAACCTTTGCATTAAAAGTGTTGTCTGTTACATTTGGTATGTCATATTTTTAATTCAATTTTAATAATTACTCCCTTTAAAAATTTTTTATTACAAATTGTGGTAGACATTGGAAACATTTCTAGGTTTTAAACAATGTTCGTTAAAATTCTACAAACTGGTTTTGGCTTTCGCTGTGTGTTTTTGAACTAGTGTTGTCTACATTCGGATTTAAAGCTAACGCTAATTTGTCGGTGTGTCTCAAAACGACAGTTCGCTCGATGTTACATTTAAATTAGTTTCCATCGATCTCTTGATGGTTCCTATGTAAACTTTTACACGATAGCAAATTATTCGGTAAACTCCTGCCGCTATAAGAAAGTCTCTTTCGTCTTTTGTTGAATTGATAGTCTGCTGAATCTTCTTGGTTGGTTTTGAAGATAGTTTGATGTCGTGCTTCTTTAGAATTTTTCTATACGGTCGATCGCGTTGGATTTGTACGGTAGACATTCGTGGGTGGTAGTAAATTGACTCTCTGATTTTGGTGTTCTTAATCTTTTGGACCTTATTAAATTTTTTGATCTCCTTCCTAATGTGCCCATTAGCCTCAAAGGCAGTTTTTAAGTAATTGTGTTCCGCACTGAAGATTCCTTCGAACTCATTCAGTCAGGGTCTTGATTATTCTGTACTTTTGGCCTGGGTAGTGATTGAATAAGGCATGCAGGTACCTGTACATTGTGTGACTTAGTTTGTTTCCCCGTTTCTTGATCAACACATTTAAGAAGGCCAGTTGTTGTTCATGTTCTGTCTCCATAGTGAACTGGATACTGGAGTGTTGACTGTTCAAATGTCAACAAAACTGGTTAAGCTTCTCTATGCCGTGTTTCCAAACATCAACGTGCGGAACTATATCATTGGTTTGTATTTGTGCCTCTACTACAGACAGCAGAAAACTATGTAATTTTTATAATGGTCATTCGTGTTTCCTTTACTTCGGTATTAGTATTTTCTAGATATTTTCTCAAAACATTCGTCCAATAATACTAGCTAACCATGCCAAATCTTATTAAAATCGTACAAGTTGTTTTGAATTATAATGAAAAACGATTTCAAAATTTTAACTTTAAGGCCGCATAGCGCCTAAACTAAGCGACTTTGGACTAACGTAAAACCGGCTCCACACGATGTGCTGAACGTTTGACTCAAATGTTGGCCTCTAACATTTGACTTCAACATTGGACGAATCACATTGCAAGTGTCCTGCTACACGATCGAACAAACGTTTGACCGAATACATTTGTTTCAAATGTTGTTCGGCTTGAAATAGATGGATGTTGATGAAGATGCCATTGTTGCTGCTGCGGGAACAATAATTTTGCTGTTAAAAGTAATAATACTTCCAATCATCATCTCCGTTACCGGAATAATACTCCACACATTCACCAACAGTCTACAACAACTCAATCTATCACCCCACATCCACTCACACATTCAAAAAGCAGTAATTCTTAACACAACAACAATAGTCAGGAAGTTTTTGCTACAATAGTCCAATACATACTGGCTTAAACTTGGGATAGCTTGTTCAAATTAACACAAAACCATCAGACTATCCCACACATCTGTAAAAAGAAAACTATAATAATAATCATAATTGGAGAATCACGACCATGTAATGTATTGGGACCGACCTGTAACTACAGATAGCCGAACAGACCATAACCGACCAGACATCATCTATATAGACAAGAACGGAAAGAGTGGAATAATATTAGATGTAGCTGTAACCTGTTATCTCACAAATAAAGAAAATGGAAAAAGTTTCCAAATTCCAAGACCTGAAAATAGAATTGATGAAAATGTGAAAACTCAAAGAAATAAAGATAGTTCCAATAGTTATGTCAATCGAGGGTGCCAACAAAGAGCTACGAAACAATTTAAAGTTCCTTCAATACAGAGGAACCTATACTCAGTTCGAAGCATTATTACTAGAAACGTACCGTATAGTAAGAAAATTCTTAGCGCTAGACTAAGCCAAGCACCAAACTGACAGAAATAATGAAGTTTATCCCTGTCACTGCTGATCACCTATCAGCAGAATCATCGAATATAAGCTGAAAGTAAAGAAAAAAATAAAAATAATAATAATATTAAAAATAATAGACTAAGCAATGAAACGACAAATGACTGTGTGCATGCAATATATCATCCTCGGCATGAATTAAGTTACCAGATTAAAGCAGTCCTATGTAATAGAGTTGTCTTGACAAAAATCGATTATTGTAATTCTGTTTATGATGCTTGTCTTGATTCTCGAGATGTACCGAGATTACAGAAATTACAAAATTCATATTTACGTCTAATTTTTGGAATTACAAAATATGACAGAATTTCGCACACTTTAATACAAGTAAATGGTTGGATATGAAAAAAAGGTCAACTTTTACATGCAATCTGCTTATACTACAAAATTTTAACTACAAAAACTCCACCTTATTTGTAAAATAAAATAACTTTCCAAACTGACGTATACTATTTAGATGTTACACTGAATTTGGTAAACGTGGTTTTTTATATTGCATAACAAAATATAATGACATACCTGTGACTTTCAAGCTTCAGACCTGTTTCTGGTTTTTGTCATTTTATTTATAATGCAGCCTACCTATATGTGCAGTTTTACTTAGTGAGGACGATTTCAACCTTAGATTTAAGTTTTTAAATTTTAGTTTTAGTTACCATTGTTTTTTTATGTTTTTTCTTTTTCCTTTTGATCGCATTAAACGAAATTTAATTGTTCTGTTTGATAATTTGTTAAATGGGTTAAGTGAAAGAGCAGCTTGCCTAGAAATGGGGAAACTGAACCTTACTCATTACTAAATTATATTTTCTCAAAATATGATCCCACCAAAATTTAAATTTAGCTACTTATTTGAACCCATATAATCCTGAAATTTTAGATGCAGCTTGCTAAAGCCTTGTATTTAACAACTACTTAAATTAATTTATTTTATTTTATACAGAGCGGTTTAAAATTAATGATTTTGACGTGATATACAAAAAAACAAGTCAAAACTTTATTTTCTCAGGTACTTTATTTTATTTTATATTTACAATTTTATCAAAAACAGTTTGTAATGGTAAGGATTCATTTAAAGTATTATTTTACAAAATTAAAAAAAAATGAATTTTTCTGAAAGAAAATTGCTATTGAATGTTGGCGGTAACTACGGTTAACATGGTCCATTTTGAAGTTCCAAATTTCAATGACGCGTTTGAGTATTTTGAGTGGTATTTGGCTAATAACTCGGTAATATTGGCTTTCAATGCCTCAATCGTAGCCGGCGTGTCCATGTATACTTTAGAGTTTACACAGCTCAAAGGAAAAATTCAGGAGGTGTTATGTCACATAATCTAGCCGGGCAATTCACTGGTCCAAAGCGTAAAATGATCTGTTTACCGAATTATTCTCGCAGTAAAGTCATGGTTTCACGGTCTGTATGAACCAAATTTTGTTGAAATCACGGGCTTTAATTTTAGGTATCAAACAATGTGTTATCATGGCGAGTTAACGATCACCATTCACAGTAACATTCCGGTAGACCTCTGTTTTGAAGAAATATGGACCGATTTTTCAACAGGCTGTAGGCGCTGTGCCAGACTAAGTCTTTCCATTATAAAATATCAAACACTACTGAGGAAGAATGCCATTTAAGTTGACCCGACGCATGTGCGAGATGCAATTAAATACCCATCATAAAAAGTACTTCTAAATAAATCACCTGATATTACATTTTTGGTAAAAATGTCTTTTTAAACATCGCATCTTTTCAGTTAAACGTCAATGCGACCAAATGTTTTTGTGACCGAAAGTCTCTGCGCCCAAAAGTCTCAACCTAGCAGTTTTTGTAGTCTCAATTTGCGCATATTACCCTGTTTTGATATAATTTATCTCCATAGCATATTTTTGATAAAAGTTGATAAGGATTATAAAGACAAATTTATATTGCGCACAAAAAGAAAGTAACTTACGATGCCATTCGACGCATTGGTCATAAAACTACTTGTCAGTGTTTGGCTCGTAGTCGCAGTAGTAGAACAACTTATTCCAAAACTAGTTCTTTAATACCATTCGATACTTGGTAGGGACAACCGTTTTTCAACAGATATCATTCTTGCCTATTCTGCCGAACCTTAAAAAATTTAGGATTGACACTAGATTCAAATTTACGTTTTTTAAACAACATGTCTCAAATTGTCTGAAAAGTGCACATAGCAGTTTACGGTTAATATATCATCCTCGGCATGAATTAAGTTACCAGATTAAAGCAGTCCTATGTAATAGTGTTGTCTTGACAAAAATCGATTATTGTGATTCTGTTTATGATGCTTGTCTTGATTTTCGAGATGTATCGTGCTGTCGACTATATGCCCTTCTGGGGGGATCACAATATTTAAACGATAAGTTTCGACATCTAGTGTCGACTCGTGAAATCGTTCACGTACGTAAATGTAAGCAACTTTGCCGACTGGTGAAGAGTTCCAAAAGGACAAAACTGCTGTCGGGTGATTCTCAGTATTTGTTTGCTATTGTACAACTTCTTGCGTACTTACTGCAGGCGATTCGAAATTTTTACTGTTATCTTGGCTATAATTATTGAAGAATCGACTATGTAACTGCTTTACATACTTGTCGGCAAAAGTTGCTTATATATATCTATAAATAAATAAATATATCTGTAATAAATAACTAAATATCTATGTGAATAACAAATACAACACGAATAAATAAATAAACGTATCGAAAATATCACAGATAAATATCACAGCACTAACTTTTACCAGCAGTTGGTTTGAGCTTGCCGTGAGATTCGTGCCACGAACCTCTCGGTTTTCCCTTGACCAAACCTTTTTTTTATTTGCCTTGTGATTTAGTCTTTTCTACTACTTTATCGTCAATAGAACCGATAGAAGTTATACTAGAGCAGGAGAAAGCTCCTTTCTTTTGCTCCTGTTTCAGTTCACAAATTACATTTCTTTTATCAGTTACCTTTCTAGCATCTTCTTCCGCTTCAGTATCAGAAACTCGAGTGTCTATGTCTGTAACATTTGCACTCTCAAACTGACATGATCTAGCGGGTTCCTTAAAAACAAAACATGACTTAAGAGCGTCAACCAATGAAGGAATTAATTCTCTCATCAGGGATTGCGTATCAACCTTCATTGGTGTAGACGCCGCTTTGGCATACGACATATTAGGCGACGGGGTGACAGTGATGATTTTTTTTTGCATCAGCATATGGTAAGTTTTCTCTCACTTTTATTTCCTGAATGGCCATTTCTCGCTTATATATCGGGCAAGCTCGGGAAAGTGTAAAATGTTCTTCATCACAATTACTACATCTAACTGGTTTGTCACACGGTTGTCCTTCATGAGGAACCTTACCACATCCGCACAGTTGTTGACCCTCACATCTTATTGACGTATGACCAAATTTCAGACATCTATAGCAACGCATAGGGGACGGTAAATATAATCTTACTAGTAACTGATAAAATGCAGCTTTAATTTTAGTTGGTAACTTAGGCGTATTAAACGTTAAAACAGTATCACAAATTAGATCATAGACTTTGGTCTTGATACGTCGCACTTCAATAACTCCTTTACTTTTGAGTTCTTCTGAAATTTTGTCCACCGTACAATTAAGCAGATCTTTGCTGTATATGACGCCTCTAGATGTATTGAGGGTTTTATGTGCACTTATTTCTACGTCATAATTTCCAACTCTAGTAATATTTAACAGCTTATTGGACTGGGCTGCTGAAACCGTTTCCACAATTAATCCTTCTCTAACTTTTCTTATATTTTTAAGTTCTCCAACTAATCCAAACAAAACTTTTTTGTATAAAGAATGGATCTCTTTAAAGAATTCCCCTCTCTTTTCTTCTTCACGATCAAGAACCGGGGAGATACCGCCTTTTTTTGATTCGAAATGTTTATTTGTGAGTTTTTACGTGGACCCACATCCACGTCCATTATCTCGCCGAGTTCACCAACATTGGGCTGACGTCCCGCATTAGAGGTAGCCCTACCCTCTAATTCATCCGAGGTATTACCGATTTGGTTTATACCATTTTTGCATTTTATAGCTCCTGCCAGCTCACAGGGAGGAAAAAAGTCCAACTTGGAAGAGCCTGGCCCGTACCGGAAAAGCCAAAGTACCTGATGCAGGTCCCCAAGTTAAGAGATTTTATATTATTAGTGGTATTATTATTATTATTATTATTATTCTTATTATTATTATCATGTCCTATGGTTATTATTATTATTATTATTATTATTATTATTTAGGATGCTCATCTCTTGATGAATTTTTTGTCGCATGACGGGTGTTTACCAAGTCATGCGGCTACTATATCTTAGGTTGCGAAAGAAATTTTCTGACTGTTTGACAGGTTTTGAGAATTACAGTTTTTTTTAATGGTACTATGTATGGTGTGCGATATATTATTATTATTATTTATTATTATTATTATTATTATTATTATTATCTGCTCGTAGAAATATTTAACACAGATATCCAACAGAAAAATATTAGGATTATATTCATATAATGTTATTGAGATATATGGTGCTGTTTAAGAAATTACGACAAAAGTAGATCTTCTTTTCAGAACCGTTCCTAAATTGGAGGCAATCAAATATTCTTTTCTAATGGTACCCATGTTTTATTGTCATGTTCATTGCGTGTTAAAATTTTAATTTTCCCTAGTTTGGTTACCGTACTGACCATGTTCTTAAAAAATATTTTTAAATTTTTTTGCTTTAATTTGTTTTCCTCAACGTTAGTTTTGACAAAAAACGTTGTGAACACACATTCACAAAAATTATTAATGCAATGAATTGTATGTCTCATAAACCTCATTTATCTTTATTCATTATTATTGGAATAAATGCATTTACCTATATTAATATTTTCAAAAAAAATAATTAGAGTAACATAATAATTAATAACAATTACAATAATACATAAATTAAAAAATAATAATAATAATAATAACAAATCGGCATTAATCTACAATACGAAGTCATAAGACGTAGACGTGTGTTAATCAAATCATAAAATGTTTCATTAATTGTGTATTTATTCTAACAAGTAAAAAGTTATTGATTTAATAAAAGTGAAAAGTGTGTGTTGTCTGTTAACTCGAGCTATCAAAAATAGGTGACCGCAGGTCACACTCTATCTGTACGTATATTTTTACTCTTAAATAATTTATTCGCAAATAAAATCTTTTTCTTTTGCGAATACCAATATTTAAACACAAATAAAACGTTAATAACATTTATTGTTTCGTCGTGCAATTATCTAAAACATATTTTTATTGATTTTCAAAATGCCAATCATAAATATTGATGTTTGCTCAATGTGCGAAAATGATATTGAGGTGTCTGATAAGCCTATAATTTGTGAAAATTGCAAAAATGCTATGCATGCTGACTGTACAAACCTTAGCCGGTCTGAAAAAACTACTATTCTGTCTGAAAAAAGCGAGTGTTTTTCTTTTGCGAGAAATGTTTCGATAAACGGACATCGACACAAGATTTGATGTCTATCATTGCGGACTTGAAATCAGTCATAATTGAATTAAAGAAAGAAGTAGAAGAACTTAAGAATAAGTCTAGATATAGTGAGAACCCATCGACAATTGAATCCGTTATGGAAGAAATGTACGATCGGAGACGTAGAGAAAAAAATGTAATTGTTTATGGTCTGCCGGAGGAATCTTCTGACAATTCCAAAAATCATGATGAAAAGGCAGTAAAAGAACTTATTGATAAAGTTGCTCCACATATTTCAGCAGAGAACCTGAAACCATTTAGACTTGGAAGAATTGCAGATTCCTTGAAGCCAAGACCTTTAAAGATAAGGCTTAAAAACGAAATTGATTGTCTTGATTTACTTCGTTGTGTATCAACTGCTAAGCGAAATTCAGCAATTAATATGGCCATTTCAGTATCTAAAGACAAAACTCCAATGGAAAGAGAATTCTTAAGAAAACTTAAACAAACGCTTAGCGAAAGAAACACAGCTGGAGAAAAAGATCTGACTATAAAGTATATAAATGGTATTCCAAAAATAGTACCTCTGAAAAAAAACTAATAACTGGCAGGCAAACTCCTCTTCTTATTTATTATCAAAATGTGCGTTGGTTAAAATCTAAACTAAAAAATCTTTCTCTTTCTGTATCTTGTTCTGATTATGACATACTTATATTAACTGAGACAAATTTAAATGAACACATCAAAATATCTGAACTTGGACTTCCACAATACAAAATTTATCGTTGTGACAGAAGTGTAGATACTAGTAATAAAATTTGTGGCGGAGGTGTTATGATATTAGTGCATAAAAGTTTAAAAAGTACCCAGATAATATTTCAAGAAAAATCAGTCGAACAAGTGTTTATCTCTGTAAATTTTTCTCATGGCAACATTCTTTTTGGAGGCGTATACATACCTCCTGCTTCAAACATCGAAAAATATGAAAAACACTGTACATCTCTTGAAACTATACTATTTGCCAAAAATGTGTACAGAGAAATTTTTATATTTGGTGACTACAATATTCCAAAATTAAATTGGTGTTGTCCCATGGAGGTTGATAAACTTTCTGGTGCTGCGAAAGTACTTCTAGATTCATATACTTCAAACGGTCTCTTTCAAATTAATACAGTTACAAATGTAAATCAAGATATGTTGGATTTAATTTTCTCATCGATAAATGACATTCAAGTAGAAGAGTCTGAGCCCCTACTAAAATCTGAAGACTACCATCCATCACTAAAAGTAGTAATCAATAATAATAGTATCTTACATCTAAATCAAAATTCTGACTCACTAATTGCGATAAGAGACTTTGATAATTGTGACTATGGGTTGTTAAATTATTATTTAGCTTCTACAAATTGGTGTATCTTACGTAGTTTTAGTGTCAATGAAGCTTATAAATTATTTATAAGCATTTTAAATTATATCTTAGATTTAATTGTTCCCATAAAATTTATCAAGATAAATCACAATTATCCCGTTTGGTTCAGCAATGAGCTAAAAAAACTTGTAACTAAAAAAAATTAGCACATTTAAGATATAAAATATCCTTGTCGGACGATGACTATAACTATTTTTCGATTCTTAGAGCTAAATGTAATTCAATATCAAGACGTGACTACAAATTACATATAAAAAATGTGGAAAATTCTATTATATGTAATATCAAACATTTTTGGAATCATGTAAATGCGTACCGCAAAGATAAATCCTACTTTCCCGATAAAATGTTCTTAAATGAAAATGAAGCAAATTCTCCATCTGAATCTGCTAATTTGATTTTGTACATTATAATATGGAAACAAACTTGTGTCTTGGCAATATCTTAATATCTGTTGAATCAATAACAAAAAATTGTCTTCCTTAGATGTAAAAAGGACCAGGTCTGGATGGTCTTCCACCCAAGTTTTTGAAACAGTGTGCTACTTCTCTCTCTTTTCCTTTTTATATAATATTCAATAAGTCTTTATTATATGGTATCTACCCTGATGATTTAAAAATTAGTTATATTCTCCCTCTTCACAAATCTGGTTCAAAGAGTGACATAAAAATTACCGTCCCATCACCATCCAATCTTCCATTGCTAAAACGTTTGAATCTTTAGTGCTAGATGTTATTAGACCTCAATTTAAGCAGGTAATTAGCTTTGATCAACATGGTTTTACTTCAGGCAGAAGCACTTTAAGCAATTTGCTAGTTTTTCAAGATTACATTTTAAATTCCTTTGATGATTTGGGTCAAGTAGATACATTATATTTAGATTTTGCAAAAGCTTTTGATAAGGTTAGTCATAATCATCTTATAGCTAAGCTTAAATGTTATGGCATTTGTGGTGCATTGCTAGATTGGTGTAAAAGTTATTTGTCAAACCGTATACAAAATGTAAAAGTTCAGTACAATTTTTCCAAACCTATTTATGTCACATCAGGAGTACCTCAAGGATCTCTATTAGGACCATTCCTTTTCTTATATTTATAAATGACCTTTCTTTAAACATAAATTCATTAAATAATAAACTCCAAACCTCTGTTAGACATTTACTTTTTGCAGATGATATCAAGTTATTTGTCAAGATATCTTCAGTTGCAGATTCTCAAAATCTTCAGTTATTTATTAATTACATAGAGAACTGGTGTACTGAAAATCGTATAGAACTTAATATTAAAAAATGTAACATTCTTACCTACTATAGAATACATGCTCCTATATTACATGATTATTTTATTCAAGGAAAACGTCTCTCTCGTGTAAATACAATCAAAGATCTTGGTATATATTTTGATTCCAAATTAGATTTTACTGTGCACATTGATACATTAATAAAAAGATGTAATCGACAGTTGGGCTTTATTTTTCGTTTCACTAAAGACTTTCAAAGTCCACATGTCCTCAAATATTTATTTACAACTCTAATTCGCCCCTCATTAGAATACTGTTCCCCGTTTGGTCGCCACATTATGTTTGTCATATTAATAGAATTGAAAATATTCAGAAGAAATTTCTAAGAGTTCTAGCATATAAATTAGATCAACATCTTCCAACAAGTACATCTTCATCTCTTGCCAAGAACTTAAATTTGTCAAACTTAAAGAATCGTAGAACGTACTTAGATCTAGTATTTCTATACAAAATATTTAATTCACATGTTGATTGCCCTGATTTATTAAGTAAGATAATACTGCATGTGCCAAATATCAGTACTCGCTCAACACATCTTTTGCAAAATCCTTTTATAGAAGAAATTATCTATACAATAGTTTTTTCCTCGATCTTTCAATGCAGCCAATGCTTCTGGAGATGTTTGTTTTTCTCTCACCTTAGCAAACTATAAAAAACGAATACATGCATTAGTTTGTGAGTAACTATGTTTATTCTGTGTTCTAATATTAAATATTAAATGTATTGCGGTGTTCTTATGTACTTTATTTTC
Source organism: Abscondita cerata (assembly GCA_030710515.1). Classification (NCBI taxonomy): domain Eukaryota; kingdom Metazoa; phylum Arthropoda; class Insecta; order Coleoptera; family Lampyridae; genus Abscondita; species Abscondita cerata. Next base: position 74,906 of record JALBCR010000357.1, read on the forward strand.
AATTTTTTTGTTTTTGGTTTTCAATTTTTGGTTTTTAAACTTATCTACCTTTAAGAATGTAAATGTATTTCATTTTGAGTGCAATAATTAAACACACTCTTTGTCTCTTTATTGCTGACTCTGATTTTAATTTTTATTTTTAGTATTAATATTAAGTAGAGTTGTATTATGAAATAGTTTAATTTCTAATATTGTATCTATTGTATCTAGGGTATGCTTGCCCGTTAAATAAATAAATAAAATAGAAATTAAACATTATGTGTTTAAATCTAAAAATAGAAGTCACAACAATGTTCTTTCGTTCGTTCTTTGTTTTTATTGGTTTGCTACTAAAGAGATAAAAACGGCTTAAAACTTATACAATACGTGGTAGGTGTGTGCCGAGAGAGACGTAAAACTTTGAATTACTACAGTCAAAACTATTACTAATTAATTATATTAGGGTCTTAAGTAAGTTTTATATCCGTATTACAAATATCTACAACATGTCGTTCTCAAATCTTGCGATTACATTAAAATAATCAAATACAAGTAATACACAAATCTCTTCACATTAAAACGATCATAACTTAATGCGTAATTATTTTTTTGAAAATTTGGAATGACAAGTTCTTGTAATTGTGTAATATATTACTATACCTACTTACCTAGTACTATAACGCTGTTTTGACTGTAGAAAAAATGCATTGATTTGGCATTTACCAACAAAAGCATCAAACCATCTTAATAAATAAGATAATAACCGACCACTATCACATTTCTCTCGCTATCACAATGATCCGATTGACCCTATGCTATTAATTGTACGCATAAATAGTTTAACAACTTTACAAATATCGTTTTAAACGCATGTTATCTGTATTATTCTATTCTAATCAAGTACCTATATTGAAATAATCATTATTGTTGGGAGATATAAATAAAGTAATTTTTCTTTGAAGAAAAAATTACACATTTTGCTTAATTTGAATAATTAAATTAAATTAAAAGTAAACATCTACGTAGGTTATAAAGAACTTGATTTATGACTGGATCGTAGAACGAGATAAATGGGTCCCAAAGTTCGTATTATTTGGGAATACAAACTAATTGAATTAGAGCGAAGACGTTGTCTAAGATTTTAATTAATCAATTGCATATTGTTCTGTTATTGATAAATGATTTGTCCCACGAGTCAGTTTTTGATAAATGACGTAAAAACACGCACAAGTCGTCTTCGCGTCTGGAAATATTGATATTCGATTACGGTTTACGACTACAAATAACTACAGGGGCATTAAAATTTTACGAACGTTATGGAGTCTTTTCAGAAGTTTTTAGGATACGTAAAATTGCGCATGTTTTATTTATATTAAACTTTCTAATTTAGAAGCTATAAAACTTCATTACTAATTGCTATTTAATATTTCAGGACACTTAAACTTACATATTTCTGAAAGGTGTTACTTAAAATTCTACTTCTGCGACAAACTTAGTACTACAATGAAACTTGTTGCATATTTTATCCAAATTAATCAAATATGTATTGTTAAAAAGTTGTTTTTTCTTTAATTACTTGGTAAGCAACAATGCGGCTCGAGTAAACTACTATTCTTGATTAGTGCAACACTTTAGTAACTAAATGTTCTAACACTACAATTTCAAAGTTCCCGAAAGCTCTTGATTAAACCAGGTACAAATGGAAAATGTTGTTAACTTTATTAGTTTAAGAGCATTCATGTTAGCGCAAACAACTAACGGGACAAATTCGTTTTACTCTCACCATTTAACAAATGTCCCATCATTAACGTTATGAAAATAATGTTGCAAGCGCTTAAGTTTTACACAAAACATTTGTTGTTGCTCACTGAAAATGTTAGGGTGTTTGGCACTTTCAATTATAAACAAAAATCATTTTCAACTTCAACAAAGCTTAATTAAAATTCTATTTTGCTGTTGATTATATATTTTTTTTAATTGAGTTGCTATTGTTTCCAAAATTAATATACAAAATATCTAGATTTCATAAAAGTTTCAAGAATTATTAAATATGTTTTAATTATTGCATCTTAATTTACATTTTGGTTAGCAGTTCTTCTTTGCAAGATGTGCACGTTATACATCTTACAGTTTGTTGTCGGAGCAATAATAACAAATGTATTGCTATAATAGGTTATTAAATTTTGTTTTAAAATTTTGTTATAAATTTATTTTTTCAATCACGACAAATAATTTTTCTCTTGTATCTCAGGGTTCAATTTTACCGGGTAGAAAATGTGCTTTGTGTGTGTGTAATCTAAATCAACCTTTGCTTTAACTTTAATAATAATCATCTTTTTTGGTCAAAAATAATAGCCTTATTATTTTCTTATAGAGCCTCGTTAATCAAACACATCACACGATGTACCAAACACAAAAAAATTATAAACAAAATTTTATTAATCAAAAATTACAATGCCGTATTAATTTTAAACCGGCAACATTGATTTTTCTTTTTGAATCAACGACGCGTGTTTCGGTGAATCATTTGTAACGCAACCGCTTATATAAGTGGGACGTTAACCCGGGCGTTATAAAAAATTATTTATAAAAATTCCTAACACTAACTTAAACTACTACAAATAAAATCTGACCTTAGTCATAGGTATCACAGGTACGTGCTGTATTTTTCTTAATTTTGTTTAGCTTGGGAATTCATGTCTCTTCTTTTGATGATTTTGGGTCCTTCACCATCAACACTCGCTTTCCAATACGATGTCTTCGTACAAACTTTCACTTGGTAAGTATTTGTTAATTTTTGTTTCTGTGTTTTCACATAAATTTAAATTACTTTTGTTGATATGTGTGCACTTCCCGAATTATTTTCATTTATTTACTTGGTGCACTAAATTTTATTTTCGCGTCACATTAATTTTTTAAATTTTTTTTGTTTTACTTTTGTGACGTCATACACTGCTTTTTTTATTTAAATTTTATCATACTGGACGATGTTCTTTTACCGCGTCAAAATTTTAAGAGGGTGAGCGTCGGTTTTTGCCTCCTATTTATCAAATTTCAAATAATGGCATATTTTATTAATTTTACTAACTAGGGGTGTTGTTTCAATTAAAACACGTTTATTAATTATTTGAACGTTCGACCCAGTGTTTCAAAAGAGCACATAATTTTTTTTTCTTTTTAACTGTTATGATTTTTACCAATGACTTGAAACTACTAATTGCTTATAAATACTATCACTAATGCTACATTTCTTTAAGTTAAATGGTTGGATAACATTATTAGAGTTGCTGTGTGATCTTTACTGATTGAAATTTGCAACAAGGTACACGGTCCAATTACATCAAATTCCTGACAGCTGCCATAATCCTTCTAAACTTTACTGAACCACCTAAGAATACAAAATCTGAGGCTTATTTACAAATGGATCATCGTGGGGCTGATTCAAATGACATTTTAGAACTTGGAGATGCGGATAACATCGCAGTATATATAATAATTTCGGATAACTTTCCCGTAGCTCGCTTGTTAGAAAGGGTTGTAGAAAATAGTTAAAGATGACAAAGTGACAGAGCTCACAAAACTAGGGCGCCACCTACCAAAAATGTAGTAATTAGTTTTAAGCAGTAGGAACTTAAAATATAAATTATTTTAAAAAAAGCTCATCTTTAAATTATTAAGTATTAGGTAGTTTCCTAACCTAAGTTAGGGTCTTTACTAAAGAGTGTGCCAAAGAATTCTACTTCAATGACATTTATTATAATTTGGTTTGTTAATCCATGTACATTTTTGTGTGTTCTATTTTTACAAATATAATCATGTTATTAATTGACGTGCCTAATAATTGTAATTTTATATGTGTTTTATAAACTGGATCTAAATATATGTATTTCATTACAGTCTATTTGTGCCCGTCATTGACATTCTAAATCTTTGATACCTTGAAAAAGGTTGCATACACGCAACCGAAACGTCGGATAGAAGATACTTAAATGTCATTGAAGTAGAGTCCTTCGGTACACTCCTCAGTAAAGGCCTAACTTTGGTTAGAAACTACCTAATATTTAAGATACAAATAAACAAACTGTGCAAACTTGAGAAACATATCATTTACAGAACTATCCTTTTTTTAAAATACACACAAAAAGTATATAATCGTAGAGAAATTTAGAAGAGAATACATGTAAATACTAAAGATAATATCATAAATAATCCTAATTTATAGTACGGCACTAGCCGCATACTCAACTAAAATCTCGACCACACGATAAATTAAAATAATACTTCGATTATTACTTAAAACCAAATTAAAAAAAAACTGATTAAATTTAAATTACACCCCAAATTATGTATTGCTAGACGTATTCTTATTTAATTTTAAGGCAAAACAATTGTGCAATATACTTGTCGAAGGATCCTACGATTGCATCAAACTTTACAATCTGCGCGTATAAAATGACAGGCAACGAATACTAATACTAAACATGCATGCAAACGTAATTATAGAATTTGCTCTATAAGAGCCCTTCTAGGTGGAGGTGGGAAGAATACTCAACTAGTAAGTAGTAATCGCCGACGTTTCGCCTACCGTTGTGTGGGCTTTATTTAAAAACGTTAAAGACAACAATGTTTTAAAGTTTTAACTGTTGTCTTTTTAAAATTGACATATCATCTTTTGATGATTGACCACCAACTTGTTTTTTTGTAATCCAACCTTGATAAAGCCCACACAACGGTGGGCAAAACGTCGACGATTACTACTTACTAGTTGAATATTCTTCCCACCTCCACCTAGAAGGGTTCTTATAAAGCAAATATAATATTAAATAAATTTTTGGAAGCCACTTTACCTATAGTAATTATGGAAGTTGATAGACAATAGTCTCACGGAGTTAGTAACATAACAGAGTTAGTTAGCCAGAGGTGTAGTTTGTCCAGGTACGACAATTCAAATTTATACGACATGTGATAGTTGCAGAAAATTACAAAATGACGATTACACGAATGTCCGACCTATTTCAGGAAAATGCTTTACCTTCGGCTAGCTGAGAAGAACCAGAGGTTGTTATGGCAGTACGGACGACGATAGAAACTAAAACGAAAAGTCGGATCAGAATAATTCGTTTTAATAACGTCCGAACCCGTCGATACAATAAATTCTTTTAAATAAATCCTAGCAAGTAGGAATTTATGGTCGTAGTACGGAAATGTTAACATCGTAACATCAAAAAAATGGGTAAAGACTTATAGTTCCCATCAAACTTCGAAGGTTAAATTTTTCGGTTGTTTGAATATTTACTTAAATACCTGGAGGTCTCGGATGACTGTAAACTCGGGATAGCTGAGATGAATCAGCGGTTGTTGTGGCGGAATAGACGACGATGGAAACGAAGACCAGAGGTCAGATAAAAATAATTCATTTAATAACGCCAAAACCTGGTAGGTCGGTTCAATACCTTAAATTTTTTTTAATAGATTCTATTATGTTTGTGGTACGCAAATTTTAAAACCGCAACATTGCGACACTTGGTAAGGACTTATAGTTTCCAGCAAACATCGAAGGTTACGTGTGGTACAAGCATTAAATCTATCGCTTAGATAGCGCTTTGCACTTTAACACACACATGCCGTTACAGTTAACTGTTGGCATTTTTCTTAGTTTATACTATTCATACGTGTCAATGTTTACACGAGATGTCGCAAGACACACATTTTACTTATAGAAGGTTACATTTATCGGTCGTATAAAGCAATAGATAACCGCAAACTTACGAAATGGGAAAAAAAACACCCCTAACAAACTTCAAACTGGTACCCATAGTACGTTGCGCACTTAACTATCATCCGTGGGAGCCGATCGTCGGCTGACTAAAAACGGAAATACTGGCACGTACCGTCCACAAAACTTTCTAGATGATGAAATTTCAAACTACATTAACTAAATTACAATCGAAAAGATGAAACAGCAAACATTTATTTTTATTCAAAGTGAAGTCAATGCACTGACGCAACTTGTAACGATGCAAGATAAGGAAATTAAACAATATAATTCAACTTAATTTAAAACAAACACAAATTCCAAAATTTTGCCTTAAAATGATAACGCCGCAATCAATTTAAGAAATTTTTAATATTTTTTATCAGAATTAAGCCTCCATTGAACAGAATAAATAATTAGTGGGTTGCTATTTAAAAAAGTGTAACTTTATGCTACCCACTAAAAACTAAATATCCCCGTATAAACAAAAAAATTTAAATATGCAGCTTTTCAATAGAAACCAAGGCCGGAGTAACGGTCAACCCTGTATATTATAATATCATAATTTTTGTTTGATAATAAAGAAAAACGAGTATGCATCTCTCTTTAACATGGATTGCAGAAATTCAAAATTTCTGTACAGAGCTTTGTAAATAATAATCATCAATAACCGCATTACATGTGTCAGAGAAAAAACAACCAATATTTTTATTTTTGAAAAAACTTGGCAAGTATATAATACGTATGTTTTTTTTTATTTTGAGAAAAAGTAACTGCAGTTTTCGTTAGATTTAAGCTAGCCGTGCTTGACACAGACTTTAACATACTTTGCGGGGTACATCTTTGTTTAATTTGGAAATCATGACTGTCTGTTTGCTCAATACTATTTTGCACACTACAAAATTTGTTACATGGGAGTTCGGCCAAATCGCCCAATGGACAAATCGCAGAATTTGTGGACAAATCGCCGAAAACTTCTGTGAAAAAATCTTCGAAAAATGACAAAATGCCGAAAATGTTTCAATGGACACATTACCGAATGTCGTCAAAACGCCAAAAGTTAAAAGCGACGCCTTAGCGATTGTAACCTGTCGTCGTCCCCGAACTCCAACTGAAACCGCGGACAAAACGCCGAAAATGTTTTTCGGGGCAAAATACCGAAAATGCATTGGTGGACAAATCGCCGAAAATATTTCTATGGACACGTCGCTGAAAATGTTACTGTAATCAAAACGCCGAAAGTGCTTTGGTGGACAAATCGCCGATAATTATTCTGTGGACAAAACGCTGAAAATGTTTCTGTGGACAAAACTCCGAAAATACTTCTGTAGACCAAACGCTAAAATTACTTTTGTGGACAAAACGCTTCTGTAGACTATAAAGTTGTTTTTATGTGATCGGGGATGAACGGTGTTGGTTGGTAGGTTACAGTTATTACAATTTCTTTCTTAAAAGTTACACTCATAAAAAAAAAAAACTTTTGTTTCACGTAAAATTTGTATTTAATCAATATTAAGTTGTTTTCATATAGAAGTATAGAGCATACTTGTTGAATACCACTGCAAATTGGACAGCTTTTTTGAGCAAACGTCTTAAGAGTCAACGTACTGTACTTTACTGTAGCACTTTCGGTATTTGTGCACAAAATATTTTCGGCGTTTAGTCATTTTTCAGCAATTTGTCCACAGAATTTTTGGGCGATTTCTTCACAAATTAGATGTTTTGTCCATTCTGCGCTTTGTCCACTCGGAAATTTGTCATAGACCCGTCATATGTAGATTAATATTTTGGTAACCAGTTTTCTAACTCTAATTATGGGAGATGAAGATGAAAAAATTCCAATCAACTACTGCGTTTAGATCCGAATCTACACAATAGTCCATAAACAAACCACGACAGTCCAAACCAATTTATCAAATGTTACATATTTATATCTAACAATGTACATTTATCGAATGCATTTATTCAATTTGTCTAGTTGCGCAAGTTTGGTCAACTTATTTTGTTAATACTTTTCTTATTTAATTGTTTTAGGGTCTTTTTTATACCTTTTACGTCCTTTTCTGCTACCTTTACCTTGAATTTTATTTTGCCGTCTCAAATTATTTTGATACCTGCGATTCCGTATCGTCCATTGTGATAGAAATCAGAGGGATATTTTTAAAGTCACTCGTTCATAAGCGTATACGTTTGAGACCAAATGGTTTAAGAAACCACAACTTACAAAGTACTCATTCTTGAAGTCGTGCGTTTGCTAGTTACTGGGTTAGCCTACGAAATGTTTGGCAACACTGCAGAGTTTGTTTTACTTTAACAGCTGATTGACATTTTTAGGTTAATTTTTAAAGCATTTGTATATTTTCCCTTGTTCTTATTCAAAAAATTCGTACTGTGCGTTTCTTGCTATATTTGCACAAGGAAGAAGTAGAAGCAGTGGGAGGAAAGAAAAAAGTATTGCTAAGGGTAGACGATATTTTTCAAAAAAATGATGAGTTCAGATTAGGAGAGAGCAAATTTATAAAATGTTTCGGTTAACGAAAGACATAGTGCGTACTTTACAAATTTTACACTATTTATGATTCCAACAACCAGGAAGTTTTTCCGTCAGCAACAGTATTAATTTGGTTATCAGTTAACAGATGTATTATAAAAATTTCAACAGGCCGTTTACATAATTCATCGGTGTAGATTTCCGGGAGTTGTTAGTTGTAAAGATTGCACTCATTCTGCAACACATCCACAACCGAAGATGAACATGTGTTTGTAAATCGGAGGCAAAACCATTCATTAAATGTGCAACTAGTAAAATATTCAAGTAACCATGATCATGATTCATTAACTATTACTATCTTTTAGACATGTGACTATACTTTAAAAATCCTTAATGTAAATTCGCGAATTTCCTGGAAGTTCCCATGATTCTTATATTTTGGCACAATTAAATGTCAGGGTTGCTTTAGAGGATTTACAAAGAAGAACAAAGAAATACATTTTATTTATTGGGTGTTATGTATTAAATTATAATATAAAGGTGATTGATTAATGTTAAATTTAGAAGATTAAGAATATCATTTAGATCTCTGGTTAATCACTCCCATTGAAAATGATCCTGCATCCGATACACCCAAAGGAACGTTATAACCAATTACACAAATCAATCCTGGGCATAATAAAAAGATGTAATGGTGTTTTCAAGCAAAGATTTCGATGCTTTATAAACGATAGAGTACTCTATTATAGCCCACAGACTGCATCAATGATAATAACATGTGCATTACAAACAATGTCCCAGTACCTGATGAGAAACTACGAAATGAAAAAAAAATACGTGACCCTATGAACGAACGTAATCAAAATAATATAGTTGTAGGAAAGTTAACCCTGATTTAGCAAAAGGTAGAAGGATTTGGAATCAAATGGTAAATAATAAGTGCTGTTGCTTTATTTTCTTATATCACTCATAAAAGATTTTGAGGATATAAATAAAGAATTCAAGTAAGAAAACAATTATTAATTTATCTATACTGCTGAAACCAAAGACGACAAAATCAGCTTAACTGCAAGAATGTGATCACCCAAATCCTGAATGACACCGCCTTGTACTATCATTTTCCACTAAAAAACAACATTCCTTATTTTTTACGTTTAAATATTAATACTATAAGTACCTACTTTATTTAACTAAACTCTTCTAAAGTATTCTTTTAATAACGTGAATGCCTGCTACCTTTTATTTATTTAAAATTAATTAAATATTGAATGTTACTACCGGTAAAGAAAATGGATCAATTCCTATTTAAATTATGACCAAACTATTTACTTTTACAATTTACGTATTTAGCCTAATGAAAACTATTTCTTATTTATTTATATTGAACCCTTTAACTTTGTATTAAATAATAAATCTTTGTTCCCTAATTATATGTGTTGGAGACCCATTCTTCAGAAGGGTACAAAACGACTGTTACACGTTTACAACAATTCTTTGTCTTTTGCTCTTAAAAAACTATACTTATACTATTTCCGTATACTTGTGTTTTGTAAGCTAAAAGTAATCATTATGTCAGATTAAACATAAATCAATTAAAAAAATATATGGGTACCTACTGTGAGTCGTCTAAAAGTGAACATATATCATTTTTATTTTAAGGTAATACTTTTTAAACAAGAAAATTAGAACAGAATATTCTAAATTAGGAGAAGATACATCATGAATTAAACTAAATAACTGAAACTTAAAAAATAATCCTTCTAAACTTTTTCACAACTTAGGAGCCTAGTACCGTGTAAAATCTGTTGATATAACAAAAAGATGCAATTTACAAAGAAAAATTCACCAAACTTATGAACATAAATTTACTCCAAAGTAAGACTAAATTGAAATCAGAATTTTTAAGTAGGCGATTATTATTTGCAATTAATCTTACAAAAAATTACCACAGATATTTGAAGTCAAGCACAAAAATAGAATTTAACTTCTCACCAATATATTGTCAATATAAACCATTAGATATTACTCGAATCAGCCATAAGTAAGACAGTAACAGTTTATGAACTGTTGTTATAAGCGAAAGTCCACTTACCACAAGAATATTGTAATTGTAAGAAAAGCTATAAAACGAGAGTATCTTAATGTTGAAAAAATAACATTACTTTTATTCCTCTCTGTGGTTGTGATTCTAAAATAAGTTATAAAATTATGATTTCAATAATTGGTATAACAGCTTTTTTTATTACTTCACACTTACACTTTTATTAACTTAATTAATTTTTAAAAAACACTTTAAACCTTTATGAGCTTTTGAATTTATAATTATTATACCAAATTATTATTAAAACAAATTTAATTTTTGTTTAACATTTAGTTTCTTAGCACAATATTTTATTCTAAAGAAAACACTATAAAAATAAATTCTGATTATTGTATTATACAGGGTGTCCAGAAACTCTCCTGACAAACGAAGACAGGAGATTCCTCAGATAATTTTAAGACAATTTAACCCAATTCACCTAGTCGAGAATGCTTCCTAAAGGAGCTAGAGCTCTTTGAAGATGGCGCCTGGTTAAGTAAAAATTAAAGGTAAACTTCTCCAACTGACAACAATTTGACAATGAAAAACGTAGGATTTACTTTTGTTGGCAGTTCAGAGCCAACTAGTGCGAAAAATATAAATTTAACTTTAACGACCAAAAAACCAAAAAAATTCAAATCCATTTTTCTAGAAATCAATGTATCCCAATGACTTAAAGTAAGAGTACCTTTTAGTACTAGAACACCTGAAAATTTAATAATCTAGTGTCACAAATGTTTAAAAGTTAAACACAAAAAAGTTATGCGTTAAAATAACCGTTGACCTATCCAAAACTTTGGCATGCCTATGACCGGTACTAGAAATTCGCAATTGATGGAATCGATTCATCTCTGAAGGCTAAATAAGCATACCAGTTTTTTGTTTTCTAAGTAAAAGCGTTCTAGAGGTATTTTGAAAAACTATTTTCAAGTCGTTATTTTCAAAGAGCTCTAGCTCCCTTAGGAAGCATTTTCGGACTAGGTGAATTGAGTTAAAATTGTCTTAAAATTATCTGAGGAATCTCCCGGTTTTGGTTTGTCAGGAGAGTTTCAGAGCATCCTGTATAGGCGAGTTAATTACAGTAGTTGCCGTTTCTGGCATCTCATCTCTTTCATTTATTTCTGTATATATTTTTCTTCAATTCAGTCCTAGGTCTACTTCTTTTTTTCTTTGGGACGGTATCCAGTCAAATGTTTTCCGTGTTTCTATGTTCTGGCATCCGTTTCATGTGTCCATACCAGAGTAATATGTTTGTTTCCACGTGCATTTTTGTCTTACGACTTCGTTTCTTATACAGGGTCTACCACAAAACCCATTGATTAGGAAGTTTACAGGGTTTTTTACTATTTACAAATTTAAAACTTTTAGGTTAACAATAACCCATAGCCTTCTTTTGTTCTAAAATATTTCCGATGTTGTATAACTTCCGGTATAACCGGAAATTGTTATAAACTTTCTTCGGTTAAAATGAAACACACTGTATATTATTAGGTTTTTGAATTCTACAATCGATTCTACAATACACTTATATTAGGTTATCTTTTACCTATCATCAACTGCTTCTCGAGTTATTATAATTTTTTAACAGATATTGTGTTCTGGGAGGGGGTGTTTAATAGCCTATCTTTGCTCTTCTTCAAACACAACACTTCCATACTTTAAAAACAGCAAGTAAAACCATAAGGGTGTACCAAATACATTTGCAGTTTATCACAGGTTATACAGGGCGTCCAAAATTTAGGTGGCAAAGCCAAAAAACTTAAAACTCAAGAAAGTCATATTTTTCAAATCGAGACAATCTGTATATTTTTATATATTTGGCAAACAATTTAATTTATGCATTGATATGCTATAGATGTCCGTATACTTATCTTTTGCGGTTTTGCCGTTAATAACTCTTATTGGCAAATGTGATCACCCTAAGGTTTAAAATTATATTTTTCCACGACGGACAGTTTTCTTCTCTACAAATAGTGAGGAAAATGTCTTTTAAAAAAATGTAAGATTGTGTTATCAAGAACTATATGCGTCTGAGTACTCCAGTTAAACAATTTAATTTAGTAATCAGGTTTGTTTAATTTAATATCTTATATTTCGATTCTTAAAAATTGCTACCCTACATTTATTAATTAAATTACCTTGGCTCTTGCTATGACAGATTGAGACTACACCGATACTACAGAATACTGTAGCGAGATAATTGGGACCCTATTATCAACTTTGCTTTACGTACGAAAATGTAACGAGAATTCTGTAACAATAAGTTACGTTTACAATATTGCCTCTTTCATTTGTTTGTTTTTGGAGAATGTTGTGTCTAACACATGAAGAAAACCTTTTTCCACTTTCACTCTAATGCCTCACTCGTTACGCTCATTGGGCAACTTGGACTCAGTGGGAGAAAGGAATCGCTTTCCTCACTTGGACAAATAACTATTTCTATTAACAATTCCAACAAATATATATATATATATTTACAGGGTCCAAAACGATGTACACAGTCTTTGACAGTAAATATCTTGAAACAAAATGTCCTAGAGTTACAATTCTTTCGCGGTTGTAGTGCATTGTTTTCTCGCAGATGGTCATATGTGTTCAAAGTGACCATTAACAGCTATACAGCGTCGATGCTGAACTGCTGATCGAACTACGGCTACCAGTGTGTCCGGTGTGATGGCTGCGCATGATGCTTCAATGGATTCTGCTCGTAGTGTCAGTGTGGCTGGCTTCTGTCGATAAACTTCATTCTTCCAATGTTCCCATAGGAAGAAGTCAGTGGTGTTAAGGTCTGGAGACCGTAGTGGGAACTCAATAGGACCTCTTCGACCTATCCAACGTCCAGAGTACTGTGTTGTAAGTACGCCACTTACATTTTGATGGTAGTGCGGTGGAGCACCATCCTGTTGTAGGTAGAACACCTCATCGCCAAACATCTCTCGAATAGCAGGAAAATCGATGTTTGTAGCATTTCGAGATACACCTCACCATTTACAGTACCTTCAAAGAAGAAAAGGGCCAATCAACCCGCGCGATGACAGACCACACCACATTAATACCAGGTAAATTCACTTCCTTGTCCACGTGAACGTGGATTTACAGGAGCCCAGTACACACAGTTGTGGCGGTTCACAGTTCCATTCAGTTGAGACTGAGCCTCGTCAGACCAGATAATTTGCCTTGAAGAATCCTCGGTATCACAAACCATGTCTTCAAAACCACTTGCAGTATTCAACCCTTCGATCCGGGTCGTCTTCGTTCATAGCATGCAACAATCGTGGAATGTACACCTTCCATTTGCAGACTTCAGTATTCGCCGCAGCTTGATCGGCTTACCATGCTTTTCGCGTGCACACTGATTCACTGATTTCTGCGGTGATTGTGCGAAGAAGTTGCAACACCGCAGCACTGCGAAACTGGAGTTCTTACTGTCCGTGGTCGCCCCGTTCTTCGCTAATCACGTCTTTAACAGTCCCATCATTTTCAAATGCATCCCAAATACGGAGCAATTGTTCGACGTTGGTGGATCGGTACCAAACTCAGCCCGCTAACATCGTTGTACCTCTTGAACGTTCAAACTTCCAATACCATTTAAGTACGGCCTTGCGTTGCTCAAAAGTCAGTCTTACAGCAGCCATATTTGTTGTTTATACAGTTCGTTTGTTATTTTATTTGCACATGCGCATCACACTCTCATCATGTGAATCATAACCATTGCCATCTGTTGAGAAAACAATGCACTTTACACAATCGCGAAAAGAATTGTAACTCTAGGACATTTTGTTTTCCAAGATATTTACAATAAAAGAGACTGTGTACATCGTTTTGGACCCCTCTGTATATATATATATAGATATATATACTACCAGGTCGTGCTTTGCTTGCTGTAGTTATGTTTCTGATTTATTTTAAATTTATAATTCAATATTTTCGAAGCTAAAAATAAAATGTAGATCAATGTCAAAAATCGTTTGCAAAGACCCGATCACTCATATAAAATACATACAACAACGAATATTTATGTTTTCCTAATTAAACGTTTTGATTAAACTAATTAAAAAATAGTTTAGCGTACTGGCCAGTTTTCCTTGTGAAGTTTTAAGATGAATATAGTCGCAATATTCGTCCTCTACCCCAGCACATTAGTCGTGTGCCCATTTTACATTTGTCACACTTTATCCATTCTTCGTTTGAAGCTGACTTAGAATATGCATTTTTACAATATAAACATTCTATGTTTTCCTTGCTGTCGCTATCACTGACCTCTTGCCTCGCTGTTTAACTTACTATTTTATGGTTTTGATTTAGCCAAGCTTTCTTCTTGCTATTCTGCATTCTTTTTCTCCTTTGTTCCTTTTAACAAAATTCAGTCGATTCCTACTGACTTTTTCTATGGACTGTCAGCTAAAATAGTCTGCTGGTCCCATCTTTCCTACCAGTAGAATTGCGCTAAGTTTAGTAATATGGTTTTATTTTTAAAGAGACACATAGATACTAAAAACCATATTTTGGCTTTGCTTTGGTGAAACACAGGATAAAAAAGTTGATAGAATAGAATCATTGAGGAGCAATAAAGCAAAGATGTATTCTTTTTTGTACCATGTTCTGTTAAAGAATTAATGCAATGGATTTAGAGTTCTGATTATGGTTGGTTAAAATATCGTCTTCTGTCAGAAGATGTTCATAAACATAATTTGATGGAAGTATATTCATTAGCGACTTGACGAGGTTCCAGCTGCTGATCCAATTCCACGTCTGCAACTCCGGAAGCTATAAAGTCAACTTTGGTAAAAACTTATTTGGGTTATAAGGAAAGATGTCGTACTTTTATAACCAATAAGTACATAAATAGGTGTGGAAACCTTCAAACCATGCTTCACCAAAAATAGCAGAGACTTGAAACATACGGAACAACCTGTCCTGGATGATTATTCATCCATTTCTCCCCCCCCCAATTCCGAAAAGAGGAGACATTAAACTAACGTCAAGTGGTTGCAATCGATGGGTGCTGTAAGGAGACAAACAAAGCAAAGTTACAGAATTACTTCTTGATTTGTTTATAAGTTAACCAATAAATCTTTTGGTGTGGCTCAAATGACATCCAAAATCAACCAATACTGGATCATCTTTTTGAGGTTTTACATGGTCCTAAAATGATCAAACTACTGTGAAAACACCTCATAGCGCATCTACCCAGTCGTGTTGCAGGCGAAAACCGAGCTTAAGAGGGGCCCCCAGCCATCAACTCTGGTTTCATTCTTTGGCGGGGAATCTGATCATTGGGGGCACAAAATCACCTTCGCGCGCTCATGCAAATGACAGAAATGCATGTTTGACCTCGCTCCGCAGAAACTATGCGTCCAACTTGTTTTCTAATTTTTCGGGCAAAAATCTTAGTATTTCTTGTTGGTACAGTGATTATTGAGGTTTTCGTCAACATTAAATATTCTATAAGCGACCAAAGAGTTTAGGATGTCTATTATTGGCTTTGAAGAAGCTTAAAAAACTGTTTTATTAAAAACTCTGGCCCTTGCAGCGGAAGTTGACTTTGATGATCTCAATGAAATGTCGGCATTTCTTCTGCAAAGTAAAAGCCGTAACCCATCCACCTGCATTCCATTTTTCAGCCAGCTGGAATGCAAGTCTCCCAAATTCAATTGATGTCAATATTCACACATTCTTGCATCAATGTCTAAGATATGTTGTTTCAATTTCGCTTCTTGTTCGGCGTTAAAGACATTTCTCATTCTTTCCAAAATCTCTTGCTTTTAGCTACTTCTTTGTTTCTATTTTTATTCGCTTTTTTTAGTGACATTCTGGGCATATTCCAATTTTTGGTAGGTCTATTTAAAGGCATGCCGTTATAAACATCTTCGATGGCATTTTGCATTTGTTTACAGGTCCAACTTTGTCTCTGCGTTTTCCTTTTATATGTTCTTACCGTATTCACACGGCGAAGTGGCTAAGATATCAATTAGGTGGGTAAGTAACAATAAGTTAAAAGCATTGCTAATGTGGGGTAAAACGATAACCTTTTAAATTTGTGATTATTTTGCCCCAAATGACTCACAAAGGTTAAAAAACATGTTTCTTGGAAACCTCAACATCAAAATTCAAAAAGCATGGATTAAATTAAAGTTAAAGATTAGCTGAACTAAAAACAGTAAACCCCCATTGTATTTGGCCGGCAATTTTTACAGCTAAATAGGAAAATAAAAAGTACCTACTTACTTTAGATCAACTAATACCGTTTTCAACAATTTTCTTTCGATACTACCGACATCTAACAAAAATATGAATGATTCAACTACTGGGTATGGTGGAGGTCCTATAGTAAAAATAATCTCTTACAATTTCGGACGGAGAGCAGTTCCAGTTCTCTAAAAAATTGGAAAGATTATTTTGCCCCAGAAAGGATCATTTATCCGTCTTCCCTTACTAACTTATTTGCAGACAATTCTCATTCAAAGAACGTCATTCTGGATGTTTTTAACAACCCCTGCTGTTTGGCTTTCTTCTGCGGATACGTAGTCTTCGGGTTCTGAACGGGTTAATAGTATGTTAATTATAAACAGGTGTCTGTACTATTGCCGAATGTTAATAAGACAGCGTACGACAAAAATGGTTAGCTTTAGGGTTACGACTAGCTATCGGGATGCAGCAAATTCAATTTCCAGCGCCTTAATATAGTAGTCGTACCGATGAAGTCAATTTATATATTCAGTACTTTTAGTGCAGCGAATTTCAGCGGGCGATAGTTATACTGAATACGAGTCAGTATTACCAAATTTCAACTGGTTGCGCAAGGTAACGGTTTTACATTAAAAAAGTATTTAGAGTTCAAACGATGGTCAACGGTTATTAGATGAGATTAAGATTAAGCGGTTTAAGAAGAAAGATAGGGAAGTTTTTAAAACAATTCTTAAGAATATCCAAAGAGGAAATAAGGTTCAAGCGGTGATTAACGGTTATCAGGTAGATCAGAATAATTAAGTGATCTCTCAGCCTTAAGTCTGAACTTCAAACTTAAGTGTTTTAAACTGAGGGAAACAACTGAATTTATACCCAATCTTTATACCTTTTTAACCGATTTGTAGCGGAGAGACAGAGATGGAAAGACGGTAGGAGAGACGGCCAAGGAGGGGCTAATCTTTATGACGCGACCTACATCTTCACTGTCGTAGAAACGTCATTACATTTACTGTCATTGCACTTTCTATCTTCTGTGGTTTCAGGTTTTGAGCTATTTTTATTTTTATCGTTCTCCTTATTTTTTCTTTTTACCTTTCGAACAGTTTTCCTTGTTTTGTTCTTGGTTACAAATCGCGTGTTTATTATTTTTTCACTATTTGTATCTGCCTTGTCTGACTGTGTACCTTTTCCTTTGTAAATAAATAAACATTATTGTAGCAATCTACCTTACCGATAATTTCTGGGGTGAAAGTTGACACTCTGTTACGATAAATATTCACGTTTATTAAATTTATTTTCTATTGTTAAAATTTTCCTGAATACGCGTTACGTTCCTTATTACGGTTCTGACTACTTTCGCTGGAAGTGTAATAGAACAAGGTCAACTTCTAAATCAATTGCGCTCACTTGCATTTTCTTTTGTGTTCGACTTGCAACGGGTACAGTTCGTTGTTTTTAAAAGGAACTGCGAAATGGAAATTCTAAGTCAGGGTGGTGAGATTAATCTAAAATTGTTATAATCATCCGTCTGTTTGGAGAATGTAAAGTACATTATAAATCTAACTAGAAATGAAACTGGATGTTTTTTTAGAATAAACGTTCGCAGGTAAACACACTGACCTATATTTCGCCGCGTGGCAAGGGCTGCTACATTTGGTTTCTCTAATTATTACAGTCTCTTTGTCCTGTCGTATTTCTGGGATTACTCGCCTTGAGTTAGAATTTGATTACGTCCACAATTTGTGGGATGTCTTCTGGTACCATTATTGTCACATGCTGTTGTAATTGAAAGGGTTTAATATCTCAACTATTTCGGGGCTAAAGGAATTGATATTTAGAATCAAAACCAATGCTGTTCGGAGGTGCCGGTTAAAATCCTGTCACTTAAGATAGCGGGGACCAGCGACGTTTGGTTGTTTTGTCTTAACTCCGGAAGGGCTTTCCTTTAACAATCCAATTACTAGTACTAGTACCGTTTCTTAATTATAACTTGGAACTATTGATGTCGAACGCTCCAAAGAGGCCCCTTAATGAATGAAATACGTATGTTATCATAGCTTGAGTAACTTATCTTAAGGTAATTATATTATTAATAGTAAAGAACTTTATGTCGCTAGACAAATTTACTTGTACTCGACGGGGTCTTATTTCCTTCTTGTGTGTGTTGTTTTCAAACCTTGACTACTTTGATGAATTACTGTATAAATTAAGGTTCTAAATCATCTACTCTTTGTTACACATAAACCCACACGCTCTGTATTTGTACTCAAAGCTAGCTGATTAAGTTCGTCGCTCAAGAAGGATAAGAACCAGTCTCGCTCGGTAGCAACTGCTATCTAAATGGTGATAACTACTTATTTTGTATTGCTGATTTATGAATATTTGTATGTGTGAAATATAACACAGAGAGCACAATATTCTGAATTGTTATTGATATATTTATACTTATGTTTCGTTATTTGTGTAACCAATTAAACAGCTCTTAAACCGATGTGTATATTTTAATTGCCTGTAACAACTCATTCGGCGCCAGACAACGTAACATAAAATGTTATTATTGAATCTCGATATTCGACAACAAAACAACCAGTTTCAAAAATATTTGTTTTGCCACTGAAAAAGATGTTTAAGAATTTGTAATCAAGACACTTTATGGCTGGAAGAAATGTTGCGGCCTCGTCTACAGCCATACGCAAATCCATACAATAATTTTTGCACTTTCCAAGGGTCGTTTTATTTTGGTTGTATGCCCAATAACAATGCAAAATAAATTCAAAACTGTGTACGTTTCACAAAGATAAAATAATATTGTATTATTTAAAAAATAAATTCGATACATTTTTGGTCTAGCTCAGGAGAACAAGAAAAGAAATGAGGACATTAATTACAAAATAAAATATTAATTTACAGCTAAACTAGTAAAAGAAATATGTTTATAAGTAGGTGTCGTCGTGTACCCTTCATTGATGTTTAATGCTATTTTTCTTACAATATTTTTATTTGATAACCGGTACATCCATATCGGAGTTGAATTTAGTAAAATGTTGCATATCGGAGCTGCCTTTGGTAAAATAAACATTTCCACATTTTTTGTTTTAACTGTTATTACGTTCTTACTCGTAAAAGGTCTGTGGAGTAAAGTCAGTGGTGTGTGCGCCTTGTTGACTTCTTCAGCAGTCAGTGTCTATATTAACAGCATGATAAAGCAACTACCCTCAGTTGCAAAAATTGTCTGATACTGATAACTTTGGTGTTCGTATTGTACAATACTTGCAACAATAACAGGTTCGAGACGTTCACACCACTGGCAATCTTCACAAACAACTCATCTTGGAAGAGATAACCGATATTTCTAACTTTACCATATTGTGTTAGGGTTTATTTGTAAACAAACTAAACAATAAGATAACAGTTGTTAGTAAACCTTGCCGATAGCTCCAGTAGTCGGGAGTGGTGGTGGAGCTTATTAGAATTGTTAGAACGAAGGCTTCTACACTGCACAAAAGAATTTATAAGGCGCCACCTAGTAGTGCCTATAAAGGTCTTTAAAGCCACTAGGAACTCGTAAACACAAGAAACAAATCGTAGGTTGGTAGAAATATATAATTATAGCAACTAGACTTCAATTACAACGCACATGAAAATACATAGACACAAAAATATAATACGGTTTAGAGAAATGCACAATATTCGGTAACAAAATAATAATAACTCAAGCGAGCAAGTTAAGAATTAGGTAATAATTTAGGCACGAGCACCCAAATAGGTATAGCTGTTGTAACGTACCATAAAATTTTGACAGTTGACAATTTTCGTTATTAATTTGCTTGAAAACAAATTACGTGAGGTACAGGACCTTGGCCGATTATCTAAATAGTTTCAAAGCGCAACACAATTGAGCAATACTTTAAAAGATTATTCAAATTCACAGAGATTCTTTAACACAGCGCCAAAGGTATGTTGTTAGATTCACAGCCGTAGTACGAGTACATAAAACGCGACAAAAATAATGAATAACATGCATAAAAAGAATCAACTTAGCTTGAACATAGGAAGTTTCGTTTGGTCGTAAATAATACCTTCACAATTGGTACTTTCTATGTTATTGTTAATCTTCCAAAAATGTTTTAATGGATCCGAAATTTCTAGTGTTCTTCTACTCATAGCAATTTTGCGCTTTTCCGATGTTTAATTATTTTGTGGTTATTCTACCTCTTCTAGTGGTGTACATTCTGCTTTTTCTTCAATTACTCTATCTTCACGTAATTGTTGGGTGTTGTGGAAATAGTTATCTTGCAACTTTAACTGTTTTTTAGTTTGTAAGTCCATTTGCTCTTCTGCATTCAAGTTCTTCTTAAACTAACTATTACAATAATACTTATTAATAATAATTGTTTTAATCAATTGTTTGTTTCTTTTGAAATGTTTATTAATTATTTATTACGCCACTCCTAAGGCCTTTTTCGAATCTTACGTCCTTTATTGCCGATTCGAAAATGCCTGTATGTAGCTAAAAATTAAGACTTATTAAAGCCATTTACATTAATCAAAATGTACATACTTAAACATTAGATTAGCTTTTAGTCATAATCCAATAACATATTTTGCAAACATTTATAGGAAGCCATCGTTTGCTTTATGTCAAGTTATAAATGGCGCAACTAAGATTAATCGGTTCGTGTTGCTTTTACGAACATATTCTTACTGCTTACTAACTTTTAACGCTTAGAACTTTCTGATAATTAATTTTATTTCCGAAACAGGATTTAGGTGTGTTAGTTTATAAATTTTGTTAGACAAAACTATTTAGGACAATTAATTGCCAGATTGCATTTTTTCATTTCTGTTACTCCCTCAAAAGATCACCTTATTTTTCCCTAACGTGCTTTTAAAACTAATTTACCCAAATTTATTTTACTTGTAAAATCTTTGTACAGATTTGTCAGAAATATTCATTAAAAGTGATAAGTTAATTGTAAGTACGAATGCTCGTTTTCATTTCACTTGTTGCTAAGTTATAATTATTTTATATCTAAATAAAGCAAGCACTAGAAGAAAATATTAATTAAAATCCATATTAAGTTAAAGAAAAGTTTGAAATTAATTTAAAATTATCAAGAATAATTGTCAAAACGATGGTAAAGTAAATATTGTTTACCTGTTCATACGTCGTTCATTATGGTTTTCCTTTGAGGAGTTGATTAACACAATATTGAATAAAACCGCTTCTACCGCAATGCATTTCTACATAAATTACTATTATCATCATCAACGTGGAATACACACGTATGTACTAATTAATGTTAATATAACTTATCTATTACGAACATTTATCGTAAATTTAAATAATACCTACAATGTAGTCTAGTATCTCTCGTAGTATCTACTTGTTTTAAAAAAATATATAATTTCTGTACGTTTGTTGTATTTATTGAGTAATTGTACATAAATCCATTCTTAGTAACTACTACTGACACGGAACAATGTACCTACATACTTATTTTTAATAATATTTCTCTTTCTTCGATTAACAATTTTAAATATTTTGATTTACAACATTAAATAAATATCGATCACACAGAATGATTGTTAAAATAATGCTTTGCGAATAATCATAAAGAATAACTTTTCCACTTCTCTAAGTTTCTCGGTATTGTTTTAATCATTAGTCGCCACGAGATTATTCGCAATCAAAACTATGAGTGTTGAAATAGATTTAAATATTATTTAATCTGTCAAAGTTCGTTTCACATCAAAGTTATGTTTTCTCTTATGGAACACCCTGTATTTTATTGCGGTTTTGATTGTGTGCATTATCGTTGTCAAAAGCGATAACTTTAAATGCTTAACACTCGTGTCGATAACAATTGCGTTTGATAACGATAATGCACATAAAACCTTCACTGTCGTTACAGTTAGCTGTTGGCATTTCTTATTAAAAATATACCATACAAATAAATAAATAAATGCAATTTGAATAATAATTATTTTGTAAATGTTGGAAATATTTTCATAATTTGTTATCTACCACGTAAAAATGTTGAAAATTTACCAAACCTTCTTTTTTTAATAGAAACATAAAATTGCAAAATTTTATTAAACGTAGAATTGTTTTGTAATAATTAAAAAGTTTAATTGATAAAGGTGTTTTTTTTTTAAATTTTTGTATACCTCTTCAAAATGCTTATTTAAAAAAAAACAAATCTTAAGAAAAGTTTCGTAGTTTTTGAAACGCAGTATAAATGTTGTTAAGATGGTTAATGTTTATTATTATATTTTTAATGTGTTAAAAAACGCAACTATTGAATCGGCCTGTGCATTTTTTTTTATGCCGTTTTCATAGGTTTTTGTTAATTATAATTATGTCAAGTTGTTGTTAGTAACGAATTTGATAGAAATCAAATATAATTTTCTAATACAAAAATATCAGAAAGTATGGTGTTTTATTCTCGTAAATTTGAAAGTTTTGGTTCGCGCAGTGACAAATAAGAAGCTGACGACTAATGAACAAATGTAACACTAGACAAAGTGAGTAGATAACCAATATCGACCAGTACATACAATTTATTTTGACATTACAAATAAATTTTGTTTACAAAGTTTCTTAAAATTGCTAGCTACGTACAGGCTAAGGATTACTTACCAAAGTAAAACTATTCTCGTTTACCTTATTGTTTCAAAACAAGCAACAAATCATTTCAAGTAAAGTTTCTATTTTGAATATAAATTGCAAAATTGAATAAAATATGAGAATTTTTCATTAAATTGTTTAATTAAACATGTTAGCAAACAACAATTTATTACAAATATCCGAACTCGTACAAAGTTACAATTGTAAATCTCGACACAACATGAATCCATTCAGCCTTAAAATCATTTCAATTTACTAAAATTAATTATAATCAACCACCACGTCTGGTATTTAACACATAAAATCTCTTTAGTAAATAACAAATGATAAACATAACTTACAATACATATCCTCAAGCAAAGCACAATCTTCTTTAGTATTGGCCCTAATGGAAATTCAGACGGCGATTGGATTAATTAATTAATTCAAAGCGTTACATTTTGGAAAATATGTAATATAGTATATAATCCAAAGAAAGAGATCTTGCGGTATACCCAAAATGGGAAACAAAAAAGAAGCATCGGTTATCTTAAACAAACCAAAATGTATTTTTTCACGCACCTTAGAAAGTTACTTGTTGGTAAAATGGTAAAAATTTTATGACAGTTTAATTCTATTATACGGAATCGTTGATTATAGCGGCGATTTATAAACGTACATACATGAATAGTTAAAAAATTACAGCAATCCAATCTGTCACTATTAATAATCGTCTAAAATTCAATTTAATAATAATAAATTCACGTACTTGGACAATTTAAACCACAAAACCGAAGACTTGTAATAGAAAACTATATTTTTATCCATATGATGGTTCTAGTAGTAAAAAACTGGGCTGGGCAGGGCTGCAGAACTTAATTGATTTAATTAGTTTTGGAGTGTACACAAAAAGTATAGCATAGTAACGTGTGATAGCGTAACTCTGCATTAAATCGTGAAATAAATATATTCCAAAAGTGACAGAAATGAATGATGCATTAGAGCTTACCTAAATTTTGACTCAACTACTTTGTTAAAAAATTTATTCACAATCACTATTGTAATGTGTGAATGCAAACTTTCAAAACGTTTGAAAGTTTGCCGTTAATTACTGCAATGACTTTCCCAAGGGTTGAAAAGTAAACAGCTGTTCACTTTCAACGTTGATTGAAATATTGGTAAAGATAGTCAACCTTATGGGATTATGCGACCCCGAAATTTGTTCTAAACATCAGAGGTCGGTAGTATCGCTTTGTGCTAAGAAAATACGTCAATTGTATTGTAGAATTTACAGAACAGTATTGCCGATAAATGTGAAATAGAAAACTGTAATTTTGCTGATAGTTTATGCTAAGGCACGACATTGTTGCCAATGCATCATGCCGTTGATTGAAATATTGGTGCATTGAGTCAATGTTGACAAACAAACAAAAACATGCGTTCTACAATATACAAGAATTTATTGATTTTTGTCGACGTACTAATTAAATGTGTGTCATTTGTTATATATTTTTTTCTATTGTCTGTTAATTGTTCAATGTAATAATATTTATTTGTATCTTTCTTACGTAAGGTTATAACAATGGTTATACCATCATGACAAACACATATATGTACAAAGATTGTATACATACACATGTGAATAAAGTTTATTATTATGAAAAAACCTGCAGATTTAAAAGTATTAATTTCGTAAAGAAATCGTTGAAAAACGTTCTCCCAAAAAAAACAATTTCTTTAAATACTTTTGAAAATTCCATACTCATATATTTATTACATTAACATCGTTTATCCGTTGAAAATGTTTTAAAATCTATTAGGCTTACGCAAGTAAATTTCTAAATTTTGGTCATTGAAATTAAAATTTTTAACATAGAAACGCTATCCCTTTTTATGTTGGAACGAATGTTGAATTTTCTTATATTACAATCTAACGTACTCAACTGTTTGCATCTAAACAATATTATAACAAGCCTACTCATTTACTAAAGGTGTTGCTAAAGTATGCAATTGTAGAATTTCTGACTAAGCCGATAAGGAATGTGACTCATAAACGATAATCCGGAAGACTCCTCGTAATACATTTGTTTCAATATCAACTTTAGGTGTACTTATATTTTAAGATATGATAAACGCATTAAAAAAGCATCTATGCAAAGCTTAATGATTATCTGTTTATTTGTTACAAAGAAAATATTACAATCAAGATTGGTTTTTAAGTATGTATTTCCTGAGCTTTAGTCTTCCTGTTGTAATCAGTTTAAAGGTTTTCGGTTCGAGTTTGATTTTGATTTTTAAAAACATTTCGGTAGTTATTATTTACATGTAAGATCAGTTGCTGGTTTAAAACTTATCCATTAAAATGAGTAATACTATTGCGTGTCATCGCTGTGTATATCACGGTTGCAATAATTCGAGAAAAATTGCTTACGACGATCAGCTTTTATCGGTTTCCTACTAATTGTCTAAATAGATGCAAAAATTGGGTGATGAATTGTGGTAATTCAAAGCTAGTACTACTAGATGATCTTAATTTATTACGAAATAAATTAATCTGTGAAAGCATTTTGAATCTAGTAGTTTTCGAGATCCTTCCGCTGCGAAGAAGAAACTTAATATTACTGCAGTTCTAAGAAGTTTGTTTCGGGTAAGTAATAATTTTTGTTCAGCAATGACAATTTGCTAATACTTATTGGTAGCGGTCTGGTAGGTACCCAGTAGTGAGAAGTATCTTAACGTTCTCAAAACTCAATTTTTTTACATAACACTTTTAACCACTTTCATGTCTTCAATCTTCTCACCACTACTGGTATCGCAAAGTACAAATTACAAAAATCAATTTCAAGAAATACTTTCATTTTTTATTAAAATTTTGCCAATACATAAATAAAGTTCTTTTTAAAAGCCCAAATTTCAAGAAATACAATTATTTGCTTTGATTGCAGATGAACCTAAACAGGATACATCGAAGTCTTTGCGATTAGAAAAAAATCCTACTCCAGAAATCACCAGAAGTTCTGACAGTTTATAAATCTGATAATGTGCGAACTTATGAAAATATATTTTCTAGCGGAAAGTATTTGCAACGTAATTACAACTATTTCTGTCAGCCAATAAGAAAAAAAAATTAGAGAACAACGCCGATTCAGTTAGTGATGCCTCCCTTTGTGAATGTTCTTCAAAGTGCAACAATCAGTGCAAGTATAAGTTCTGATAAACCTATACAGACAACCGTTTCTTTTAAAATTAAAAAGTTTAAAAAATAAATTGAATAGTCAAAAGTGTGAAATATTTAGATTGAAGCGCAAACTTCAAAACAACACAATTTCAGGTCTTTTAAAAACAAAAAACCGGCTTTGAAGACATTTATTAATATGAAATGTTTTCATCGAACACGAGGCTTCCATGGAAGGATTCAGAAAAACAACTGGCATTATCATTGTATTATAAATCGCCTACCGCTTACAAATTTATGTTGAACCATTTAGGATTTGTTTTGCCAGCAATTTCAACAATCAAGTCGTGGTTGAAAATTGTTAATTTAAGATCGGGGACAAATAATGTGTCTTATACAAAAATTAAAAAAAAAAGTTGAAGGAATGACAGACAAAGAAAAAGCAGTGCATTGGTAATGTGTGACAGAAATTACTTTAAAACGAAAATTTAAATTATAACCAATATTGGGACTACGTCGAGAGGATATCAAGATTTAGGGGAAGTAGGACGTAAACCGTTTTTAAGTAACCATGGATTAGTTTTTTATTTGAGCGGAATATTGTATAATTGGAAAATTCCATTTTGTTATTTTCTCAGTAGTGGTTCAGTTAAAAGCGAAATATTATGTCCTTCTTATAAAGCAAGTGATGCATAAGTTGTTTCAAATTGGATTGAAACCTCGAGCGTTAGTTTGCGACCAAAGGATCTAATAACAGAAGTGCTCTATCTTGTCTAGGCGCCACAAAAGAAAATCCAACAGAAAATTCAAATCGACAATAACAAAATATATGTAGCGTATGATCCTCCTCATTTACTAAAAAGCTTAGGAACAATGTCTTGAACAGCAAACTGAGGAAATGAGTCGTCAACAATAAAAAAAATTCAGTGGACCGATTTTTGTCAGCACTTTTATATTGATCCAGTGTAGCAGTGTAGCAAGATCCATGTTAAAAATTACGTACAAACATATTAACCCATCAAATTTTCAAAAAGATGCGTGTTAAATACGCCCGCTCAGGTATTTAGCAATTCTGTATCTGCAGCAATTAGCAGTCATGCAGTGATGACGGTCAATTAACCAGTAATACGGCGTTAGATACTGCATTTTTTTTTTAAAACAATTAACAACATTTTTGACTGTTTAAATAGTTTTCAGTAAATGATCCGAATCCCTACAAGCGTGGTCTTTCAGTTTTAAAGACATGCCATGCGAAACGTTGAAACGTTCTGTACAATACTTCAATTCCCATCAAGTTTTATGAGAACGGTGTAGAAAGAAAAAAATATATACTGTATCGCTTAGGTTTCCAATGGACTATAAATTCAATTTTAAGTCTGTGGGAGGACTTAAGGAGAAGGAACTTTGTACTTTTAACATCCACGAATAAATCAAAGATCCTCTAGAAAATGCTTTTCAATGATTCACGACTAGAAGGAGGTTATAATGCCCAACCGTCTGCCCGCAAATTTAGGAAACTTGCATTACAACATAACATGCACATTCGCTTGCAAATACCAATAGAACAAAGGGAATTGTGAAAAAGAATAACAACAAGAGATACTATATGGTATAGATGAACAATTTAACACTAACTATGAGGAAGAGGATAACAAAATTGGGACAAATGAAAGTGTAGAAAATAATGAAACAAAGAGATCGTCTAGAACCTGTCTGGAGAACAAAATCAATGAAGACAATGTCGTAATTGACAGTTCTTTAGAATCTTGTTCAGTGTCGTATGTTGCGGGTTATTTAAGTCACTACATATATAAAAAGTACATTGTAATACGTGTAAGTAAATGCTAACAGTTAACGACTCAAGTGTTTTCAATGAACGAATCATTAATTCTATATAAAGATTACAGCAAATCTGATGGAATTATATACTTACACAGACCATCATCCGAATTCTCAAAATTTGTGTTTTTATTGAAACTTTTTACTGAAGAATTTCATCTTTTAAAAACAGATTATGGTTTATTGGAAAAATTAAACTCCGTATAAAAAAATGTCTCAACAGCAGTGTGAATTCATGGTTCAGAGAATGCGACACTCATAAACTGTTAATTATCGATCAGTTGGTTAAAATAAAACTATATCGAACCTCAAAGTGGGAGGCTAATAAACATATTTCTAATAGCTATAATTACAGTGATGTCACAAAACCACACCGTAAAATAAGAATATTATCTGCATAAATAAGTGTAAATGTTTGATATGTTTTATGTATAGCATTGTATTAGGTACGTTATTATTTATGTGTAAATTGTTTGTAAATTATTACTATTATTTTAGATCAGTTGAAATTGTAATTTTGAAACAATGTTTATAATTAATGAGCTATTTTTTACTTTAATTAAACTATTTTAATTCGAAACCATGACATTTTGATACAGACAAACCCATTTTACACTGCACAATACTACCATGTGCTTGCCGATCTACCACGTTCCAAAAGTCTTTTTCTTGAAAAGATTTCATTTCCTCCTTCATCGCTTCTAGTCACCGACCTAGCTAATGTCCTGTAACTTTGATTCGATCATCATCCCTTACTGGAACTAACACTTTTCGTTTTAATCTGTGTTTGAAATAGACGATTCCAAGTTTTCCTTTATTATGGCGTCTCTGTTTATCAAAACCTTTTAGTTTTAGGATCATACATTCGATATCCTTTACAGTAAGTTGCTTTATCCAATAAATATGCACCTTGTCGCTTTCTTGTTCCACTTCAAACGTTTTTTGCTTTGAAAGTTGTATCATAATTTTGCTGTCAAAAAATCGGTAAATGATCAAATTACATCAGGTTTGCATCCTGACCAAATTTAAACCGAGTTTTGCTATCAAGGCCTGATGTTAACAATCTATTGTTTACGTATACAGCTATATTAGCTACCTCAGCCCAAAACTGCTAAATCAAGGTTAGCATCAAACAACATGCACTTACTTCTTTCTACAATGGTTCAGTTAAGCCTTTCCAACATACCATTTTATTGAGGTGTAATATGTTAATTTTTTGATGAATGGTACCTCATTGCTTCAAGAAGTTACCATATTATTTTAGTTTTCCAGTAGATTTACTACTTTAACACTTCATCTTTTGTTTTCAAGAAATGAATGAATGTTATTTGAGAAAAAATCATCTTCAAAAACACAAGATGTATCAACATCCACCAATAGATCTAACTTCCATTGGTCCATCTAAGTCCAAATGAATTACTTCTAAAAAATGTTTCAGCTCCTTAGTCCTTATGATTGAATGGCAATCTCGATTGTTTGCTACAGCATACTAAACAGTTTGATTTTTCAGTTGTTATTTTCCCCGAATACACAATTCCTTCGACAACACCATTTTCATTTTATTAAGACTGTCACTGTTTAAATGACCAAAACGTCTAATCCAAGTAACAGCTTCCAGCACTTATACAAAGCAGTTTTAATAAATTTCTGAAGTTAAATGAAAGGTCGTCATTTACACTACTGCTACAAAACTACTTGCATCGTCTGAATAATGACTATAACTTAATTCAAACTTTAAGTGCAGTCTTGGCGTCTTATTGAATATAATATATGACAAGCTAGGATCAATCGTTAATATTAATTTTGCTTTTTGCCTTTTTGTCATCTTCCGATGGATTACTTGCTTCTTCTTTATCACTGCTTTGGATGTGCTTTTTCGAGGATACAAAAATTCTCCGCTGCAAACACCTATTCACATCGTAGTTTCCTCTGCCCATTAGTTTAGGAACACTGATGACGTAATTACTGAAAGCCATCACGTACTCGAACACTTTTTTAAAAATTATTGTCACGCTTGAGCACACACAAAATTTATGGGATCATAATAGCCTAAAACAATTTTTCAAGGAAGTCACGGAATTAAATTAAACACAGCATGCTAAGTTCAGTACAAACAAGACTACTATATTAAAAGAAATTACAAAAAGATGCTATTCTTGTATTAATACGTCACACGCAAAATGGCGCCACATGGCCCCATGTTAATATTTTAAACTTAATAACATATTTGACAGAGTAATAGGCTTCCAATACAGACGTTAAAATCTGTATACTATTGGCGCGGAGTAATAAATCATAATTGCTTGAAATAATTCTTTATTTTCTTGTGAAAGCGGTACTTCTACGGTTAAGTAAAAACCAATAAATTCTAACCAAAATACGATCATTGTGCCGCTCTTGCAGCATATCGACCCATCTAGGGTCTGAGAACAATAGTTTAATCTTTGTAAACACGTTGCCATCAGCCCAGGTACTGACGAAACGAGAATCATAGCCGTAGATGTGGGTATTATACCAAGATACAAAAATGATGGTATATAATACGTAAAAGTAAAATTTGTAATGTGATCTACTATACAAATAAAATAAATAACATATAAATAATATATGACATAAATATAAAATAAAATAGTAATGCAGATATCGTCAGTACATTTATTACAATTACAATTAATTTGAGGGGACCGATTTTTAGGCATCAAAAAGTAAATTTGGCTCAATTATAAAATTATGTGGTTGTCATGGAAACTTATCAAAATGAATAGATAAAAGTAACAGGCATAAAAATGTTCATTTAAATAACAAGACATTAGTAGGTAAAATAGGTATATTTAAAAATAACTGACAATACTCACTCATGGTTACAATAAATGGTGTTTAGAGAGTAGAACACTGTTTCAGGCACATTACGCTTGGTCATTTAACTTTCTTCCTCGTCTGAAATTTCCATTTCGGAATCAGAATCGCTGTCTTGTGTGTTTACTGATATAATAATTGGCTCCAATGTTATCTCTACTAAATTATCCAGTTGCCAACATTTGTCTTCTTCCTTAACGACATGAGATACACAGTTCTTCCATCTTTCAGGTGTTACTTTGTTTAATGCATTTTCCAGAAGTTTTTCACGTCGTCGAGTTTAAAAGTGGTATTGTTACGAGCGACGTCACCTTTTACTTGAGCCCAAACCAACTCTATAAGATTCAGCTCACAATGGTAAGGTGGTAAACGCAGTACTTCAATGCCCCGATTCTTTGCCATTTCGTCAATAACATGACGTATATACTTATTCTTATAAACTTTAACAATATCCAATAATTCTCTTTTCACCATGTTATCCTTAGAAGTTATATTCTTAACAGATAACCAATCTATAATTTCTGCTTTGCTCCAAGCGCTGGTAGGTAAATTTTCGTATCTTCGTGAGTAGTAGCTGGCGTTGTCCATAACTATTATAGATCCTTGGGGTATCAAATCTAGCATCTGCTCAAAATATTCTTCAAACACATTAGCATTCATGTCTTCGTGGTAGTCGCCAGTTTTCTTTGATTCGAATTCTAACAAACCACCATCTACAAAGCCATCTTCATTACCAATATGAGTAATAATTAACCGTGTTCCTTTCCCAGAAGGCGGTCGAAATCCTGTCGATAGCCCTTCTATAAATCCTTGTCGAGCACTCGTAACGGTATTATCATGCCATGTTTTTACGGTATGTCCTGCATTGATCCAGGTTTCATCCAAATAGAATATACGCCTGCCTTCACGCCTATATTTTCTTATTTCCCGAAGATCATTTCTCCTCCATGTAATAATCTCTTGTTTTCAATTAAAACGGATCTTCTATTTATCTTCTCCCAAGTAAACTTCAACTTGCGAAGAAGTTTTCACAGTGTTCTACGACTCATTTGGGGTAGATTTTCATCCTCATTTACTGCTAGTAAAATCTTATCGATTGTAGGAATCTGCTTTCCGTAAGTAGAACGAGTGAACCTTTCTACGGACAGAATTCCTCATTGCATCATCTAATTCCATCGGGCGCCGACCAGGAGATGGAAGTGGGTGAAGCACTTGTCCCAAATTTTTCTTTCCCTCACTAGTTTATAAATGGTGGATTTTGATATTCCCGTCATTGCAGAACATAATCCTACAATATCATCGACACTTTTTGCAGGGTGTTGACATCGAACAGCGTCATGCACATTTAAAATTATAATTTTTCATTAGCAGATAACGCACCACTTTAAACACGTTTTGCTGGTGAAAAGTTTTCCATTTCAAAATTATTTGCACTAACACACAAACAAACAAACAAGCCGATTCATTGCTAATAACAAACTAAACATATTTTCATTTAGAAATTCTTAATTGTAATAATAAGAAACAAACCACATAATAGTAAATAATTTTTTTAAATATTCCACAGTTTAATAAGATACAAATAGATTCATAACTTTTGTAAAATTTAGTATACGTACCTATATAAAATTAAAATTTAAAAATAAACAAATTGAGAAACGACACATTTGTCATTTATCGATTTTAGAGTTTAATTTTATATTCAAATACTGTGTTTACAAAAGTTTGTATCTATTATATCTTATTAAACGGTGGAATATTGCTGAATAAATTATTTACTATGAAAAATAGATTCCACAAAGTAAGGATTGAAACAATAAAAGAAACCACATAATAATTCATATCAAGGTAGATTTTACTATTATAATATATTTACCTACTAAAATATGATTTTCCCAAACGTATCAGGTACCTACGCCACTGCAATACGGGAGATTCGATAATTCTGACAGGTTTATTGGAATAGAAAAAAGGTAAAGTTGAAAAAAAAAAAAAAAAAAAAAAAAAAAAAAAAAAAAAAAAAAAAAAAAAAAAAAAAAAAAAAAAAAAAAAAAAAAAAAAAAAAAAAAAAAAAAAAAAAAAAAAAAAAAAAAAAAAAAAAAAAAAAAAAAAAAAAAAAAAAAAAAAAAAAAAAAAAAAAAAAAAAAAAAAAAAAAAAAAAAAAAAAAAAAAAAAAAAAAAAAAAAAAAAAAAAAAAAAAAAAAAAAAAAAAAAAAAAAAAAAAAAAAAAAAAAAAAAACTCCGCGCCAAAAAAAATAAGTATACTGAGTATTATATTACATGCACTTTACTTTTAATATAACACCCTTATTGAATAAATACTACATGGCATGAGTAAAAGAGCAGCAGTACTAATCATTATACCCTATATACAAATTGCAAACAATATTAAATCGGTTTAATGCAATTTTTTATATAATTTCAATAACAATAATCTGAGATGATTTTATATTGTATTTTATTTGTTTTAAAGGTTGTTACGTTTTTGCTCCTTCATGTTTCGTGTTTACACACAATTTATAATGCAATAAGATGTTTTGTTCGTGTTACCAAACATCAGAGGGCAACAGATTTTATTCACCCTCTGTAAACATTTAAACATTACAGTTCACTGCATTCTAGTGTACAAGATTAGTCTTCGCGTAATTCAATTATCTATCTAACCGTGAAAAGCAAAACAAATAAAACCTATGCAATAGCTGGTGCTGCAAGCTTCGGGCCATGATCTTTAAAAATTCGTTGGTACGGTAATCCAATAATTTGGTGATTTTAAATCTAACATTAACATACTTTATTTTCATTATTTTCTTTAATAACACCGGTTTTACAACAGTCACATAAAGTTTTATTAGAACGCATGGCGTAAATACAAGAATTGATTGTGCAAAGAGAATGGTTAATTTATGCACAAATTTTTAATCTACGTCAACATTAAATAGTCATTATGAGTTAAACCTGGTTAAATAATCTTATTGTTTATGAAGTTATTTGTTGAATGTGTGTCAAATTTTTCTTTCTATTTTTCATTGCAATAGTAGAAACTTTTGACAGCATCAACTGTCTCCCCAAGTAAACTTTATATTATTTTCATTTATTAGTTTACATACAGTGCAAACGTTTAGTTTGGCATAACGGATATATCTAAGTTCTAGATCATGTTACGACCAAATCTCTCGACACGCATAATTTTGTTTTTTAAGATGCATATCTTCTTGAAACTCAATCAATTTTTTACCTCTCTTCTTTTGGAAATGGCGTCATCGATAATTTTTAAATAGCATTACCTAAATTTGTTTTTGCAGTTTTGGGTAAATTTAGGCATCCTAAGCTTAGATATGTGTCACATTTTACTTGACATTGGACATTCAGTTCCCAAGATATTAATTCTATAAAATAAAACAAAAACTAGAGATTTTTTTGAAACAAATGATATCACTTGATCTGTCGGTAACGATAATTTTTTTTACCTTTTTAGTTTGAAGTAAATGTTTGTTATATTGAATCTGAAAAGTATCATCACTTGTTTCAAAAAATACTTGTAAAATATCTCTAGTATTTATTTCAGTTTAAAAATTAATATCTTTGATAATCGTCGTCAATGTCGAAAGTGATACATGTCTTAAATCTACTCAAAAACTGCAAAAAAATGCGGTTGTGCCATTTAAAAAACTACCGATGACGTCATTATTCCAGACTGAAAGTTCGTACTGTATAGTGTATAAGTACATAAATTCAACTGAACTATTCTAGTTGGATTTTGTTATCTGCGATTACGATTTTCCCTTGGAAATTAAATATTTCTTATACGATTACGGTTAAAGTGGACACTTTAGGACAAGTTTCACCAAGCTTGGTTAAATTTAATCTGATTAAAGACAATTGTTGCTATGTTTATTTGTTGGATACGATTGTATTTAATCAATAATTAAATTTAACCAAACTTCGTGGAACTGGCCCGTAAGGATGTAAAATCGGAAAGTGCATCAGAAAGGACTGAGAATAAAGCGATGCAAGTTTTTGGTTAAAAATAAACCAGTGACATAACTCTTAATAGGGCCGATTGATGGTCGATGATAATGCTGTGATTATTTCTTGTTTCTTAATTTGAAATTTGTTTTATTTTAATTTATATATATTTAACAATCTGGATAATTATATGTTCTTGTTTTTACACGTTTGTTTGTTCTTTTCTAGTGATTCCTAGTGCCTAAGAGTAATGACTAGATTATACAGTGTCCGCCATAAAATTGAAACCATATGGCAATTTTTATTATTGTAGTTAAAAGCTTTGGTGGGCATCACTTCTGCTTCTGAGTGGAACTTCAGGTGCGCCAGTCAAAGTTGACAGGTAACATCTGTCATTCAGTCAAGTTCGAATTTTGGAAAAAATGTCCCAAATGAGTCAATTTGTTAAATCTTTTGAAAAAATGTTACTAGGAAATTATGATGGTAATCACACATTTTATGCCTATGTGCCGATTTTGGAAGAGAGAAATTTTAATGTTCAATAAATTTCATATTTTCGTATTTTTTATTCACCCCCGTAACTGGCAGTATAAAGGCTACCATTCCATTGCATATTATGATCATAATATTTGTACGTAAGTTTGTTTTGATGATTATTGATATTCTCAACTAAAAAAGAGGTAGTCTCTGGATTATTTTCCAAATTTCAAAAAATCAGAAACTGTTTTCAACTTTTTCTTTATTAAAATTTAGTTGGATAGTACAAAATTGTTTTAATTATAATTTGAATATCTTAACACATAACGACTACTTCAAAATTACAAACAATAAATAGGGGGTGAATAAAAAAATACGAAAATATGAAATTTATTGAACATCAAAATTTCTCTCTCAAGATTGGCACATAGACATAAAATGTGATTAGCATCATAATTTCCTAGTAACATTTTTTGAAATTTTAACAAATTGACCCATTTTTAAAACATTTTTTTCCAAAATTACGAACTTGACAATTGACAGATGTTACCTGTCAACTTTGACTTGGCGCATTTTAAGTTATTTCAGAAGCAAAAGTGATTGCCCTCAAAGTTTTTTTTAACTACAATAATAATAAAAATTCCAACATGGTTCCAACTTTATGGCGGACACTGTATAGGTGGCGCCCGGGACAACGTCGGAAGCCATTGTTTACATCTGTATACAGAGTGATTCACGTAGTCCGTCGGTTAAAAGTTATAAACTTCTTGAATTTCCATCAATATGAAATTTGGTATATGGCCCGAATCCACTACTCTAAGTCAAACTAAAAATAATATTTTCAAAATGGCGGATTTTCCAGATGTACCGGAAATTGACTTCATATTTGTTTTTTTAAAATGAAATGATCATATTTTGACACCATATTTGAATTCTACATTAATTTTTACGATCAACACCATTATATTTTCAAGACATGTGTCATAGTTTTTGACATGTAACATTTAATACAAAAGTTAAGTTTACACAGACCTTTTAATAAATTATTATTTTGAACCACTGAAGATAATAAATCATATTTTGTGTATTGATTCGTAAAGGTTCAACCGACATTTTAAATTGTTGCTAACACTTCTGTCTTAATATATTTTTTTACAGCAATTTTCCAATAAAAAACCGGCAAGTACTTAATTTTTTCAAATGGCAGTTATCATTTTTGACGGCAAATGCGACACGACAGAACCACGATTTAAAATATTGATTGTACTTCTAGAAATCAAAACACCAACAATAATTTATCTATCTTCAATGGTTCAAAAGTAGTAAATTTCTTAAGAGGTCTCTGCAAATCTAATTGTTTGCATTAAATGTTACATATGTCAAAAACTATGACACATGTCTTGACAATATGATGGCGCTGATTATAAAATTTAATGTAGAATTTAAATATGATGTCAAAATATGGTCATTCCATTTAAAAACACAAGGATGGCGTCAATTTCGGGTATATCCAAAAGTGGCGCTTATTTTCAGAATATTTTAGTTATAGAGTAGTCAATTATAGTCATATACCAAATTTCATATTGATGGAATTTCAGAAAGTCCATAACTTTCTGACCGACGTGCTACGAATCACTCTGTATATATCTCTGTGACATTTGGAGCTACGGCTGTGCTTTTCAAACTAAAACTAGAAAATTCAACAAAAATAATAGTTTTTCTTTATAAAAGTCAATGAATTTTTTCATTTGAGTTTGTCATCGTACAGTTGTTTTTAAGAAGAATAAAGATGCACATTGACAATTGTGCGAGCAGCTACAGTAAAATGGAAGAAACATTAACCCTACAGTGGTCGCTATAATTTTGTGACACGAGTGGTCGCTACGGACTGATACTCCGATTATTATATATGGAGATATAATAACAAATTTTAAAACAAATATGTTAAGTAAACACCTTTTACATTTTTGAAAGTTTATTATGACATTAAATTATTAATAATAAAGAAGAAAACAGTAATATTGCAAAATAACAGATTCATTTTTTTTTACCAAGTGGCGCTTTGAAGGCATTCCTTACATATAATAATGGAATTACCTAAACATAAGAATTTATTACATTTCCTACAGTAGTATCTCGTCGGTCTATTTTTTACTATCACAAAGGGCGCATCTCCCTCGACGTTCCTCAGCTACTTCAGGTATTGGGATGTTTTCCAATCTAAGAAGCTCTCGAATGCGAGTTTTTATCGTTACAGGCATGTTTCTTATCATTACTCTTGCTTTCAAATCGTCCTCAACCAGGGAAAAACTAAGTTGATATATGAATTCCTCTCCTTGGAATATTTGAATTAATGTTATTTGCGACAAAGATTGCATATGAATTGATACCGCCTATATTCAGCAACGAATAAAAAATTACCATCGTCCACCTGCGGGTATTCCTCGCACAATTGTATACAGAACAAAGCTTGTCCACCATGTCAACACCTCCTTTTGTTTGATTATATGACATTATCATTTCTGGTTTGCCTGTATTTTCATCCAAAACGTCGTCTCTGTGCATGCTTGAAACAAGTAACACATTTTTTTTCTTTTTCGGAATATACGAAACTAATGTGCAGTGTGGATGAAATGCAAACATTGATGATTTTTCAGGTCGAGTTGATGGGTTTGCAAATTCAACTGGAATTTCCTTTTATTTTTCTTATTGTCCTTAACAAGGTGAGCCTAAAGTTTTGTTTTAAATTAGCAATAAGTTCCATACTGGTGAACCAATTGTCCACTGTTACATTTCTACCAGTACCTCTAATTGGCTCGGACAGCCTTTCCACCACGGCTCCAGGAGAATTGTTTACTTCGTATGGTCCTGCAGGCTGTTTTCCGACGTATACTTCGAGATTTACGGTATAGTAAGTTTTCGAATCGCAAAGGGCAAACACTTTCAAGCCATATTTATTGGGTTTGCTTGGAATATACTGGCGCCAGCCACAACGTCCTCTAAAAGCCTCAAGCTTTCGTCTATCGTGACATACTCAAATGGAGTATATGCAGTCTTAGCCTTTTCTACAAATCCATCAAACACACTTCTTATTGCGGCTAGCTTGTCAGTGGCCCTTCGTTCTTCACGTGTCTTGCTATCATCAAATCTTATATATCTAACTAGAAATCTGAATCTTGAACATGACATGGTAAGTCTAAACAATTCTATACCGCTGCCATCGGTTTTCCATAGTTCTTCAGCATTTGTCCGAGCACATTTTTTGACACCAGCTAAGTACAGTAACCCTAGTAGCGCCTTTATTTCAGTTATATTAGTGGGTTGTGCATCTCGTTCCGGGAATAATTATGTTTCAATGAATCAATCCTTTTGTTCGTATTTTGCACAATTAACTCCAATATTTCATCACTAAAAAAATAGCTCCAAATTTCTAACGGGTTTTTCAAATTCCTTGTCGTTGCTTTCGGACCTGGTAAATGAGTTACCAAGTTCTCTGATCGGGTCCTAACACTTTTAGATGGCACATGTTTGTTCCATTTCGTTGCTTTATCTTTACCCAAAAAATACGGGGTAGCAACAATTTCTTCAACATTCGCATCTTCCTCATCAGATATTTCTTGCTCCGTATCTGTTTCTAGAAGTTCTGTACTTAATTGGTCTTCTTCTTCATCATCTTCATCGTCTTCAAAAATTGCGGATTCATTATCAGAATTTAGACATTCTTCCATCAAGTCTCGCAGACGCTCTTGATCTTTTTCATAAGACGACATTTTTGTAACTGCAATAGAGGAAAAAAGTAATAATCAACAGATATTTGCAATTTATGTCAACTATAACGTTAAATTCACGATCAAAGTACTTGTGTACATAGTATTAAAATATAAATATAGTTTATTATAAAATAAAAATGAAAACTTACCTCAAAATTCTCTGAATTATTTTATAACACCAGTAGTCGCTACGGATTGTCACTCCGAAAACTAAATTTGCAGACGCACACGTTTGCCTATCAGGCGATAAAGCAGTACTGATTCATTGCGATGGTGTAGCCGAAAGGTACCTAGAATATGACAGCGGCGGGCTAATTCATACACTCACAATCGTAAAACAATCAATCGTTCGGAGTGTGAATCCGTTAGCGACCACTGCAGGGTTAAATAAAGGTGCGATGCTGTAATACCATCAAAATTCAGAGAACTATATGAGCGAGCATATCGAAATTCTATAAAGTGGATCAATTGAGGAAACGCAGATATTGGCAAGAAGAGTGTATTACTATACTAAGAAGTAACATTTTT
Source organism: Abscondita cerata (assembly GCA_030710515.1). Taxonomy (NCBI): domain Eukaryota; kingdom Metazoa; phylum Arthropoda; class Insecta; order Coleoptera; family Lampyridae; genus Abscondita; species Abscondita cerata. Next base: position 114,621 of record JALBCR010000357.1, read on the forward strand.
AAGTCTCCTGGAAGTAGTTGTTTCGAATATTCTGTGCTAAAAACCATGATCAACTTGAACGACAATATTAATATCTTTTGTTGACAATATTAATCGATTTCTTGAAACAGAAAAATCTTAGATATTGTCTAAAAAATCTAGGGTGTTCAGCAGAAAAGATATAATGAAATTCTGAAATGAATCTCCAGACAAAGTTTATTTACAAATGAAAGTAAAAATAAATTTTTGTCAACACCAAGGTAGCATATCTATCTTTTTAAGTGGTATGATGGTGGGAATAGCAGGGCACTTTGCCGTGAAGAAATAATCAACCTAACAACTAAAGACATTGGCGATAGATGTTCTGTCACTGTAATAAGTATACTCGACGTCAAAGACAAATAGGGTCTCAACTTTCACCATAATAGATAAAACCAACAAGCAAGTCAACTTTCTCACACTGTTTCATAAATATTTTAATCTATTATTAATAAATTGCTAGATATAAATTAAAATGAGCAGATGTGTTATTTTAGAATCGTTATAATGTCGAACCTTTCTAGACCTATCAGAACAAGTGTTATCCGGTTATTTGCAAGCAGCCCAGCAACTGTTATCAACGGAGTCCATTTTGGTTTTCCTTTTCTTCATTGTATAATAAAATATTAGATTTGGATACGGAAGCTGTCACATCTGCCGATTAACTGTTAAACACCGAAAACTTACTTATACAAGCTAAGTTACCTAATTAATTTTGTGCCAAGGTCCGGTACTTCCGTAATTGTTGTCAAGTGCATTCCAAACAATATTTGCCACGTGAACTCGGTGAATCGCTTGCATGGAAAAATCGGTGCTACAAGGGTTAAGGTGTATAATACGCTAGCGTTTGTGCCTCAAATTATTATTCGTGCCTTAACTCGCCCTCGTGAATTATTATTATTTTATAACTATATTTGCTATTAATTCTAAATGATATTATCTATTGTTGTGTCTATGTGTTTCTATGTGTGTTGATTAAAGTCTAATTGCTATAATATTATACATATTTTTATCAACGTACGGTTTGTTTGTGTGTCTACGAGTTCCTAGTGGCTCTAGAATATCTCTTATACGAAATCCTAGGTGGCGCCTTATAAATTCTTCGTACAGTGTAGAAGCTTTCATTTTGAACAATTCTCAATAAGCCCACGACCACTTCCGACTAAGAGGAGCTGCCGGCCACTGCTATATTTTTGGAGTTAGTTTACAAATAAACCCTAACAACGTATTTTGTAAACATTAGGTAAATTGTAGTAATTTGTAGAAATTTCTAGTATATAAGATGCCGGCGCAGCGTAAACTTTTCAACATTACGGAAAAAACTTAAGCGTATTTTTAACGCAATATATAGAATTCTTGCCAGCATCTTTTATATTAAAGATTTCTGCAAGTTATTACAATTTGGTGGCGACACCGACTATCAGTTACTTATGAAACAGCTGCACGGTGCGTTGAAATTCTGTAGCTATTAGACTTGCGTTGAGCTATAATACACTGATGGTGCCTAAAGAGGCAAAACACGTGTATGTAATTACAGTTCGTAATTCGGAAATTATCACTAGCTAAGGTTCTATTTGGTTGATAAGAATTGGATATAGTACTTTAAAAATACGCATAGCTTATTGTGTTGAAGAGTTCACAGCGGACATCTTACATAGTACAGATTTCTATAAATTGTTATAATTTGATTGTAACATAACATTGTATCAACATTGTTAGAAAAATATTTTTGAAAACACTTCTAAGAATTCAAGGTCTTTGCAAAAAAGGTACTTAGTTTTATAATACCTCTTGAGGTAATTATTACGCTGTAGAGAACCTGAGTAGGGGGAAAAATTAAACCGTTAATTTTAGACTTTCTTAGTTATATTATTTTGAAGACTTTATTGTAATACAATTTAATTGTGGTTTATTACATAAATTGTTTCACGATCACAACGGAAAGTGCCTGTTTTTGGTACAAGTAATAGTTAGCTGGTAAGCAGGTTTGATAATGAGCAAAGAGATTTTAACGGTTTTGTAAACCTCCAAATCCTCCGAACGATTATTGCAAAATAACAGTATAGTGCGGCTGAGAAAGTTTGGTGTCATATGGTGTCACTTCTTTAACAGATTACTATTAGTGACGTCTTACGTGAGTACTAAATTGCTCAAATAATGAATTTCCTTCTTGAACAATTTATATAACCTCTTAAACTATTGTTGAAAAAAATGAACCGATAGATAACTGACCCTAAACTAATCTTTCACTGACCACCGATTTTGTTAAAGTTAAAATGACGGAGATTTCGTTTTCAGATTTGATTCTTAACATGAACTTTGTAGTACAACTGCTTGATATTTGACATTCTTAACTTTCTTCCTGTGTGACAGTACATTCATCTTCAGATTTTATTCTCAACACAAAACACAAACTTTGGTTTTATTTTTAAGTCACATATTTGATTCAATTACAATCTCCCTTGTTAACTACCATTTAGTTTACAGCCGACAAAAAAACTTTGTGAACCTGATAACAGTGAAACCGCCGCTTTGACGAGCAGCATAACAAGTCAATTTAATTGACTCCATTTTAGTTAGTCAAATTTTGTATACAGAACATACAATATCACCTGCATAAACTCTTTACTGACAGAGATAATAAACGATTACCACCAAGAGGCAAACACGGAAGCAACTTGTATTCGAGCTTAGGCTGTGGCTAAGCTACCGATACACCGGATGCCGCATCAACAGCCGGCGCCAATAAAATTTACTTTATTATCTTGTCATTATCATAAATTGCAATTAATATTTATTCTCATTTTTAGTGAACAACTCTGTAGGTACACATTAACGTTAATGACAGATTATTTGAACTCTGATGGAGTTATTTTCTTTGACTGAATAATTGGGCAAACGTGTTACAAAACCTTGAGACTGGGTTTTAAAAATATAATTCATCTTAGGAATTACAATGTAGACAAGTAATGTAGATGTTTATATTTTGTTTTTATTATATACTTTTTTTAATTAGAACTAAAATTAAAAAACGCCAAAATAAATATCTGAGATAAAACAAAAAATCGTTTTCCAGCCTACTGTTTAAGTCACTTTAATTTTATTTCATTTGTTTGTCTACACAATAATTTTCTCAGAAATTTAGATTATTATGGTACAACCTCGAGTCACAATGCTGTGTTGGAAAAACTTATCTGTTGAAATAGGAATATACAAAACTTTTTAATAATGTTGTTTAAGAGTGTGCAGTTTTAAAATGAATAGATCATTCAAACCATTGTGAATGAAAACCTTATTTATATTTAATTCGTACTATAAAAAGTAAAACAAAAAGTATTGTATTTTTGAAGTAGAACATTTACAAATACTTTATTATAGAAAGAATTAATAAGTAAATGTAAATTATTTTAAATTGTCGTTGTTTATTGGCAAGATTTAGTGGATGCATTTATTGTCGTTTCTTATGATTATGACTATTATACAACATACTTGAAAACCTTTGTTACGGTTTCTCATAAAATCTCTCTTTATGTAGCACAATGTTAAATTTTTTCTAGATTTATTTGTTACATATAACAAAAATTCAATGGAAGAATGATTAAGTAAGATTTGGACAAAATCACAAATTTATAAAATAACAAGAAGATTTTTTATTTCTATTCTTTGCCTAAATAAAACACAAGAACGCAATCAATTAACAAGAACCAAACAAGTTTTACGTATAGATATGTAATCATTGCAAAATTGAGTTAAAAAATTAGTGTAACGTGATTGTTCGAAAACTAACACATAAATGGGTCAAGTGAGATGAAATTTCTCTGGTTTGTACAGCGTGGTGGAGGCTAAAGAAACTTTATCCATAAGATTAACATGGAGAAGTTAATACTTAATGAAGCAATTATTTTATTACCCATTACTGCTTTTCAAACATATAAAATTTATGACCATTTTACTGTTTTTAGTGTTAGTGCTTAAAATTGTAATATTAAATATTTTGGCTTTACGAACAAAAAATTTTCATGAGGTTTTTTGTTTGAAATATTAAAATTTAAAAATTTTATCATGAAAAATTTTAAAAAATACTAGTAGTTTGAACATTTAAACTTTGAATCTTTCTTTACCAATGACAGATGAATATGTATACTTTTGTTCACATACAGGGTGTGTCTCGGTGACAGCAAATTAGACGAATAATGAGAAAAAAAAACATACTGAAAATATTGTTATGGGTGTGTCACTTCCGGTTAGACATTATATTGGACTATGTTTTCAGTATTACACATTTTTGAAATTTATTTCTAGGGAGGTCCGGGAGTATCGGTAGTTAAGAAAAATCAAATTCAAAGAGTTATTTTTTTTTAATATAATTATTTTTTTTTTTATTAAATTAATTTATTAATTTTTTTATTAATTAATTTATATATTATTATTATTATTATTAAAATTAATAAATTTTTTTTTTTATTTTTTTTTTTTTTTTTTTTTTTTTATATAATAAAAAAAAAATTTTTTTTTTATACAGGGTGTTAGGTAAACATGCGGCAAAAATTCAATGGGGTTTTCCTTGGCCTAATCTAAGAATATTTTGTCCTATGATGATTTCCTAAACACCTCTTTATTTCGAAGATACAGGGTGAACAAAATGTGCCACAGTAACAATATTAATGTAAATAAAAGTATGGCGTACGCCAATGAGTTTGTCAAGTAAAAAATTAAGTGACGTTTAGCTGTTTGATGTGTCACATTTGTTTAAAGTGAGTGACGTTTAGGTCTTTTACGTGTCTTTAATAGTTAGTGAAGTCCGCTATTATGAATCACTATACGAACGCCGAGATGACTGACATGCACTTCATGTATGGACTTGCCGATGGAAATTCATTAAAAGCCAGACGATTGTACATTGAACGGTTTCCTGGCCGTAATATCCCCGATCGAAAAATCTTCGAAAACATTCATCGACGTCTTCACGGAACCGGGGCATTGAAACGAAATGGAGGGCCAGGAAGACCAATGGCAGTAAGAACGGTACAACTGGAACAGAATGTGCTAAACATGATAGAAGAAGATCCAAGTAGTTCTACGAGAAAAATTGCCAATGCTTTGAATGTAAGTCATTGGACAGTTTGGAAAATTCTTAAGGACAACTTGTTGTATCCTTACCACATCCAACGCGTTCAGGCACTACTACCAGCCGATTTTCCTCCACGTATTGCATTATGTCAATGGCTTTTGCAAAAATTAGTTCGAATCCCTCAATTCCTGACACAGATTCTTTTTACTGATGAAGCTAATTTCTCAAGAACTGCAATTAGAAATTTTCATAACAACCATGTGTGGGCAGATGAAAATCCGCATGCGGTATGTGAAGATCGTTTTCAACATCAGTTCTCCTTGAATGTATGGGTTGGAATTGTGGGTGACTACCTAATTGGACCGGTATTTCTACCAGCAAGACTTACTGGCGAATCTTATCGCAACTTTTTGGAAGAAACACTACCTGAGTTTATGGAGGATGTACCATTGGCGACAAGAATGGCAATGTGGTATATGCACGATGGTGCACCACCACATTTCAGTTTGGTTGCTCGTAATTTTTAACAGCAACATACGGAGATCGCTGGATTGGTCGAGGTGGGCCACACGCATGGCCTGCTCGATCCCCAGAATTAAATCCCTTGGACTTTTTCGTATGGGGATATCTGAAATCACTAGTTTACGCTACTCCTGTGGAAGATTTGGACGACTTGCGAAATCGGATAATTGCTGGGTGTGAGTCTATTAAAAACGACCCTGGTGTATTTGAACGAGTTCGACATTCATTGACGAGAAGATTGAATGCTTGTATCCAGGCTGGAGGAAGTCATTTCGAACATTTATTGTAGATTGATCAACTTTACATTTATTTTTGATATTAAATATTGTTACTGTCGCAAATTTTGTTCACCCTGTATCTTCGAAATAAAGAGGTGTTTAGGAAATCATCATAGGACAAAATATTCTTAGATTACGCCAAGGAAAACCCCTTGAATTTTTGCCGCATGTTTACCTAACACCCTGTATATTTTTTTTTTTTTTTAAATCATGTAGTATTTCTACAACAATAGATGTTGTGTCCTAAATATAATAATAAATAAAAAAAATAAAATTATTAAATTAATTAATAGTTGATTAAATTAAGGTTTTATTTTATTATAAATAATAAAGTTTTTAAAAAGTTTTTAATATTGTTTATTTTTTTGTTTTAAAAAAAAGAAAAAAAAAAAAAATTTTAGGCTAAAGTGATTTTCTTTAATAAAATCTCTTTACAAAACTATAACACAAATATAGCGGTAAAAGTTAGAAATAAATTAGTTATTTATTATTCAAACTTAAAGAGATGTTTTTCGATTGGTACAATTAATCTTAGATGCTGTGAAAACTAATGTGCACAACGGTCAGAATAACGATAAAAATAACACCGAAAATGCTGCAAGATCTATAAGGAAGTATTGTGAATAGAAGCCGCTATGCATATACAACAAAATGGGGAGCACTTTGAACATTTGTTAAACTAGTTATTTTTTTTTTTGTTTGGTTGTGGATATTTATAAGCTGTTATTTATATTAGCTGTTTTCTTTTTATAAGTTGCAAAATATTAATTTGATGATGTTTAATTTTCATGTCGTGATTTGTGATTTTTAAACGTTATACCTGTTTTATAGTTTTTAAAGACTAGTAACAATTAGTATTCTGACCTTTGGGCACTTTAGTTTTTACAGACTCCTAAGATTAATTGTACCAATCGAAAGCATCTCTTTAAATTTTGAATAATAAATAACCAATTTATTAGTAACTTTAGAGTTATACTTGTGTTATAGTTTTTTAAAGAGAATTTATCAAAGAATCACTTTAGCTTAAAAATACTAAATTACTTATTTAAAAAAGTTGATATAATTTAAACTGGAAGTCAGCCATTTTGTGCAAAGTTTGGAAAATACTTATCTTGTATTCTTGTAAAACTTTTCTTAATAAAATTTTTGTCTATCATGGATAATAAAAAGAGTAAGTCAAATGTTCCTGAATTTACAATCAACCTGTATATTCATATTACAAATATTAGTCAACAGAGTACAAACATTTACTGACTAGATAATTTTTAAGTCGAACTTTAAATTGAAGTACTGTTTGACAGTTTTTAACAAAAAGAGGGAGGAGGTTATATACTCTAGGTTCTATGGATTTAGGAGATTTAAAACTAAGTGAGGAATGTGAGTATAAAACATGTAAATCTTCTTTTGCCTTGGTATTAAATCTATGGTATACATATTGAAACAATTCATAAATGCATAAACTAGGTAGAGTTAAAATATTATATTTTTGAAGGTTTCAACGCAACTAGTGATAAGAACAGATCCCTTCTATGCATCGAATAACTTTTTTCTGAGCTACAAATACATTATGTGAAAGAGTAGGCCAACCCCAGTAACAGATACACATATCTCATTCTCGGCTCAAAATAAGCATGATATAATACAAGTAGTTAATTTTTATTTAGCAATAAACGTAAATTTCTAAATAAAAAATTTAATGATAAGTTGTTGGCAGTAGGATTTTCAATTCAGACTTTCATCAACAAACAGACAAATTTTGTTGATTGAACATTTGTAATTAAAGAAGTTTGAACAGTCAATGTTATGTTTTCGCATTTCTTTTGATAATTGTGAAACCTTAAATAAACCGTTTTCTTAGGATTAAGATAGATAGAATTAGAACTGAACCAGCTGCGAATATTTGATAGTGTTTCATGGAATTTTTTTGTAAATCAACTGTGGAATTACTCGAGACAACTGCAGATATATCATCTGCATAAATAGTTAAAGAAGCATCCGATACAGAAGCATCAAGGCATTAATATAGAGAATAAATAAAATTGGGACAAGTATGGATCCTTGAGGTACACCTGTAGTACTTGACAGTTAGAGTTAAAAGTTTTAAAGGAATTTATTGTTATTATGAGTGATGCTAACGTATTACTTTTGGTTGGATGAAACGACTTTATCCAATTTAGAGAAATGTCATTTACACCACAACTAGATTGATACTTGTAAAGTTTGTCAACTGTTTCAACACCTTTGTCCAAAGATGAAATAATATTATCATAGAAAGAGAACATAGCTGCCAGAACAGACCTACCGCCTCTGTACCCAATTGGTTATGCAATTTAAGAAGTCTAAAAGCCTGTCCAAAAATGAATATTTAAGAATTTTAAGAAAATAAAAGTTAAGAAGTTATAGGCCGATAGTTATCAAGTAGTAGGGATTATCCTTATTAAAGATTGGTATTACTTTTCCAGTTTTTAAGCTGGAAGGAAAAACACCAGTTCAAAACAAAACATTAACAATATGTATTTGTGGCTTTGATAATTACAGATAGGATGTAAAGGTAAATTATTGCGACCAGCAGAACTCTTATTCTTTATTTTCTTTGTAAGAAGAAGTAATAATATAATTTTTATAAACGGATTAATTTTTAGAGAGACATTAACAGTTTTTAGAGAACTTAATAGTTTGATTTATAATGGTTGATTTTTGGTAGAATTAGATAAATACTGTTACAGTACAATAGGCACTTTTATTAGTTCCTGGACATTAAACATTTTTGTTGTAACAATAAGCTACAGGTGACATTTGTTAGCTTTTAAATAATTAACATTTAATTCAAAATATAAGCTTTTTAACACAAAGAGATATTTTAGTTTACTATTGGAAACTTTAACATTAACACTAATCCACTCTTTACTTTCATCTTGATTTATTTTACAAACAGAGATAATTGAAAGTTGATGTGAAAATGATACTAAAGATTTCATAAAAAATAGTTAAAAAACCGCATTGGCATTAATAGTATATTTTGTAACAAGTTTGGAATATGGCATATTCCGCAGGAGTTGAATGTTTGTAACACGAGCCGAAGGCGAGTGTGACGGTTCTATGAGTGCGAAATAGCCATTCCAAACGTGTTGCAGACTATACTTTTTTTACGACAGAGAAAGTGTGCATCAATAACAAAATGTTAAACACTTTACAATAGTGTTAGTTTTGTTCTCTATTTTAAGTTGGTGGGTTTTATTTGTGGTGGTAGTTACTAACTTTGGAATTTAGGATAAGTTTGGATAAAACAATGCCTTTTATTTTCGATTTATCACTTAACAATAACACAGCTAATAGTGTTTAGTTGGTTTAGTTTTTTAGTTATTATTTTATTACGAACGTTTATTAAATAAATTTACTTGTGTACCAACTTACAAATGTTGGCTTTTGGTAAATATATGATTCAAAAATTACTGCTTATTCAACTTTAGTCTAATTCCAGATAATTAATGCGATAAATAATTGAATTGGTTTTTCTGGAAACATTGTACCTACTGGAAATAAACAAATTTGAATGTAGCATGTCATTGCATTCCTGAAAGATGCATTGGCAGATCTGAAACATTGTGTGTTTCTAATAATGTATGTGAATTTAAACAAATACTTGAGGAGATACGTAATTTATCATTATGTGCAAAGTGAATGATTGCTTTACCTGCAGGATAGAATAAGCTTTTGATAAAGTCGATCACTTTCTTTCAAGGTTTAATTCATCGATACTTTTCAAATAATTAAAAAATCCAACTCATTGACAAACATTTTCATTAACAAGTTGTACACCACGTTAGCCCATTAGAAAAGAATAAATTTATTCGCAATGTGTATAAAACTTTGTAGGTCAGCGTATTTCTGTAAATAAAATAAGTCTGCGATACATATCTAAGTTATAACCTGGTGTAAGGGAGCATTACTTGTCTAACTTCGAAAACTTTGTATGTGTAGACATAGCTGTAAATGTGTGATTCAGATTTTTAACCACAACAATAAATAATAAAGATGAACTTTGACTTACTAATGGTAGTAAACAACACTAACTTATTAAGTTGAACACTTGTTCTTACATTTACGTATTATAGTTCTATTGGTAACAAAGATGTTTGTTTAACCTTCATCATATATTAGGAAAAGCATAGGTTCGTAGTATGTGGATTGCGATACTTTCATCAGCGAATGAAAATCTGACAATAAGTAAAACAAATTTTGTATTTATATGGTTACAACTAGTAGCCAAGCCCATTTGATCTAATCTAGACAAACCTGAAATTAAAGACTTGAGGTCACTGCTTTAGGTCAGAGGTCAAAGGTCATGTCAACTTGGGACTTATCCTAAAACATTCCTCTTGACATTCAGAACACTTTGATATATAACGCGCCTATGTTTCGCCGGATTTTCTATGAGGTCATAGCTTCAAGTCAGAGATCAAACGTAAAGTCAACTTAGGACCTATCTTAAAACTTTCCCTTGACATCCTGAACACTTTGATATTTAACATGCCTATGTTTTTTTGTATTTAATATTAGGTCACTGCCCAGGTCAGAGGTCGAAGGTCAGGTCAACTTGTGACCCCGCCTAAGATCAGCGCCTGGACCTCCTGAACAATTTGACACATCGATCTTCAAAATCGGTTTAGCCGTTTTAGAGGAGAAGAAGAACATACATACATACATACAGACAGACAAACCGGGTCACGATTTTATGTGAGTAGATAAACTATGAATTTGTATTTTTTAATTGAAACGAATCACTCTGGTATATATGTACCTACTGACAGATTACACTTTCGAACAACATTCAAAGTATTTGAAGGTTACATTTTTGAAAGCTGATTTTATGTTTGTATGTTTTTAAAAATGAGTTATACTAGAAATTAAAAAATTAAATTGTATCATTAATACCCGATATTACTACAAATAAGCATAATTAATGAAATTTCTTGTAATAATTGTCCCCTAAACGCAACCTTATGTTAACAGTCACAGGCTGTACCTGTGCTCATTCCCTAACAAGTGTGAGAATATTCTCGCACTACGTTTCTGAATCTAACCATTTTGTAATTGAAAAGTAATCCAGAATGTTAATATTCTAAAATAGGAGTAGATAAAGATATGATTCTGTTGTATTGTAATCTAACATGCAGCAAGACAGATTACAAAGCACACTATTAATTTACTACATCGTCTTCAGAAAAGCAGATAACACGTAAGAAATAAGGTAGAAAGCAGTTTAGGTATAGAAACATGATATATCAGCGGATAGGTAATTATATTCTGCATCGAATGGGAATATAAATTCACTTGCAATTTAAAAAGAAAATGTCTCCTTGACAATTTTCTTAACTACCGTTACTCCTATATCTAACCGTTGATTGAAATATTGGTAAAGATAGTCAACCGCTTGTATTTGCTTGTATCACGGATGCAATTCACATATGCATGTTGGGTTGCGTTTTTGTTTACTTTTTCACCTGTACTGAAGCGCTAAGTTATAATGTGTACGATTCTTGAAATAGAATAGTTCAATTTATTCCACCGTTGTAAAAATGGCGCAACATACAATCCGTAAAATTTACTTTTGTCAATACAATGTTGCAACGTTTTCAAATATTTAGTAAACGTATTAACTAGTAATTAAAAGTGACGAATTTTTCATTTATGAATAATACCATTGATGATACATATCTTGGATTTTAATGACAATGTTTTTTTAATAATTTACTAAAATACATGCGAAGCGTTATTTGTTAAAACAGTTTGGTTTGGTCGGTGTTAGATAAATAAGAAACAATTATTTTACAAATTATGCTTGCACTTTATTTTTAACTTGCAAATAATAATGTTGACATTTGTTTGTCATTTAATAACTTCGTTAGGAATAAAGTAGAACATACTGGGAGAAATACCACTAGAGTTCAGAAACGCAAAATTATTGGTTTTTGTATCTACTTGTTTTTACGTGTTCAGTTGAAAAGGATTTTAAATAAAAATTGGTTTTCAAATTTTTCAATTCAAAAGGCAACAAGTTACCGTGTTTTTTAGGGAAAGTGGGTTCCACTAGACCTTCAAATTTAAATTCACTTGGTAATAAAACCTATTCCTATTACTTCTAAAAAATAAAAGTACTAGATTTTAGCTTGAGGTGTGTTGTCTCCCGACGCGGTGCGGATAATACGTGTATAATACACTATTCTTTTCTGTGACGAAATAAATGACGATTTAATATTGAAAAATCATATTACAATAGAATTAGAAAATTATTGAGGGAAATTTGGTGTTAAAAATAGTACTCACTTTTTTCCCGAGGAAAAAAATAATTTACAAAGTGACACTTTGTTATCTGTTAGTAGAGATAAAAAGTTAGGATTTTACTCTTTGAAACTGTATCAAAATATCATGGTTTCGAATTAAAATAGTTTAATTAAAGTAAAATAGCTCATTAATTATAAACATTGTTTCAAAAATTACAATTCCAACTGATCTAAAATAATAGTAATAATTTACAAACAATTTACACATAAATAATAACGTACCTAATACAATGCTATACATAAAACATATCCAAACATTTACACTTATTTATGCAGATAATATTCTTATTTTACGGTGTGGTTTTGTGACATCACTGTAATTATAGCTATTAGAAATATGTTTATTAGCCTCCCACTTTAAGGTTCGATATAGTTTTATTTTAACCAACTGATCGATAATTAACAGTTTATGAGTGTCGCATTCTCTGAACCATGAATTCACACTGCTGTTGAGACATTTTTTATACGGAGTTTAATTTTTCCAATAAACCATAATCTGTTTTAAAAAGATGAAATTCTTCAGTAAAAGTTTCAATAAAAAAAACACAAATTTTGAGAATTCGGGTGATGGTCTGTGTAAGTATTTAATTCCATCAGATTTGCTGTAATCTTTATATAGAATTAATGATTCGTTCACATTGAAAACACTTGAGTCGTTAACTGTTAGCATTTCCTTACACGTATTACAATGTACTTTTTATATATGTAGTGACTTAAATAACCCGCAACATACGACACTGAACAAGATTCTAAAGAACTATTAATTACGACATTGTCTTCATTGATTTTGTTCTCCAGACAGGTTCTAGACGATCTCTTTGTTTCATTATTTTCTACACTTTCATTTGTCCCAATTTTGTTATCCTCTTCCTCATAGTTAGTGTTAAATTGTTCATCTATACCATATAGTATCTCGTCGTTATCTTTTTCACAATTCCCTTGTTCTATTGGTATTTGCAAGCGAATGTGCATGTTATGTTGTAATGCAAGCCTAAATTCGCGGGCAGACGGTTGGGCATTATAACCTCCTCTAGCACGAATCATTGAAAAAGCATTTTCTAGAGGATCTTGATTTATTCGTGACGTTAAAAAGTACAAAGTTCCTTCTCCCTTTAAGTCCTCCCACAGACTTAAAATTGAATTTATAGTCCATTGGAAACCTGCGATACAGTATATATTTTTTCTTTCTACACCGTTCTCATAAAACTTGATGGAATTGAAGTATTGTACAGAACGTTTCAACGTTTCGCATGGCATGTCTTTAAAACTGAAAGACCACGCTTGTAGGGATTCGGATCATTTACTGAAAAACTATTTAAACAGTCAAAAATGTTGTTAATTGTTTTAAAAAAGATGCAGTATCTAACGCCGTATTACTTGTTAATTGACCCGTCATCACAGCACTGCTAATTGCTGCAGATACAGAATTGCTAAATACCTGAGCGGCGTATTTAACACGCATCTTTTGAAAATTTGATGGGTTAATATGTTTGTCCGTAATTTTTAACATGGATCTTGCTACACTGCTACACTGATCAATATAAAAAGTGTTGACAAAATCGGTCCACTGAATTTTTTATTGTTGACGACTATTTCCAGTTTGCTGTTCATGACATTGTTCCTTAAGCTTTTTAGTAAATGAGGAGGATCATACGCTACATATATTTTGTTATTGTCGATTTGAATTGTTGGATTTTCTTTTGTGGCGCCTAGACAAGATAGAGCACTTCTGTTATTAGATCCTTGGTCGCAAACTAACGCTCGAGGTTTCAATCCAATTTGAAACAACTTATGCATCACTTGCTTTATAAGAGTACATAATATTTCGCTTTTAACTGAACCACTACTGAGAAAATAACAAAATGGAATTTTCCAATTATACAATATTCCTCTCAAATAAAAAAACCAATCCATGGTTACTTAAAAACGGTTTACGTCCTAATTCCCCTAAATCTTGATATCCTTCGACGTAGTCCCAATATTGGTTATAATTTAAATTTCGTTTTAAAGTAATTTCGTCACACATTACCACGCACTGCTTTTTCTTTGTCTGTCATTCCTTCAACTTTTTTTTTAATTTTTGTATAAGAACATTATTTGTCCCCGATCTTAAATTAACAATTTTCAACCACGACTTGATTGTTGAAATTGCTAAGCTTTGCATAGATGCTTCTTTAATGCGTTTATCATATCTTAAAATATAAGTACACCTAAAGTTGATATTGAAACAAATGTATTACGAGGAGTCTTCCGGATTATCGTTTATGAGTCACATTCCTTATCGGCTTAGTCAGAAATTCTACAATTGCATACTTTTAGCAACACCTTTAGTAAATGAGTAGGCTTGTTATAATATTGTTTAGATGCAAACAGTTGAGTACGTTAGATTGTAATATAAGAAAATTCAACATTCGTTCCAACATAAAAAGGGATAGCGTTTCTATGTTAAAAAATTTTAATTTCAATGACCAAAATTTAGAAATTTACTTGCGTAAGCCTAATAGATTTTAAAACATTTTCAACGGATAAACGATGTTAATGTAATAAATATATGAGTATGGAATTTTCAAAAGTATTTAAAGAAATTGTTTTTTTGGGAGAACGTTTTTCAACGATTTCTTTACGAAATTAATACTTTTAAATCTGCAGGTTTTTTTCATAATAATAAACTTTATTCACATGTGTATGTATACAATCTTTGTACATATATGTGTTTGTCATGATGGTATAACCATTGTTATAACCTTACGTAAGAAAGATACAAATAAATATTATTACATTGAACAATTAACAGACAATAGAAAAAAATATATAACAAAGGACACACATTTAATTAGTACGTCGACAAAAATCAATAAATTCTTGTATATTGTAGAACGCATGTTTTTGTTTGTTTGTCAACATTGACTCAATGCACCAATATTTCAATCAACGGCATGATGCATTGGCAACAATGTCGTGCCTTAGCATAAACTATCAGCAAAATTACAGTTTTCTATTTCACATTTATCGGCAATACTGTTCTGTAAATTCTACAATACAATTGACGTATTTTCTTAGCACAAAGCGATACTACCGACCTCTGATGTTTAGAACAAATTTCGGGGTCGCATAATCCCGTAAGGTTGACTATCTTTACCAATATTTCAATCAACGATCTAACCGTTATTTACAAGTTTTCACTTATCTGCTATTTTATGTTTCATAAAATATTAATTTTTCAGTAGATTCAAATTTTTGTTGTTAATGTTTGAAATTATTTTTTTCCTAATAATGGTAAGAGATAGGTACGCAAAACCTAGTAGTACAAGACGTAAATTTTACGCAAAACCAAAGGAAAATAAAAATTGGGGCATTGTATTTAAATAACAAAGTTGGTATCTACTTCCCAAAGTTATACCGCCATGAAAATGTTTTCAGTAAGTAGACCATGTCCATTTGTATAAAGTTACTAGTTGAATCGGTTTTTTGTTCTCATTATTCGTCTAACATGCTATCGTCGAAACACCATGTATATGTAAAGAAACATTTCAGGTGTCACATTGATTTTCAGTTGTTCACTTGACACTTTTAATCGATCCGATATGCTTTTTTGTTCCACTTAAAACGCATTGTTTATTTATTCAATTTTTTTGTTATGTCTATAAAATATTTACGTGTAAACCAACATTTGACTTACTAAATATTATATCCCAATGATTTAATAAGTATGTAGGTAATCAATAATAAAAGGAACTAGCTATTCACCTAAAATTATACAAGAAAGTTAATTTTAAAAGAAAAAATAAGGTAGATTATTGGACGAAGTTGAATACTTTAGAGACTTGGTCATTTATAGCACCATTTCGTGCGGATCAAGTATTTATTAAAAACTTTTCCCATTCTAAAGTTTTTATTTAGGTTTAGTGAAATACAGTCAAGCGTATCACATTTCGTTACATTCAAGGGTCATGTTTTAAAGAAGTAATAATTCAAGAAAACAAGTACAGTTAAACTGAATTTTTAAATAACTAAGGAAAATATCAAATGAATTTTTATACACTCGAAGACTACTTTTTTGTTTCCGTATTGATTTTGGGAAAATTGACTAAATATTCATGTACTCTATAATTTACTTCAGTTCAGACATGCAATGTATTGAACTATTCACTTATTTATTCAGAACGTAATTAAGAATAAATATTTAACAATGTGAAAATATAATGGTTTAGGGGGTGGAGAAACAATCCGTCAGTACAGAAATTGTAGTTAAACGAAACATTAAATAAAGGGTTAATTTTTTCTGCCATTGTAATTGGTGACTTTTAATCAAACAAACTGGTCGTTAATACGTATTTAAAGTTAATAAAATTCTAAGTTCTTAATGCATACAACATTCATCTCAGTATTAAATTCCACTAAAAGTTTTTTATAACCGAAAGTTGAAATACTTTTAACATCCTTAAGAAATTTTTATGTTAAAGTCAATATCTTATGTATGTCGCATCGAATTTAATGAAATTCTTTAATTTATAAGATATTAAAAACAATATTCGGATCGAAAAGTTGAAAAAAACGTATATTTTCATTTAGAACAGACGGTTTCGACAAGTTACAAAATATGGGAAAAAATTGTCGTCTCAGGTGCGGGCCAAACTTGTTTGTAACTTCATTTCTATGTTCAATAACTGCAAAAGAACCTACAAACCCCAAAGTATTTTTTCAAAGAATGAGTTGAACCAACATATATTTATGTCAATAGCAACTGCTTGTGATTTGTTATTGTGCTCAGGTTCGGTTTTTTTTTATAGTTTGATTTGTACTGATAGTGATGTCGTACAACTTTCATAAAATGTAAGATTAGGTGCAATAAATTTTCAAACAATCCACACGTTCCTTTCGGTGTATTAATTGTGGATTAATTTAATAAGGTGTATTGTTTTACAGTTAGAAAAGTTTGAGATTAGTTGGGTACGGGTGTACTTTGCAGTGAAAATCATCCTGGGTCACGCTAATGCACTGTCGACAGTCCGCCTCTCATTTGCATAGACAAGGCAATTAGATTCGAATGATTTTCATCGGATAGTTTTCAACTTCATCTGAATGCAGATTGGTTCTGCCAAAAATATTATGAATTAAACCCTTTTTTATATCGTTCGAAAATTTATTTGTTTTTTTTGCACGTCGATTAAGTGAAGACAATTAAAATAATCTCTCGTCTAGTAAATTAATGTAAATTACGATGCGTATGTAATATGTATGTGAGAAATAAACCTGCTCGTTTTCCAAGCTTATTAATTTACATGTACGTCACTTGAGTAGGTGCTTTGAGAAAGGAGTTCGTTTAAGGGGAAACTATGCAATTAAAGTAATTACTCGTTCTGTAGAGGTTGAACAGGAAATCAATAGTGGAAGTGATCGACCGTCATAAATGTTTACTTGTGAAACTCTATGATACGCTTCCTTTCAGCTTGAGTAACTCATCTTTATATATTATTAAAAGAGATCGTTACCGTTGTTAGAAAAGTCTAACCACTAAACTCTTTTGGATGTTCCCATCAAAATAGCTTATTCAAAACTATACTAAAATCAACTTTCTACAAATTGAAATATATTTGAATGCAGCTTTATAACTGTATGCCACTTTAGGTGTATGGAAATAATTCATACAACATACCTACTCAAATTGTTTTCTTTTTCAAGTATATTGGAGGGCTCTTGAAAACTCTTTTATTTTCTAAATTCTTTATATAGCTTTCATATAGAATAAAAGTTGCATTAACTATATCTTCAGACTTTTTAAACTTCATCTATAAATTTGTTGAAACTTGAATAGGTATTAATAGAAGTCAGATTTCGAAAACACATCCACTATTATTCAATCGTGTTTGTATTCAATTACCTGGTATAAGATTTTCCAAATACGGAATCTCAATAAAGATTTTTGTGTTTTATGTAACTTGTTTCTTATTGATTTTAAATTCTTTAAAGCTCCACTTTACTATAATTCAATGGCAATCATAATATGAGGCAACAATTAAATCCTCTTTTATATTTATAAAAGCAGAGAATCAACTAGACATAAACATTAATAATAGAATTAAGTTTATTTTTCTGAAATAAAAATATAGTTTTGCACCAAAGCAGCAAATATTGTTTTTTCATCAAGCGGCATTAAAACGCCGTATTATTGCAGACGTTAAAATGGCTTTTTCCTGTGTAAACATTAAAGCAGCAGTTCCTTTGTTTTCACAGCTATTTAAGTTGGTACCTCGGTTAAGTCATATTATGTACGTGGCAGTAAAGTACCAAACTGATTTGTTGAGAATAATAAGTCACTACAGTAAAACCTCTAAATAGCGGTCACTAAAATTTGCTGCAAAACTGACCGGTATGGAGGTGGCCGTTATTGGAAGGAAAAAAACATTTATTTCTATTCGTTGTTTATTAAAATCTTGTAGGTATGGAACATAATACGGTTCGCTATAGGATACTATATATCTGCATTAAAAAATAAATATAAATGTGCTGATGCAATATTAAATAATTAAACGATATAATAATGGATGAGTTATACATATTGAATACATAATACATACATTTACATAATATGTACCTATTTTCTAATTGCTCGTTATACCTATTACAATAATTAATTACATACATATACATACCATTAAATTACATTTTTGTGAAATATTTTGTATTGAGGTTTGTTTACATTTTTAATTTTAGTTTGTAAAATAGAAGATTCACATTTTGATAAAATTTAAAAGTACATCTACCGCTAGCTCACTCTTATCATTAGAAAAAGAAAACTTTGCACATCTCTTAGTTTTCACACACTTCACCCATATTTTTATGTTTGACGTAAAACTTCGGAATTCTTCTGCACCACTTTCATTGTTCGAATCACAGCCTTCACTATAGTCTAATTCACTGATTATATATTGAATACTTAAATTGGGGCTTTCGGTCAAAATATCACAATCAATCGATGCACAATATTTAAGGCTCACACTTTGATTACCTTCTTGTAATACAGGAAAAAGCTGAGCTACTGGAATTTCGTCTTTTTCCGAGAACTTGCTTTCGCAAAACATTTAGCAATTGTAATAGGCGAAACGTTTCTCCAGGCTACTGATATCAAACTAAAGCGCTAGTTAAATTGATACTTTTTCCGCATCTTCAAAAGGAAATTTGGTATTTGTGTATGTTAGCAGCTTTTTGATTAAAAACTTCCTGTAGGCCTATCTTAAAGTTTTGCATAATTCTTAGATTCAGTGACTGGCAATGGGATGTGGTGTTTAGGGGTAGAAAAACAATGTTCACATTTTCAAGAGTCACTTTGGGATGAGACGTGGCATTATCCAGAAATAATAAGACTTTTCTATTTTCTTTTTTCATTTTTTTCAAATATTTTAGCCAGGAAGTCATAATCTCTACCGTCATCAAGCTTTTTTATTAGATACCCATTCTAAGAGCAATTTATTGATATAGGAGCCTTTAAAGCATCTTGGGTGTTTACTTTTTCCAATTATTAACAGATTTTCTTTATTACCTTCCATATTTGTACAAAATAAAATTGTCAATCTTTGTTTTGCAGTTTTTTTACCACTACATTTATCGTTTTTTAAAGAGAACGGTTTGTTTGGCATCGCAAGGTAAAAAGTTTGGTCTTGTCAGCATTGTACACATTTTGGGTGAATACTCCTTCAATATTACTGACAGCTTTGCTTTCCAAGTTTCAACAGTGTCCAGGTTAATATCAACTGACTCCCCGCAAATTGTTTTAAAGGTTATGTTATGTCTTTGACAAAATTTTTCAAACCACCCATTTGAAGCTTTAAATCCGTCATTTTTAAATTTTCCACAACTTCAAATGCTTTCTTTTTATTAAAGATCCAGATATGGGAAGGATATTTTATTCCTAGCTTTACAAAACCAATTGTAAACTACTTGGTCAATTTCTAAACCTTCAGCTCTAGAAAATTTTCTCTTCTGCTTGGAACCTTCTTCAAATAGCTTTTTTAAATCACATTTGTTTTTAAAATATCGTTAACTTGTGTTCTTCAACACTAAATTTTTCAGCCAACTTTCTTGCACTAGTATTGAACTTTTCACTTTCCACAATTGTATCAATTTTTCTTTAAGAGAACAAACGTTTTCTTTTTAGTAACATTGTAATTTGTCTGTATGTCTATATGTATGCAGTACTGTTGAACATACTAACTCAAACTATGTACGCAAAATACGATTTTTAGGGTGAGCTTAATGAACCTTTTAATTTCACTTTCTCTGTAATGACTGTCTATTGTAAATCGAACAAATTCTTTAAATCCGTTCTTAAATACCGGTAATTACTTAAGCCTCACACAATGAAACAATTATATATTATGCACAACTGGAACGCTAAGCTGTTGTCTACTAATGACCTTACTTAAGAATGGTCGGAAATGGGAGGTAGAATTACATGTATTTTTTCAAGAAAGTTTACAAATAAGTGTCCGTGGCTGTTATTGAGAGGTGGTAGATATTAGGAAGGTCATTAATATAGATATTTCCGTATAATTTGTTTTTGACTTGAAAAAACTTGGCCGGTTTTAGAGGTGGCCGCTTTTAAGAGGTGGCCGAAAATGTAGGTTTTACTGTATAACATTTTCAGAATTTAAAAATTTAAAACAACACATGAAAACAATTATATTGTTTAAATCCTAGTAAAATAATCTACTATTTTCTACAGGCGAATAATAATTTATATTATTTTATGACAACAGCTACAACAACAAAGGCATTTTGAATTGCAATCTTATTAGTGTACTAATACAGCAATAATAAAACAAATATAAATTACTTTTAGTTTGACAATATTCGGTAACATTGATTTCTCTACAAGTTAAAAAATGTTTGAAGAATTGTAAATTGTACTCCTCTTGAATTGGAGGAATTAGCAACCTCTTTTGCCTACGACATGTTTTTAATAAAATGGATCCAGGAACTAAATGTTCAACAATGTTCCGAAAACGTTTTATTAGAGTTATTTTGTAATTTGGATTACAAAATGAGGAGTTTATCTTTGTGGGCTCAGTATTCTATAATTAAGGCCGAAATGAACATCAAACATAACATAAATATTGCAAAATCTACTAAACTACAAGCATTTTGAAACGTCAAAATGAAGGTTATAAACTAAAAAATCTAAAGTTTTACGTAAGGAATATAAATAAATATAGCTACAAAGCTAAATTGATACACTTTTGTTGGCAAAATATCTTAAAAAGTAATACAAAATTTTAGGTAATTTTTGGTATTCAGGGGTCATAGAAAGTCTGTCGTTTCGACAAGTATTTAAAAAGGAAATAAAAGTGATATTGAACACCTACGTCATTTTAATATTAATAAGAATTTCAACAATTAAAACAAAGAAGACACGCTCATTTTTCTGTTCTCAGAGACTTGTACTTAAATTGATACAGACAGTATGCGTTGCTTTGCCCCTAAGGATATTACGACATCCAGATTTTTAATCCCATCATCAAATGGTAAATGCTATTGAGTGGTACCCAAAGGAAGCCACTTACTTAAAGTTAGAAAGTCCAGCCGATTATACTGGACATTGTTTAAGACGAACTCGGCAACTACTGCTAGATAGTAGGTGGGGACATCACTTCATTAAAAAAGACACGGAGGATGAAAATTCAATAGTGTTGCCAAAAGAGATACATAGAAAACTAAATAAATCAAAAGTAAAACTACAATCAAAATTCTAGAGCCTAAATTAAGATTACCACACACCTATTAGTAATACAGACAAACAATCAATTTTAAATACTAAAAAGTACCTGTTAATTTGTAGCACTTCTTCTTCGGGTTCACATCTCCTATCGAAGGTTGGAAGCCATCATTGCTATTACGAGCTTTTGTTTGTTGCTGCTCTGAATAGTTCTCCAGATTTCTGAGCCAGAGTTATTATTCTGCGCCTGCCGACACTACGTTTTCTTGGATTCTTCCTTGTATTATGATTTGCAGTAATGAGCACCTGTCGTCCTTTCATTAAATGTCCAAGATATTCAACTTTTCTTTTTTGATAGTTATGAGGACTTCTGGTTCGCTCCCTATCCTCCTTATTACTCCATATTTGTCACCCTATCAGTCCAAGATATTCGTAGAGTTCATTCTATAGCACCAAAGTTTGAAAGCGGTCAGTTTATTTATATGGATTTGTTTTAATGTCCACGCTTCACAAGCCATAGGAATGGTGGAAAATACGTAGCATCAAAGTATTCTTAAACGCATTTTAAGGTCCACACCTGGACAGCACAGAAACTATTTAGAGTCTAATAAACCCTGAACGTGCCATCTCAATACGTGTCTTTATTTTTTGTTTTGGTCTATGCTTGATGTTATCCATGTTCCCAAGTATCTAAACGCATCTACTCTGTTCAATGTCCGTATTACCAACCCTTAGTCAAGCGTCTCCAATTATTGATTTAGTAATAATCATGTACTTGGTTTTGCTTTAGATTGATATTGAGTCCATATTGATCACAGTACATATTAAGGCGTTGCATTAGATTTAAGTCGTCAATATTATCCAGTCATCATTATCACTGTGTCATCAACAAAACGAAAATTGTTAATGTGCCCCTCGAAATGTAACTACTATAGACATTAAAAAACATTGACAACCATTACAACCCTGTCGGACACCTCTTTGTATCTCAATACTTTCAGTCAGTTGGTTTATCAACTTTGCAGTCTGGTTCCAATATAAACAAGATCGCAATCTCCACATCACTACTTTCGATGTTCTTACTTTTTAAGATATTTATCAATTTGCAATGTTGGACCCTATCAAATGCTTTGTCAATATCCACTTAGCATAAATAAATATTAGGATTCATATCGCGACATCTTTGATCAGTATACTCAAACAAAAGCCTCCTTATTGCCCATGCCATTTCTGAATCCAAACTGTGTGTTTCAATCTAGTTTTTAAGTTTTTTGGCAATTCGACCGTGTATAAGTGTATAATCTTCAGAAATACCTTAAGCGTGTGACCCATTAGGGCTATGGTTCTATGGTCCGCACAGGGTTGTTGCATGATGTTTTTTTGGGAAGTGCCACAAATGTCAATTGAAGCCACTGTTTAGGAAATGTGCCAGTCCGATACATTAGATTAAAGAGCTCAACTAAAACGCTGATACAGTCTTCAACGATGAGTTTTAATAGCTCGACAGGCACTTTGTCAGGCCCCACAGCTTTGCCATTTTTTGTGTTATTTATGGCATTAATTATCTCCTGTCTTAATATTGGCGGTCCAGTGTCTTTCGTTGTTGGCATTACTAACTCACTTTTGTCGTCGTAAAACTAGTTTCACGTCACCAATGACACATTGCCTATATTTGAGAATTTGTTAGTTTAAGTTCCTGTCATTTCTTTGATCTTTTTGTGCATATTGAAACTGTCATATTTCTTGTCTTCTATTTCTTTACATCGCTCAGTGAGTCAAATTGCCTTCGCGTCTCTAATCTACTGCTTTTGTAAATTTCTCTGTACTTTTTTACGTTCTTCAGCTTATGTTGTCGTCTCTCTTCCATCAGCTCAAATTGTAGCGCAGCTGTTGTAATACTGCCAAGCAGCCAATACCAGTTAATTACAGTACAAATGTTAGCGACACTCTCAAGCAAGCAATTTTCAGTACGAAGAAATACAAGTTATTTGCAATACAGACCTTAACGATACTATTAAACAAACCATCTTCAACATTGAAGACCTACCAGCTAATTGTAGTGGTTTGTAATGAATTGTTCTATACAAAACTGTACATTTAACCTTACAATTGTAAATAAATAATTAGTTTTAAAAATAATTTTCTGTAGCTTGAAGTAAAAATATTATACAGGGTCATTGATGGTCCATGGTAGGTTAGACGTTTATGGAAAACGGGGCATAGGAGTAATCTGAAAATTTGGCTATTGTCATAAATAGACACGATCTATCTTTCTAAAAGTATTTTCATTTTGGCGGTGTTGCCGCTTCTACTTAAAGTAGTTACAACTTGTTAATTTTAAATAAAACACCTTATATATTATTCAATTTTAAAATCACAATTTCTTACTAATAATTTTTTCTGAATAGTTCCCTATACCTATCTACACCGGTTTCGAGATAATAATTATTTTAGGTTATTTTTTTTTTCAAATAAGATCCACAAAAATTTTAATTTAGCTGCTATTTGAACCCATATAAGGCTAAAATTAGATATTGCAGTTGCAAAAGCCTTCTGTTAACAACTACCTAAATAAATTTATTTTATCTTATACAGGGTGGTTTAAAATTAATGAATTTGACGTGACATACAAAAAGGATCAAAACTTTATTTTTCAAGTAGAACACCCTGTATATTACTAAAAATTTTGATAAACAATTAAAATGCTTTCAAGTTGATATATCATAGCGTTATAGTTAACTCGTCACCTTTTTGAAATAATCGCAATAATGATTAAAAATCACATTATCTTTGCCTAATTTGCATTAGTTAGTCATGGAACGCCATGTGATTTGACAATTAACTCAATTATTCACTGTGTTTGACAGACATAAAAGTTTTGAGATTGTGATTGTAATCTACTACTTAATACTTATTCAAAACAAATTACAATGAGGCGAAAAAATTGTGGCAAGAACATGTAGGAAATTCAATGAAATGTATTCTGATTTGCAATGATGAACGAAAGAAAGTTTTATGCTTAAGCTTAGAACCATAATTGATAAAGTTCTCTGTATTCACAATAAACTTTCTTTCGTTCATTGGCTGCAAATAAAATACGAAGTAATTAAATTTCTTATGTTTTTTCTAATTTTGTCACATCTCCATGAAAAATAAATAGATTCATCAAAAACTTCGTAGGAGTAATTTATTTTTGCTCTATTGTAATTTGTTTTTTGAATACGTATTAAGAAATAAGTCACAATCTCAAAGGTACGACATCTGTCAGAAACACAGTGTAATGAGCAATTATCAATTTACATGTGGCGTTGTACGAGGGTAATATTAAATACTACGAGCGGACATACGTTTGAATGCGTGTCCGGTGGTACTCTTTACAATTGTCTAGCTTAAAAATTTTGCTACTTCTTGCGAGAGCGGCACTGATTGTATGAATACCGACCACCATTCGATGACATATCGAAAAATAATTGACGTTTCACGAATCCGGGTGGTCGTAAAGCAACGGCATATTTTCGATAGAAACTTAAATAATTCTCTCTCAGCACAGTAAGAAAACGTGGTCTCGTGGTTTTGGTATTGGGGAATTTTTATAATTAAGGCTGACTTTACATCTTCAATATTTTCAATTGTGAAATTAACTAATTCATCAGAACGACATGCACTTGCAACTCCCAATATAAAAATAACCTATAAAAATGCTTTTTAAGAATTTTGTTCTTTTATTTTGAAAGAGTTTACCTTCATCATCAAATATGAACTATTCAAAAAGCGACCAATTTGCTCCTTTGTCAATATTCGGGATATTTTGTCATATCAATCACGTTATTTATATCTGGCGTTTGACCGCAACATAGAACATTGGATAGGTCAATCAATAGAGTTTTTCGTTACTAAAAATAGTAATAGGAAGAGATATCATCATATCAGGGACAATGAGTAGTCCAAGCAATGAGGGTTTCTATTTGCTAAGGTTGTAAAAATTGGTCTCTAACAGTACACTTGAGTTTGCGACCTCGGGGAGCTTGCCGCTACGTAGGGATAAAAACGTCATAATAGCGCCGTTGTATAAGTCACTATCAAAAAAATTTAAATAAAATACGTAGGGGACCAAATTTTACAGAATTTTGGGTCCTTGCATTTTTCTTTGCGACTAATACTTTCCGCTCTACGGTGCGTGAAAGTTAGCGGTTGATTTACAATTTTCAACAAAATTAGAGTTTCATTGCTGATTAAGACGAACGTCGCTCTCAAACAATTCTGTAATATTTTTTTTCTTTGAAAGAATAATGTTTTGTGAGTCTGCAGATGTCTGATTTAATATATTTGGTCGTATATAATAAATGATAAGATTTTTTTGAAACGCACTGCCTATGCTCCGATATGGGCATTTTTAATTATCATTGTCAACGGTCAATATTTCCTTATTATTGTTGATTTCGGCGCCAAGTTTACTATTTTTGTGCATACATGATACAAAAAATATAATTTTTAACTTGTTTCCACACCACAGATAAATCGACGTCATTGGTGTAGAAGTCAGTGCAAGAGTTTTAGAGTAATTTTGAAGAAAAACTGTTTAACTGATTAGTGCATGTTGTGCAAAAAAATTTAAAAAACAATATATAAATAGGTGATTGGCAAATAAAACTAAAATCGCTATAAAATAAATGACTTTTCATAGAAACAAATTAACCTTACGCCACAGATTTTTGTGCTTGAGCTGTTACTGTTCAGTCGCATGGTAGTCGCCACGACATTTCAACAACATCTACATCAGAAAACGAACATCTGCAGACTTACAAAACTTTACACATTCAAAGAAAAAATTATTACAGAATTGTTTGATAGCGATGTTCGTCTTAATCCGCAAAGAAATTCTGATTTTGTTGAAAATTGTAAATCAACTCCCAACTTTTACGCACCGTAGAGCGGAGCGTGTTGGCCGCAGGCGAAAAATGCAAGGACCCAAAATTGGGCATAATTTTGTTCATGTACATATTTTATTTGATTTTTTTAATTTTATGATTTTCCGAAAAGAGTCACGACGCAAAGTTTTCTACCTCTGCCCCTCGAGCGGTGAGCCCCCAAGGTCGCAAACTCAAGTGTACTATCAGAGAACCTATGTCTACCATTCCACAAAATTTCAATTATTTTCAACCTTTTGCAAATAGAACTCCTTTTTAGTACCCATTGCGTGGACTAGAGTAGATTCATTTAGATGTAAAGCCAACACGCGATTGTCTTTAATTAATTTCTGATTAACAAATTAGTGCAAAAAAAGTCTTTTTTTTAAGTTTTTTGTTCCTGACTAAAAACTAATCAATCAATGTTAATGTAGTAAAAAAAACGTTGTAGAGAACAGAAATATGAACAAAATTAAAACAGACACGACTTGATCGGATTTTTATTTTCCGACAAAAATCGAAAAAAACGAGCGATTTTTGTTTTTTTTTAAATTAATTAATCTGCCATTTTTTGAGCTACAGCTTCCGGGACATAATATCTTTTGATAAATACTTCTTTATTTGTGCAAAAACCTGGAGCTGTTGGATAATTAGTTTTGTACGATTGCATTTGAATTTTTTGCATTATTTTTGCCGCAGCTTCAATACTCGATTTGAAATTTTTAAGTTACACACTACAACTAGCATATTTCAGTTTTGCGATAAAGACTTGTGAATTTAACCAAATTTCAGTTAAATATCGCTCGAACGGCCGCGTGCGCAGGATTTACATCTCATTGATGATCCAACTATAGAAGTCCCGGACTTTGATCAAAAAGAAAAATTTGGTCAAAAGTAAATCTCATAAGAACAGGCCATTCAAAATGCAACTCTATGTTGTTTAAATGGGGTGCAACTTCTAGTCCAAATTGTGATTGTGGAAACAAACCACAGACCGTTACACATATTGTAGAGGATTGTCAATTAACGAAGTTTAAAGAAAGGTTTCCAAACATTCATAATTTAACGGATTAAGCTATATTATGGCTTACGAATCTGAAGGACATCTGAAGTTCAGCAATATTTTGTATTTTTGTCCTGTTTATCTGTTTTTCCATTATTTTGTTTTGTTATTTCTTTAACCTACTATTTTGTTTGTCATTGTCGTGACTGGCGCTTGGACTGGTTTATTATAGATTGTCATGAAGTGGCTGTGTTTATGTTCTTATTTACCTTCTATAATGTTTACACTTACATATAAATACTAAGGTGGGTAAGAGTTGGCATGTTTAGGTTTTAGTGGTTTTCCTGAACCGTAAAGCAAATTCTTTGCCAAGACGAACTAATCCACTATTGCACACGGTTTCGTCACCACACTATACAGGTTTATACTGATCTTCTAGGGCACCATACATACTTACATCACAATACAATATATTTATATGTACGAATAAATAAATAATTACTCGAGTAGAGAGGAGCCGGGCTGGCGGAGCATCGCCTGAGAAAATGAAAGTAATAGTAGACGCGGGCTAGTGACAACTCTAATATACTTTTCGTCAAATCTTACAGCATCTACTGTACTTTTTTCCTTTTAGGGTAACTTAATTTTAGGGAATTTTGGCTATACTCCATTTTTATAAAAATCATTTTTAACATTGACAATAATAACATTACTCATTCCTTTTTCACATACATTCTCAGAGGAGTTACAGTTTGTTTAAAAATGAAGTAGGCCGGTGTCAAATGATGTCATAATGATAAACAGTTTTATTGTCCTGGTTTCTTTTAGAGTTTCATAAGTACTTAAAACAGTCTGCAGAACTAAATAATGGCATTTTATTTAGTCAAAAATGTTGTAAATTAGGAAATATCAGAATAATAAATTGAATAATAATTATTGTACTACTAATTACAATTAACGAACAACAAAAACAAACTAATTAACAATGGCAACAAAATATTAATAACAAAATTTACAATAAATGTTGAAAATGACGCCCCTCAGATAAAACGCACGCTTCTACTCTTCGTCTCGTTGAATTCCGTATTCTTTGAAATAATCCGAGGGTATTTCTAATAGTCTTCGTTTATTCAACGGGAGTTGAATAAACTAGCGTTTTAAAGAAAACCTCAAATGCAAAAATCCAACGGATTCAATTCTGGAGATCGGGCAGGCCAGTTCTGAGGGCCTCCTCGACCTATCAACGATTTGCATACACTTCGTCTAAGAGCCGGCGAGCCATAACACTAAAATTGACAGGAGCGCCATCATGCATGAACCATAGTTCTGCCTAATTTGTAGAAAAACATCTTGAAGAAGAGTAGGCAACACTTCTTCGAGGAAATGGCTGTATTCGTTTCCATTTAATCTTATTGGTAGAAAATATGGTCCAATTAAATAATCATTAATGACACCAAGCCACACATTTAATGAAAGTTGGTGTTGAAAATTAGATTCAACAATTTCGTGTAGGTTTTCTTCAGCCCATATGTGATTATTATGGACATTTTGGATAGATTCTCGGGAAAAGTTTTCCTCATCAGTAAACAAAATACGACATAGGAATTGCAAAACTTGTATGTGCATTCATACATTGTATGATCATTTGAAGCATCCATTGACAAAAAATTAAACGAGGTAGAAAATCTCTAGGTAAGAGCGCTTGAACTCGTTGGACATGGTAGGGATATATAATTTGTTTTTCAAAATTTTAAATATTGTGGGATTACTCACATTTAACTGTTGGGGAAATTTTCTCGTACTTGTTTCGGGCGATTCTTCTATTAAATTAAGAACAGCCTCTTCTAGTGCTACAGTTCTTACCTCTCGAGGACATTCCGCAATCGACAGTACTTCTTGAAAAGTTTCCTTCTTCTCGAAGACGTTGATGAATACGCGCGAATAAACTATGATGGGGTAATGTTCGTTGTGGATATAATTTAGCGTAAAGCCTCTGAGCTCTTAATCCATTTCCATTAGCACGGCCATATACAAAATGCATATCTGCCATTTCTGCGTTTGCCATTTTATTTATGTAATTGATTTCAGTTCTCGAAAGTTTAAAAAATGTTACAAATAAAACTAGGACAATAAACCTAGACAAATATTTGTCATTATGACATCATTTGACACCGGCCTACTTCATTTTTTTAAACAACGGGGTAAGTAGATGCCGGCTACTCGGATTTTTAACGGTTATTGTTTTTAAGAGGTTCTCTGGAGATCAAGAGAGTTTTGTGCCACCCTTGTACCGAAGCAAATCAGCATTTGCAGTGGTCTTTGAGTTAGTACTTTCCACGCCCGAACTAAATTGAATCAACATTTGCAGTGGTCTTTGAGTTAGTAACTGCCGTGCCGTACCGAATGAATCAGCATTTGCAGTGGTCTTTTAGTTAGCGGCGGATAGCTCTAAGCGGTTTTAGATTCGAGGTTCAGGATTCAGAACTAATGCGGACGAAGTTCTCAAGGAATTAAGTTGAGAAGTCAAGTCGGATTAGGAATAGAAGTAGAGTCTAATAAGAAAGGAAAGAAAAGGCTCAAGCGGGAAAGTAGGCAGCGATTACATGGGGGTAATTTTAAGTGGGGCGTCTGTTCTTGACGATGCAAGTTTTAATGCCGTGACAATTCTTTCTCGGCGGCATATTTGAATTATATCATTGTTGGTCTTTTACAAAGTAAAATATATTTTTTTTTTCAAACGTTTATTGCTAGTTTTTATGTGTTATTTTCCAATTTTCGAGCAGTAAAACGCGTTTTTAGCGTTTGCCAGTAGTTGAATGATATGCCGTTTTATTGTCGTTTAAAGAATAATACCTTTATTATTTCCGTAATTAAATTTGTTTAATAAACATTTTTTTTACAAACTGTTGCGAGGACCGCAATGATCATTTCATTTCTTAAAACGGATCCTGAGCGAAACTAATTGGTGACCTGGCTTATAGTATATGTTTGCTAACCTATATTTTAAAATGATAAAATGGAGAAAAAAATGTTGTTATACATACATTCAAAATTTTAAATTAAAAATATAAGACAATAAGCTTTTCTTTAGTGGCGTCCTTTTTATAAACCTTTATGTACACGCAATGTAATATTCGAACAAAGAGATTTTAGCTTTTACATCACTTTACTTATTTATTATCTTAATATGAAAGCACAACGGTGTAACAACATAAAGTGCTTTGAAAAAAGTAGGTCAAGTATATATATGATCAATAAAAATCTAAATTTAAGTGAAGCTTCTGAAATATTTAATGCTTTAACGTGCTATGATTATGTAGACACATGTTAACGTCTACATGCTTTACAATTTACTTGCTTTTACAAGCATCGCGTCATGAATATACACTTTAGTAATAAAACGTTGGCAAAGAACAAAATTTCCTAAATTAAAACACTTACTTATTAAGCGTATAAGATTAAATTTTATATACTTATGATTAACATTAAATTTTCTCCAATCTGTTCGTCGGACACCAAAGGGAATTTGATCAGAAGGTTTCTCTTAACATAAAGTGGCTTTTACACATGCTTTGAAGTGCAGTACTGACATGACATGTTTTGCTTACTGTACAAAACATCACAAAAGTTAGTTTAAATTTACAAGTCAGAAAGCCTTGTTCGTAATTTTAATGTAGACACGGCTTCATCATTTACCTAATAACCGAAGCCTTGCTCACTATAGGGTCGAATTAAGCGAACGACTAATGGAAATATTGATCGAATCATCGAAGAGCACCTGAGTCCGACAGCAAGGATTATTTTGTAGCATAAAGGACCAAAGCACTTGTTCGGTCTCAGTTGGAGCATAGGCAGATTACACTTATCTATGTAAGGTAAAATTGATTCATACGAACAATAGAAGTTAAAGCTGGCGGTTCTTAAAGAATAAAGCAGTTGTTTATAGTTATAAACCGTAGTTACTATGATATAATCTGAAACGATTAAACAGAAACGTTGTTTATTTTTAAGTTTTCATGTACGAAGACATAACAAAAAAAGGTCTTCCCTTTCGAAGCAGTAAAGTGGTTTCATTTTATTTCTAGTACACAACCGAGAATAAGTCGATGACAGTAAAACACTTTTCAGGCATCCTTTGAACACTCACATAAAGGAAGCCTTAGGAGATTTTGCTCGAATTCTGTATTTCTGTACAAGACAAAGGAAACGAGCAATTGATGTCTTTAGTAAATTTTATTCTTTATCGCATTTCCTTTTGTATATAAGTTGTAAACGCTTTTCTAATTAAACGAATTGTTTAAGTCGATAATTGAATAAGTGCGAAAATGAGTTAATCATTAATTGATCGTTGATTATAAATAAATAATAAGGAATGTCACTCAGACCTACAAGATAAGTGGGTGGGAAAAGCGGTATACCACAACCCTCGTTGTAAATTGAAATTTCTCGAGCGCAAGCACAAGTCTAACGACCGTCAACTAAACAAACACGGGTTATGACGAGGACGTGTACTCTCAAATGATGAGTAAGTTACCTATAGCAACTCTGTCTATACAAACACGTACACCTGAAGCAAAGTTTCAAAACTTACGGTGCACCTGTCCGCGTCTACCATTATCGCTTATAAGGTCGCTTTATGCCCTAAACATTTTTTCCGGTACTGCGGCCAAAGCAAAGTACTTTCCGATTTGCTGGCATTGATTTTACATCTACTGACACATATAAAGACGATCCTTGCGGAAGAATCGCGCATGGAGACTTTCACAAAGACTTTGGTTCTTTTCCCACTGATAAATATATGTACTTTAAAACCATGGTATCTGAAGCGTCATGGATTTCTTTATCTACACCTTATCTGCTTCGTCTAGGGTCGACTTTATTTCTTTTTGAAGAATTTATAGCTCATTCGAGATTGTGCTGAAAAACACAAAATTTCTTCCACAAATTTAAAAATATATTATCGCAGCCTTCGAACTTTTTACGTTTGGGAATTCTCAAGAAAAGCTTGAAAATGTTAGTGTTACTCAGATAGATAGCACCACATTTGCGTTTATATAACACATAAAAGAAATAAACTGCAAAAGTAGAAAGTAATGCAAAACTTTTATGAGAGTTATTGAAGTAAAGAGCGGAAATTCTATATCGAACACAATTCGGCTATTAATATAATTGTTCAAGTTTGAAATCTCGTAAAATCTTATTTCGGTTGATAGATCTAAAGCCTGAAACGACTATCGAAACAATGAAATATAAATCGGAGCGAAGAAGTTCATGCTGTTGTAATAAAGTCATAATGAAATGATTACTTGAATACGCTAGTGCATTAATAAACTTAATAACTTCACTAATTACGCCAACAGAAAATTTAATCTATTTAAGTTTTCGATTAATTTGTATAGTTCGTAATTAATTTCAGTGCTTAACTTTTGTAAAAGCCTCTTTTTTAAGCTTACTTAAATTACAATTAGTCAATAACTTTTATGTTCAATCGTAATTTTAATTGAGTTATCTATAATTGAACGGATATACACAAAAATTTTAAATAATCCACGTTCATTAGTAACTCAAATCAATTATATAGGTATTATCCTTTTCAGTACTTTAAGGCGGGCGGAAGTGTTTTTATATCCACATACACATACAAGAGATTCAATTGATTCCCAAGTTGTTTAATAACAACAAACAGTTTCTTTAAAAGTTTATATTTGGTAAATTCTTAGTACTAATTCTTTTATATTTTAATATTGCAAAAAATATTATTTAGACCACTTTATATATCTATACGGGTGATTCTTTTCGATTGACTATTAGAAGTAATTTATATATATTATATTTTTCTGATTTTTTATCATCGTCCTAATTCAATGTGTTCTATTTAATGAAAATATTTTCAATTGTATTTAGATGTCCACTTTGTTGTTTTAAATAGAACACTCGATATATTTTTGCAAATTTGACTTTCTCAATACGTTTCAATGTTACTTTGTTAAATACTTCATATACCTAAGTCCAACCGTATTGAAGTAATTGTTAAAAAGAGGTTTTACTATTTTCGAAATATGGCAATATCTCTAAAACTAAAAAAAAAATAAAATTACGGTTTTTACTATTGCATTAAGCACAAAAAATGCACATTAACTTAAAATTAAATTTTCTAAATTTAAATTTGATCATTTTCAAACACTTTTTTCAATTTTAATTTCAATTTTATTCCTTAATGTTTAAATAAAATGTAAAAACATTATGTTAATATGTGACGGTATTATTTACAAACAAACAAAAATTCGTAATTAAAAATTGATTTGTGGATCAAAAACTGCCTTGAGTATAGACACTTATGCGGTGGGGAATAGTGTTATGAATTTTTCTGGTGACTTTTATTAACTTGAGATTGCCGGGTGAGAATAATTTCTCCATTAGGCGGTTGAAAAGACGCATTTTCCTTCTTTTGACCTGTCTGTTAAAGATGCTACATGAACATCATCTGAAATTCGAAAGCTACGCATGTATTAATTATTTAGAATAAACCTAAGAAAAAGCAGCCCGTACAACTGAGGGAATAAGTTTTCACCTCCTGTTCGTGTATGAGTATACTTTATGTTTTAATGAAGTCGTCGCTATCGCGTTTTCTATCAATTGCAAGCATTTTTTTTTTTTTTTTTCTCTTCGTTTTTCTTGTGGGTCCGTTTTAATGGTTGCTATGCTGGTGTATAAATAATAATCCAAAAATTACTTAACATAACGAAGCTGCGTCTGGATATTATTAGTGAAGTTCGCCGGCATTGAAATTTAAATCAACGTTAGAGCCCTTTTGTTATCAAGGACACCACACAAAATAATACTGTTATTGTGAGCACGTCCAGCAATTGTTATCAATTTGGAGTCCATCTTGTCTTACCTTCTTTGCTGGAAACTAAGTACTGTCTAATTTGGATACGAGAACTGTTACACCTATTTATTAACGTTTGAATACGAAGAACTTCCTATGTACAAGCTAAGTTGATTCTTTTTATGCATGTTATTCGTTATTTTTGTCGCGTTTTATGTACTCGTACTACGGCTGTAAATTTAACAACATAGTATTGGTAAATCGTGTTGCGCTTTGAAACTATTTAGATAATTGGCCAAAGTCTGATACCTCACGTAATTTGTTTTTAAGTAAATTAATAACAATAATTGCCTTACGAAATTAGTGGGTCGCTTCCAAGAAACGATCGGTGCTACAACTGTCAAAATTTTATGGTACACTAGGCGCGGGTGCTCGTGTCTATATTATTACTCAATTCAAACTTATTTTGTAACTGAATATTGAGCATTTCTCTAAACCGTATTATATCTTTGTGTCTATGTATTTCTATGTGCGTTGTGATTGAAGTCTAGTCGTTCTTTTTTGAAAGTTTCCAAAAGTTCTAATGACTATTTAGGAAAGTATTCTAAAAGTATTAAAATAAATTATAATTTTTGAAGCTACCCGGCATTAGATCTTATTGAACTTTGTAGTCACCCGGAACTAAATTTTAAAGTCCTAAACGCAATTTTTTCACGGTATGAAATGGCAAAATAGACAAAATAGTTAAAAATATTCGTTGCTACAAGCCTTCAAGCACTTATTCGTTTCTCAACTCATTTATACCATACGAATAAATAAATAAATAAATCAAAAAAAATTTATCAATGCGTGTGTTTTGAAAACAGTGTTAATTTATAAAATAATGATAAAAGAAGACGAAAATCATTGTTAGGACATTCCATTTGATAAAGTAAAGCTGCCGCTGTTACTACTGACAATCTATTACCGTGTAAATCGAAAGAGGGGTATAAAAGGGCATTCTATATTTTCAAAGATTGGGGTCAAGAAAATAAGGTACTCCACATGCCAAAGAAGTTTTTCTTGCGTATTTTGCGGAAAAACAAAACTGAAGTCTTTGGAGCTATTCTATGTTAAAAGCCGTGTTTTTATTGATACAGAATTTAATCATTAGTAAGTTTTATAAGCATATTGCATACTTAAAGCAAAATTCGAGCGGTTACCAACCATAAAAATCGAAAAGTTTTCCTTGGGACCAGATCAATACATTTTTTCTTGAAGCTCCAAGAAGAAATTTTTATTGAAAAAATTAATTTGCGGCAATGGTTAAATAAGTACCTCAAATTAATGTATTTTTCTTATGTAAATGGTGTTTCATTAAGCGTGTCTGAACTTTAAAATAAAATACAAAGCGTTGTGTGTTAGATATGACGGAAACCTTGATTACGGATTAAAGTGCATTCAATAATAGCATGTTTTTAAAAAAAACATCATTCAAATATCCTCCGCGGCTTCGTTTACAGGACTCAATCCAAGAAGTCCAATTTTGCATAACTATGTTGCACAAGTCGGGCTGGATCTTACCAATGATTTAAATGGTTTACGGCTTGGCAACTAACGGAAGTCGGTCTCAAGGTGCCCCGGATGCCTGGTGGTTGTAATCATACGATGTTGTTTGGCAAGCAAGCCGAGTACTGATGCGAAGCGTAATGCTCGGCGCTGACAACGGCTTAGCGGCGGTAGTACTTTACCTAGGGCCAAAGCTATCAGCAAACTAGCTATGAAGTGCTATTGAATGGATCAGCTACCCTCTAGGGGTCGATAATACACAGCGGCTTGTCTTGAACGGAACGGTGTTGGAGAAACGCAATTGCTACCGAGGGTTTTCAGCCACAGTGCTTCAGATGTAGGGTAAGTAGTTGTCGGTTATGCGGGTTATTAACGGTAGTTCTTTTAGAAGCTTGCCTAAGCACGCACCGAATCCAATCAACGGATGCAGAGGACTTAGAGTTAGTATCTGCCTAAGCACGCACCGAATCCAATCAGCGGATGCAGAGGACTTAGAGTTAGTATGTGCCTAAGCACGCACCAAATTCAATCAGCAGATGCAGAGGACTTAGAGTTAGTGTTCTGCCTAAGCACGCACCGAATCCAATCAGCGGATGCAGAGGACTTAGTGTTAGTTGCGGATATCTTTGGGCGGTTTTAGATACGGAATTAGTGTGCGGACGGATAATCAGATTAGAAGTCGTGTTAGGAAGTCTAATTCAAGAGTCTGACTCAGAGGTAGAAGTGCCTTTTGGGGCATTGCGCTTGCGGTTATATAGGCGGGTTTATTGCAATCGGAAGAGTGGGTAACGGTTGCATGGGGAAAGTATAAGTGGGGCGGTGCGCACGACGTCTGTTATGGACGATGTAAATTGTATGCCGTGAGATAATTCTTTCTCGGCGGCAAAATTGAATTATATCATCGTCGGTTTCTTACAAGAGGATACGTTCGGTTATCGGATCTGCCTTGACAAGAAAGCTTCAGTTACGCGTCGTGCGGTCCTCTCAAGAATCTCGAGAATATTCGTAGATTGCAATTGTACGGATTTTCTAACTATGCATTTTATGATTACACAAAGTTCCAATTTCAATTCTGAACTTTTAATTGATCCATTACGATTTGCATTGAAATATGCTAGCAGATTAATTTCATTTTCTTCATTACGAGTAACGGGTAGATTCCTTCTCAGTGCTGGTCAATTATAAAATGCTATAAAATTTGATTGAATTCTTCTAAATTTATTGGGCTGTACATCCGGGTATTTTCTGTTAAAAACACATCCTAGTTATTAATCTATTCTGTTCTTCGTAAATAATAAACACCCAAGCAGTACAAAATATTATAGTAATCAAACATTTAAAATGCAACACTTTTATATATTAAAAAATATCGTAAGAAAATATTTGTTAAAATATACAAAATATTTGAAATAAATAAGATACAAAAAAATAGAAAAAAAAAAAAATAATTTTTAAAATTCCAATGTATTAAACAAACCTAATACTAAATAATTCAATATTTTTTTAGAACAGCATACATATGATTTGTTGGTTGTTGTGATTACATCTGCTTGATAAAAACAGGGAAGCGGAATTTTTTTACTTCCAAGGAAAAAATGGGTTTGTCAAAAGAGATAAAGAACGCTAACTAAGTGGTACCATTTAATGCACGTATGATGCAAAATTTGACAAATTACCTATTACATAAAAATTGAAAACAAAAACGTACTCTCATTACTGTTTATCCTGCTCCTGCACTTTTATTTATTTAATTGTTTGTCCTGCTCCTGCAATTTTACTTGACGTCATTCGATTTATTTCACACAAACTAAACACCCACGTTAGGGACCGTATACTTACTGACTGATGCTAAGATACAAAATAGTTAAAAAACAAACACAATTTAAAGTTTGATTCATTCATATATTTTCTTTATGAATCTAAAACGATTTGCAAAACCAAAGATTTCTTAGCCCTTGGCTACGAACTATGAGTAACACCAGGTCAAACGCTTTGATTATTATACCTGCTTTGGTAAAAATAGATAAACAATAGACTGGAAAGACAAAGAAATAAACATCAACGGCGAATACATTAACAATTTAGGATATGCAGATAATGTGATAGTGATAGCAAAAATTATGATGAATTACAAGTAATGCTAACGGAACTAGAACAACAATCAAAGAAAATAGGAATAAAAATAAATAGAAAGAAAACAAAAGTAATGGTAAGCAGTAAAGAACAACGACAAATTACACTAGAGACAGACGTATAGTAGAACAAGTAGAGAAATACATATACTTGGGACAAGAAATAAGAATAGGTAAAGAAAATCCAGACAGTGGAGGTAAATAGAAGAACAGGAATGGGATGGGCGGCATTCGGCAAGCTAAGTTTTTTGTACTAAAGAATAGTAAAATACCACAACACCTTAGAAGTAAAGTGTTCGACATGTGTATCCTGTCAGTGCTAACATACAGCACAGAAACATGGGTTTTCACAAAGAAAAATATAGAAAAGATGGCAAAACGCAGAGAAAGAAAGAGCAATGCTCGGAATTTCATTGAAAAATCGTGTGACAAACGAAAATATTAGACAGCGAACAAAAATAACGGATGTAAAAGAAAGAATGGCACCACTTAAGTGGCAATGGGCCGGACATAACGAAAGAAGACAAGATGAAAGATGGAATAACATTATACACAAATGGCGCCCATGGGAAGGGAAAAACCGCCAAGAATAGAAGAAATATATTTTTGTATATTTTCACAAATGTTTAGCTACATAGTTACTGAATATTTTTCAACATATTTGATTTTCACTAATTTTAAATAAAAATATTATTATTTCTTAAATGCTGTGGAACAAATATTTTTAAATAATCATACATAAATATTTATTTCATAATTCAGGTAAATATTATAAATGATGGTATACCAAATATTTTTAAATATAATTCTGCACGTAGAAACCTTTAATACATATTTTGAACAGACAAATATTAGATTTATGTTCATATAATGTAATTGAAATATTTGGTGCTGCTTGGACAGATCGAAAAATTTTAAAGTTTGAATATTGGTTTTTCCATTTCCACTAAATAAGAAATTTTAAAACTTGTATGTTTACTAAATACACAATAAATATTAACTTACGAAAATGTCAAAAAATGACAGTTTACTTTTAAAATTACTGAACCTGTTATTCTTCCAATTTTGATCGCGATTGTATGCTAATAATAATAAGAAATATAAAAAGAATTGCAAATAACTCAAAAATTAACAACAATAGACTAAAATATACCTGAATAAAATCAAAATCAAATCTAATTCTACATCTCATAATTTAAAAATTCATGTAGGGTTCAATTTAAAAAAATTATGTAATCCATGTTTAAAAATGATCTACTTTGAAAAAAACAGATTAGGAGAGCATGAAAACATAAAATATTAATTTTAAGTGATTGTGAAAACGATTTTGGGCTTAATGCAACTGTTCTTGTTTTTTTAGTTTTAAAGATATTGCCATATTTAGAAAACAGTAAAAACGTAATTTAACAAAAATACTTAATTACTCCAAAACGGTTGGACATAGGTATGTGAAGACAAATTTGCAAAAATATACAGAGTGTTTTATTTAAAATAACGAAATTGACACCTACTTCTGGTATAAGCGAAGAGTACCATACAAATGAAAATATTTATTTTAAATATAGCACATCAAATTAGGCCAATGGACAAAAATCAAAAAATATATTAATTGGTTCTCCTAATACTTCTAATAGTCAATGAAAAGATCACCCTGTATAATAGATGC
This sequence comes from Abscondita cerata, assembly GCA_030710515.1. Classification (NCBI taxonomy): domain Eukaryota; kingdom Metazoa; phylum Arthropoda; class Insecta; order Coleoptera; family Lampyridae; genus Abscondita; species Abscondita cerata. Next base: position 154,651 of record JALBCR010000357.1, read on the forward strand.
CCAGTTGAATTGCACTATGCGTATAATTAGTGGAACCATTAAATCTACTCCTCTCGATTGGCTTCCTGTTCTTTTAAATATTACTCCATTGAACATTTGAGGAAAAGCAGCATTAAAACGAGAATGGGATTAATGCCAACTTAACAAAAAGTTACCAATTTAGAATGACATTGATAACCCTCCTGCTAAAAAACTTAAATCTCAAAGTCCTATATGGTTGCAAGACTACTTAAGTACGGCTTTTTCTAAAGCTGAAAAGTGGAAAAAGTTATGGTCTGGAGTTGATGTTTTTAATAAACATCTCATTGACGATCCAACAATAGAAGTTCCGGGGTTTGGTCAAAAGTAATCGCATAAGAGCAGGCCGTTTAAAATGCAACTCTATGTTGTTCAAATGGGGTGCGATTTCTAATCCAAATTGTGACTGTAAAAAGAAACAAGAAACCGCTACACATATTGTAGAGGACTGTCAATTAACGAAGTTTAAAGGAGGGTTTCCAAACATTCATAATTTAACGGATGAAGCAATATTATGGCTTACGATTCTGAAGGACATCTGAAATTCAGCAATATTTTGTATTCTTGTCTTGATTATCTGTTTTTCCATTATTTTGTTTTGCTATTTCTTTAACTTACTATTTTTTTGTCATTGTCGTGAATGGCGCTTGGGCCGGTCCATTACATGTCGTCATGCAATGGTTGTGCTGTTGTATTATATTTTCTATTTACCTTCTATAATGTTTACACACTTAATTAATATTATTACATGTGAATACTAAGGTGGGTAAGAGTTGGCATGTTTAGGTTTTAGTGGTTTTCCTAAATCTTGAAGTAAATGCTTTGCCAAGAAGACAATCCACTATTGCACACGGTTTCGTCACCACACTATACAGGTTTATACTGATCTTTTGGGGCACCATACATAACACTTACATTACAATACAATACTTGTATAATGTACCATACGAATAAATAAATAAATAAACTCTGTATATAAAATTCTTTAGTTGTATTTATATATAAACTTTTAACTAATTTTCTAACAACCAGCTTATTCAACGTAAGATCATTTCACTTTTCACATGTCGGACAACAATGGAAAACTGCTTTCTAAAAATAACGTAGTTTATTTACTATGAGGTGAGATTATGTTGGGTATATTTCTGGACACCCTGCACAAAAAAAATAGTTTTCAAATATAGGTCGACAAAACTTATGGTTGTTAGTGTAAACCGTCTAATATTGATAATTAGTACTATTATTATTTTATAATACCTTGTGGCATTAATTGCATCATTGGGTGCGACTTAAAGTTTGAATTTCAACTTATTCATTACAGGCACTTTCAGTAAACTAGACTTAATTTAAATTCTGTAGCTTTTCTGTAAATCTTGCTTATAAATAATATGCCAAATAGGAATGCAATATTCTAAGTAAGACTTACACTTAAAAGTACAAAAAATTTTTAACATCAAAAGATCTTTCACTTGGTTTACAGATTTGCTGCATCTGAATCAGATAAAATATATAATACGGGACATTCAGATAAAGTAGTCAATGTAAGTCAAATGGTTTCCTCACTAAAGTTATAAATACTTACGTATTGAAAAAATATTTCAGAGTGGTGGAATAACACATTTTAAGATACAAGTGGTATCTTTTCGAGTTAAACTCCAAAACTTGGTGAAATTTTTCAAGTTGATCGTCATTTCTAGTAATAGTTTTAAGAATACGTGCAAGGTAAGTACAATGTTATTATGGTAATTTTAAAAAACATCTCTTGTCGACATAACCAAAACATGTTTTCTTTTTTAAAACTTCTATGTAAAAATATAATGGTAGCTATGTAAATGAAAGATTCTTTCCTAGGAGGTAAAATGGCCCCTAAACAATTTATCATAAACACTGTTTATTTTATCTTAATTGGTTTAAATTTATTTGGAAAATTGATTGAAAAGTTATGTTCGAAAGTCAAACAGCCAGACTCAGATACCAGACGTAATGAAACTGGCCTTAGAAAAAGTTTCTAACAAAATGGTTGTCAAAAATATTGAATCCACCCTTAAGAAGAGCAACGGACCATAATAAATTTGTAGGTACCTAATTTTAAAACAACCCGGTACTAGATTTTATGAATAATATGAACCTATTAGTTGATTAGGACTTTTTAGGCGCAAGGATATTGAAAGATCGCCTTTGTACAGGCAGCCACCGCTTAACAAAGCACTATCATCGTTCTTTCCACTCATTAAAAATTTTCGATAAATTCGTAGACCCGCGAGAGAAAAGCTGGCGATAACAAACTCGACGTCGTAGCGTCGCGTCGGTTGGAACGCTTCGTACGCGGGCTAAAAAAAGCGCCTAAACGACGATGCAATTTTTTTTAATTTTCCACGAGAAACGGCTACAAAGACGGTCGGTACGCAAAAAAACCAAGAAAACCTAATATTTCGATTTTTTGCATTATACGGCTTCCAATTCGCAAATAATTCCAATTTTATTGCACGTGGATTTGAAGATAACATTGTTTTACGCAAGAATTTAAAAAAAAAAAAAACACCTATGAGAGCTATGATATATCAAAAAAGCGCCCAGCCTTAGGCACAATTTTCAGTTTTCTCGTTAAATGATGTAGCTTTTATTATACGCCGTACCAAGTACACAAACTTTTTTAAAAAAGGTCAAAAAATTGTTTAAAAATCGTAAGTTAACTTAAAAAGGCCTATTTTCCCTAAACTCATCAGATAAACAACCTAACGATAGATTTTTTCTTACGTGTTTGTAGAATAATATTTCGTATTTTCCGAACTCGTGCACCTAAAAATTCGATTAAAAAACTGAACGTAAGATAATTTTTCAAAATTTCAAACGGCATCATCGTAAAGAGTTAAATTCTCTTCGCTAAAGACCGTTGGCCGCACAACCTTGGTTAGTCATAAAGCGTGCTATTTTGCTTACTAAACGCTTATTACAGTCAGTGACACAATAGACCAATCGAATATTAGAAAATTTTTAAATAGACTAATAACCTTTTTCATTTTGTCAAACCAATTATTGTTATCTCCTATATCTTATAACGAAATAAAATTAGTTTTAAATTATCTGTTTATTATTTTTCAGATCGATTACATGATTTTTATCGTTAATGTTTGTTACATAATGTTTTTTATTATTTACGCAGAAGTTACAAAAAAGGTTTTCTTCTCATATTTTGTAAATGTATTGAAATGCGTTCATTTTATATTTCTAATTCATATTTTTAAGTATGAAAAATTGCATTTGGTGTTATTTTTATGGTTAATATTCTAGAAAAGTTAAATATTAATGTTGGTTTGTTGTTGTTTAAAATTGCAAAAAATTAAATGTAATAGGCAATTTTTCCTTTTGAAAAAAAGAAAAATCTTACTTTTTTCTTTTTCAGTTTTAAACGTTTTAAATAATTAATAATGCAAAAACAATTGTCTTGTGTCTTATTTATAAAAAGAAATTAACTAAGTTTCTAATTTTATTGTTTTGCGGTTTTTTTAAGTTATTCAAAAGTTTTTTGAATAAAAAAACCAAATCATAAAATTTTCAATACTTAATATAGTCCAAAAAGTGGTTGGTGTTTTTTGTAGTTTGTATGAGTCAGAACTGTTAATGTGGATTTTTTTTAAGAATGAACACTGCTTTTAAGAAATTAAACAAAGGATTTTTATTTTCTTTTGTTTTAGAAGCCATTTCACTTTTTAAAAGTAAAAAATGACATTTTTCTTTTAAATTTTTGTTTTTTTCTTTGTCTTTCTGCGTTTAAAATAAAATGAATTTTTTGATAGAAGCCGTTTCCAATTTTAAAAAACAAAAAATAGCAATTTTTTTTTTAAATTCTGTTTTTCTTTTTGTTTATCTATGTTTAAAATAAAAAAAAAATATGTTTACTTTTGAATAGAAACCGTTTCTACTTTAAAAAATAAAAAATTGTATTTTTCTTTTAAAGACAACAAAGAATAGTATTTAAAATAAAAAAGGATTTTTGTTTTTTTAATTAGACATTTTTCCAGTATAAAAATAGAAAACGTCATTTTTATAGAAAGCAAACAACAGCCTCCTAATTTTTTTTTTTTTTTTTAATTTGGTTTTTCTTTTTGTCTTTCTGTGTTTTAAAATAAAAAATAATATTTGTTTTTCGTTTGATTAGAAGCCGTTTCCAAAAAAAAAATTAAATTAGTACTTTTTAAGTATGACAAAAATGCATTTGGTGTTATTTTTTATGGTTAATATTCTTGAAAACTTAATTTGTAATTTCCTCCACTTTTCAAGAATGAAAAAAAATAATTTATACTTATTTATGATATTTAAGAATTAAAAATAAATTTTTTTTGTTGCTTAGAATTGCAAAAAAAAAAAAGTGGGCTGGGCAATTTTTTTTTTTATTTTAAGATAGAAAAAGAGCGTAATTTTTTTTTCCTTTTGAGCTTTCGTTTTAATATAAAATGGGTTTTTGTTTTCTTCTCTCTTTGATTCCACATTTATGTTTCGTATACTATTTTTGTATTTTTCTATTTTCTCTTTTTCTATTTTGCGTTACCATATTACGGTCTATTTAAAATATGTATATTACAAGAAAATAAAGACTATTATTATTATTATTATTGTAATGATTATTGTTATTTACATTAATTTTTTCTTAATAATAATAATATAATCTTTATTTTACTACTATTTTTACTAGCGTTCTTAAATTATATGTTTTATCAATAATGTGTACAAATTGTTTCTCCATTTATTTACTTTTTTTCTATTTTTGTATTTACGTAAAAAGTTAAACAAGCCGTGCTTCTATCAAATTGGTATTAAAACTAGTTTTTGAGAAGCAGCAAACCCCATCGAAGCAAAACGGCGCTGGGAGTTGGACTAATTTTTTCTCAGGAAATGGAAATATTGGAAATTAACTCTTTCCGTTTTACTTAAAATTTCAATGAAAGAAAATGATATCGGTCATAGATTTTCAAAGACAAAAATTCTGCTGCTAATTTTTTTCGCGGTATTCCATTTTTTTTTTAGATCCTCCGAAGCTACCTAGCTACTCTAGATAAGGTAACCGTAGGAAACAACTTTACAGATCATATGAGAATTTTTAACATGGACGAAACTGGGATTTATAAAGTTCCTAGTAAGTTAGCTTATACAAGCCCCAATCAGCTAGAATTTCTGACTAGTGTCGAAACAGGCCAGATTGTCAGTCTTTGCATTGTTGTTTGTGTTGCTGCTAAACAATTGATTCCGCCAGCAATAATATTTCTTCGCAAACAAAAGTGAATGATTATTTCAGAGCATTCCTTTGTTTACAAAATAAGTCTGAATACATGAAGGTGATATTTTTTCTCCAGTTTCTTAAACATTTTCAAAAACATACATAGAGCGTTGTTGATAATAAATTCTTTTTATTACTCGATGAGTATTTGACGCACAAAACTTTGGAACTGTGTAGTTTAGCAAAACAACAGAATCATATTTCTTCATTCCCACCATGTTTCATACATAAAATACAAACATTATTTGTAACTTTAGAAAAAAATTTACTTATATATATAATTGGTGGGCTATTTGGAAAGGCTTATATAGGAGGGTCACAACCAAAAATTGCAGATGGCACCAACAACTCGACTGAAACTACGGCAACTAAATTAATTCAAAGTCAGTGAAAGTCATGTATAGATATCAACACAAACGCAGATGACGATTTTCAGTTCACATTCATCTTTTGACGAACGCAAGCTAGTTGACGATCATCGGATAATGTTTTTTTGGAAATGATGACGAAGCCAAAATCACATAAATTTTTCATGTGATATAGTCTACAAGATAGTGACTCCCGTTGATACATCTCCCCTACCTCTATCTCCTCTTGAATGCTGAATTATTTACCTCAACACCTAACTATTTTATCAACAAAAAACAAGCTAACAGAACAACAGACCAAAAATTTCCAAAAAGCTCAAACGTGCAAGCAAAGTAGAATTTTTTGTTCTGCAAAAAGCAATACTAGAATGACGACGACGATGATCCATCTTGCATTATCGGTCTGGAACGATTTAGTGAATATGCTGCTAAGAAAAGTAGATCAAATATAAATTTATCAAAAACAAGTTTTTGTCTGTCAGGGGTAGAACTTACAAATTGTACTTACTATGAATTTTAATTTTAAATATATAGCAAATAAGAAGGTTAAATCCACATTCGGGACTTAGGACTCTCTCTGTAGCCCAAAATCAAAAATAAATTTAGCAAAATAGAATTCTAATCTATCAGATGCATTGAACCCATACACCAACAATTAGAATCAAGTCATTTGAAAGTCGACACTTACTGGATAGGCACGTTACTGCACTGGCAGTTTTCCAGTTGATTAAATTGCTTGCAGAAGCACCAGTGTGTCTGATAAAAAAAAACAAATTCTACCCTACGATTTCTTATGCTACTTTATTTTTAAGGCGAACAAATCCATTTAATCAGATTTTTTATTTGCAGCTCAGTTTAGATTTGATAAGCCTAATATTTAAATTGTCTATTACAAATGGAAGTTATGTGCATCCGACGTCCAGGTAATAACTATGTTTTAAATAACAGCAGGATTTCATTATAACCTACAACATCAAAATGTATAAATGTACAAATAAAATTTTTATGTTACATACAGCAAAATTTACAACATCTTGGGCTCTTGACCAATCCACAATTGCACAAGGTTTTGTTACCACTATATTCAGGTTTATACTGATCTTCTGGGGCCCCATATATAACGCTAACATCACAATACAATAATGAAAATGTACCATATGAATAAATAAATAAGTAACTGTTGGTTAAATGTTACATTGCAAAGGGATCTACCTGCCCTCTCGTGTTAACAAATTTTACTAAATTTTTACCAGCCTATTCCGTTGATCAACAATTTTCCGCCCGATTTTGACTATTGTAAAGTAATGTTTCTGGACGGAGGCATAAAAAACAAAATTCTTACCCAAAACTGACAGATGTTTTTAATTTATGACAATCAGTGTCATTGGCTGAATTCTGACATTTTGATTTTCACGTAAAAAATAAATATCTGGTGTTACAAAAAAAGTTATATATGACGCTTCTTCTAATAAGATCTATTCAGAAGACTTGTCACATAAGTAACTATTATCACACTATTGAATCAAATGCTGGTACGCAATAAAATATTGTCAGTAGATTTTGAGGTCCGAGATTCGATGATGCTTCTTTTGCCTCTTTGATTATTTCTGGCAGGGTGCACTGCATTTCTATAAGTTACAAACTTATGATCAAATGTTTCATTACTTGAATTATTATCTGAATTCCAAAAGTACGCATCTTATGGAAAGAGATGACTTAGAGGTTAGTTTTTGCTTGGTCTAAAATCAAAAATAACACTAATTGACGACGGTGAAGAGGTTCTTGGTACATGTTAAATTTGAAATGTTAATATTGAAATATTTAAAAGTGGCGTTTTTTGTAAAGAAATAGTCTTGTTATTCGAAATGATATTTTACACCTATAACCCGAATTTAAGTGCAATACTGACAATTAATGTTATTTAAATTTTTTACTCTCTTCATTGGTTTAAATATGCGTAAAATTGACTGAAACTCGGGTTATAGGTCTAAAATATCATTTCGAACAATATTTCTGAATGACTATTTCTGATATCATTTAATGTTGTTATCTTTCGAGATAGAGGTGGGGGTAAAAATAACGGTTTCAAAATTATATATAAGCCCGACGTTTCACCCAAACCTGTGAGAGCTTTATCAAGTAACTAAAGTAAATTAAAAAACCGTGTGGATCACAAAATTTAAAATGATCATTAAGAATGGATGATGTCGCAAACATTAAAAATTATTTAAAAATTAATAAGATTTGAAGTATAAAGAATTACTTGTTTATTTCTTTGTTCGATCAGTCGTAAATTTCTGACATCTTTATAAATAACACCATTTTGAATTTTAATATTATCATGTCAAATTTGACATGTACTAACAACCCCTTCACAGCCGACAATGACTGTTATTTTGGTTTTAAACCAAGCAACAACTAACCTGTAAGTCATCTCTACGGTATAATTAATAATAAAAAAGGTTTCCATATGATGCGCATTTTTTGGGATTCACTGTATACACTGCGTTGCTATACAGTGCTTTTCATTTAACATTGGCCATAGGATATTTTACATGTTAATATTTTAACCCCATGTTAACACTTTTTTTGAGACATCGGGTATAAACCATTTATGTTAATTATAATTAAGTGGTAAAAATGTCTATTAGAAAATATTCTTATACTTATTTGTAAGTTTTTAATGTAATAAAGAGAAAATAAAAAAAATATATAGTTTCGGGGAGGATTCAAACCGACGAGTCTAAAGGACTTTTGTAATTTGACTTGACATTCAAATTTTTGTTTATTAAGTTTGAGATATTTTGACAAGTTTAATTTTTAAATATTGAACAGAACATGTCAGTTTATATCGTAATCCTCCCAAAACGATATTTTTCTTATTAAATTCAAAACTTACAAATGAATTAAGATTATTTTCTAATAGACATTTTACCACTTAATTATAATTAACATAAATGGTTTATACCAGATGTCCCAAAAAAGTCTTAACATGAGATTGAAATATTAACCTGTAAATCCTATGGCCAATGTTGAATGAAAAGCACTGTATAAATAAGTTATACCTGTTCGCCGACTCAATGATCAAAAAATTTTAAAATAAGCATCCTGAATAAAATTATTTGCATATCAATAAGAACCGAATGTATAAATGTGATACCAATTCATTGGTAATTACTTCTTTTACTGATAGTATTATATTTTGTACTAATGATGGCTTCAAAGAAACATCTTTATTTTAATCCTTATTAAACATTGGAAAGACGCAAAATAGTACAAATTTTCTTCACATTCAACTACAATAAATAAATATGGATTCTTTTTTTTAATTAAAAGTTACTTATATTTGAGTTGTTAACATGTCCCTATGATTTTCACCAAATACCTACAAGTATATCTAATTCCTTCAAGGTTATAAAATAATTAAAAGGAAATTAGATAAAAGGATCTTTAATCTTTTAAAAATACATATTTAATGTGACGTCAGTTCAAGATAACTTGAAGTAGTGACAACCCTTTACACCAAATTAAAAGTTAATATTTTTAAATAATATGTAAAAAGAGAGAAAGGAACTGTTAAAACCTGACTTGATATAAAATTTAAAATATTACACTTTTAGAATTTGTAGGTTCGTATAAATCCAAAATAAATTAACGAATTTCTTTTCATCTTTATGAAATATGTAAAATCTGGTTTAATTTTTTTTATTTTCCTCTTCCATTTCATTTAATATAGAAAATTGACGTTTAACATTTATTAATATAAAGGGACTACCATTTTACAACGCCAAGAAAATATAGTAATTGTAAAATTAAATAAAAAGATAATTACGTTGAACCGTTCAACATTTAACTTCTGCGTTAATTAATGATGATTGTTTTGTATGTATCGATAACACAACAACGGTGTCGTTACGGCATTGAACAAAAGACATTTGCATAAACAGAGGTCTGTGAACAAGCTTCACGTAACTATCCAGTGATAAATAACATTTAAACTTTCCTATTAGAAGTGTCGCTGTACTAGTGGAAAAACGATCGTTTATATCCAATTTCACGGAAGGGACACAAAGGGAAACGTGTCAAACTGTCTGAAATGTCTAACACGTCTGATATATTCATACATAAATAAACCAAAAAATTGTGAATAAAATTTTTCGTCGCTTTATTTTCTAAACGGCGAGGAATTTTAGTGAAAATTGTCACTTTAGAAATAGTTCATAAATAATGTAAAACACACACCACATATTTAACAAAAAAAAAACGTTCTAGTTTTAAAATAAATTTTCTTTTTATTTGGTTTACATTGGTCAAAATTATGTTGTTCAAAATTTCATTTAAATCACTTAAAGTATGTTTTTTTGTTATTCTTATTTAATACATTTTAATCGAATTTTATATTGCTTGGTTATGCGGATGTTCGCCCATTTATTTTAAAAAATTTAAATTTAATTTGAATTTCATATAGCTATTGCAATTTTCACCAACGAATATATATAAATTTTCCTTTCAATTTTAATATGTTAGTTTGGAATACCTATACCGGGCGTCTCAGAAATAAGTACATTCATTTTAACCACTAATCCAACTCATCAAGATGAACAACTTTTCTATGTTCCAATTTTTTCGAAATCTCAAATTTGTTTTCAATACCCCCCTCCCCACATATGTTAACTTGTCCTCTATGAACTGTTGTAATTAAAGATAGCAATAATAGGACAAAAAGAAGTCTTATTTAGTGCTAGGAAACGCTGCTTAATGTTGGTATTTTTAATGAGAACAGTTACATAGAGGTCTCGTTAATTTATGGAGGAAAAATTAAAAACAAACTTGAGATTTAAAAAAATGGCACATAGAAAAATTGTTCATCTTGATGAGTTGATAGTCGGTTAAATTAATGTATCTATTTCTGAGACATCGTGTATACTTCAGTATTTATACAATCTCTATTTTGTTGCACTAAAGCTACAGATACCTACAAAAATTAAAACTCGTAAATGCACATGAATAAAAATTAATGAACTGAGGTTGAAGATAAAGGTTTGGAGATTAATGAAAATTGTCCAAATAAAATTGAGATATGTAAAATAAGTGCGTTACAATAATGTTTAATTAAATAAAGTAATGATTTTTGTTTTATAGTATGAACACAATTCATAACTTTATTTATTCGTATGGTACAATATTGTATTGTGTGATGTAAGTGTTATGCATGGTGCCCCAGAAGATCAGTATAAACCTGTATAGCGTGATGATGAAACTGTGTGCAGTTGTGTATTGGTTCGTTTTTGCAAAGCATTTGCTTTAAAGTTTAGGAAAACCACTAAACCTAAACATGCCAATCCTTACCCACCTTAGTATTCATATGTAATAATATTAATTAAGTATGTGAAAATTAAGTAAATAAGAACATAAAATATAACAGCGCAACCATTGCTTGAGAACATATAATAAACAGGTCCAAGCGCCAGTCACGTCAATGACGAAAAAAATAGGGGAATGAATGTTTACAAACCCTCATTTAAACTCTGGTTTGTTTCCACATTCACAATTTGGATTAGAAATCGCACCCCATTTAAACAACATGGAGTTGCAGTTTGAATGGCTTGTTCTAATGCAATTTACTGTTGACCAAATTTTTCTTTGGTTAGCAAGCCCCGGGACTTCTATTGTTAGATCATTATTATTATTATATTTATTATATTTTTAAGCGAGAGGCGGCTTAGCTAATTATCTCGCGCAAAGCAAATGACTATAGAATTGCAGAACATACCTGTACATAATTAACTTAAGCACTAATTTATCTAAAAATTTATGAACTTATCAAGTAAACCAGTTTGCACTACTTAGCTTAAACCTAATACTACGTCTATTTGATTTTTAAATGCATTTAATAATTCAGCATTAACAGTTTCAGTTGTGAGGGCATTCCTGGGGTTACACACACAAACAACAAAAAAGTTTTAGTGACACTGACACTAAACATAAACTTATCACGTAGCGGACAGTTATAGTGATTTTGCATTATCTTATAAGTCTCAATTAAATCCCCACGATTACACCTTTCTTTCAGCGTTGGTAATTTGAGTTGCAAGAGTCGTTGAAGATACCGTTAATGTTTGAATTCAAAAACTAGTTTTGTTGTACCTTTTTGATAATTTCTATATCTTTATTTAAATAAGGGTTCCAGACATTAGTTGTACTAAATTCTAATATGAGTTGCATATAATTTTTGTATAGCTTTATAAACACTTTTGGTTTTAGGCATTTGAAGTTATCTTAATCATATACAACAATGAATTAGCTTTTTAACAAGGTGTGCGATGTGAGATGACCATTTCAAATCGTTGCTAATAAGTATGCCGAGATCGGTATGTTCAAAAACTTTAAGTATCTTTCTTCTAGAGTGTAGTCTATCCTGGGATTATTTGTGCCAATATGTAAGATGGTACATTTGTCTATGTTAAGTGTTAGCTTCTATGTTTTTGACCAAGAGTCTATTTTATTAAGATCTGACTGTATAATGGCCGATTTCTGCAAAGCGTTGTTGTAAATCTTAGTATCATCAGCAAACACACTAGAATTTGATTCAATACCTGAAGTTAAATCTGCTATGTACACTACGAACAAAATCGGACCAAGAACTGATCCTTGTGGCACTCCTATCGTTGGATAGGATTGCAAAAGAGAATCACTAACTCGTGCTTGAAGTGTTTTATCTGACAGAAACGATTTAATCCATTTTAGCAAGTCTCTCCTAACACCATAATGCTTGAGTAATCTTGGGATGCGGAACTGTGTCGAATGCTTTTTCAAAATCTAAATAAACAACATCTACTGGAATTCCAAAATCGATAGATTTTGTCTATAAATCTAAATTTAGCAGCAAATTTGAGAGAACTGATCTACCTGGAAAAAAAGCATGTTGACAATTAGGATCATCAATAAGATGTTTTATTAAAAACATCAACTATAGACCACAATTTTTTCCGCTCTAATATTACAAAGAACAAAGCCAACCGAGAGAATAGATTTAATAATTTCATTCATTATACGCATACTATAATATTAATAAAAATCAACCTTTCCAAAATCGATGTTATCCATCTAAGAATAGAATCGAGAGATGTTCTATAGTTTATCCAGTTAGTTTTTTGAAAATTCCATCTTAGTTGTCCTAAAAATTCTACAAACGGGATTTTTTTTCATGTTCTATATTTGTATTAAAAACGTCTAAAAACACACACGAAAAAACTCTAACGAATATTGACGTACATGACGTTTTTTTATAAGGAAGGTGAGATATAAAAAGCTTTCAAATGCAGTTACCCATATTGCAACATATCAATTAAGCACCGTTAGAAATAACTCAAATTGACTAACATTGTAAACTGTAAAACAGTTTTGCAAAATGTGAAACGGTAAGCTCGTTTTACATAAGCGTTTTGGCGACACTTCAATACATGAAGTTTGAAACTCCGTCTGAAGCCTTTTTTTCATAATGAGCAAAATTGTTAGCTATCAAGATGGTAATGCGATTTAATTAATTAATAAAAATAGGCACGCGTTACAGACTAAAGTCCTGTATTAATAAGAAATTTGGATCTTATTGAAGGCTCGATTACATTGAGCAAATTTATTAGCTACAAGTGTAATATGAAACATATAAATACGTATTTAAACTCGATAGTAAAATAGTGGGTAATCATACAATATGGTATGGCGTATATTCAGCAGTCAGCCGCTGTGCCATTGTACACAGCCCATAAGTAATCCTCATTCAAAAAAAGACACATATAAATGCAAAAGGAACGACTCTTGATTTGGTTGGAAAGCAGATGTAAACAGCTCTGCCTAGTGCAATGCGATGGGATGTTCAAAAATCAAGCTCGCTTAAGTACTCACCACTGCCGCCAAACAGCACTAATCGTAAGTATAGCTTTCATTTTTTTTTGTTTGTTCGTCGTTATAACTCTTCGCCGTTTTTAAAAAAATTACCACCACATCCTTTTTATTCAAACCATGGACATCGTCGACATCAGTAACAGTGTCAATCAAAGAGGAGCCTGTATCCTGCCCCTTTCTTTGCCAAAAACTCTTAGATGTCGGACATCGCTCAAGTTGTTTTATGAACTCCATCGTTCCACAAACAAACACCGCCAAAATGTATTGTTTCCTGCTGCACTTAATATTGCAACACAGGAGCAACTGACCAAAATGCACCTACTTCTCGTTACAACATAATCGGCAACAATCAAATTTGCACACACCTCACCCAACTCAGTGACCTAACACTTTGACATTTAACTGTGCTGAAGCAACGGGCTCGCGTACACATTATAAAATTTGCAACATTTGGTTTGCCTCTGCACCAATTTGTCTCAGAAGTAAAGCCACTTTTTTCAAAAATTAGATAGTTTCGGATAAATATTCTGCAACCGCCCAGTCGATTGCATTGTGTTAAATTCTTTACCCTATCCCGGGAGGACTTGTTGCGACCTAAATGACAAATATTAATTTAATTAACGTTTAAAGAAACTCAATTTGTCTAACATTATGAATTGTACTTTAGATGTGTCTGAATTTTTTTTATTAATATTTAAAGAAATTTTGGATTATTTAAATTAAAATGGGGTAAAACGATGACAAAAAATTGTATAAAGACTTATAATTGCTACATTCTGTAAAACGTTGTGTCTTTTTTGACGTAGACACAAAAATTACTGTGTGCATTAGTAGACGACGTTTTGATATTCAGTAAACACGAAAGAGAACACTTAGTGGACGTTTTAAACGAGCTAAAGAAAAATCATGTGAAGATCAACTTCGAAACATGGGACTTTTTCCAAGAAAAATCGACATATCTAGGATATGATGTCACCTCTGTTTGGTGAAAAGTGATTTTTTTTACGAGTAAGTGATTTTGGTTTCAATTAAGTGTTCGCTTTAAATTAGTTATACTGTAATTTTAATTAGATTTTGTCCGTGTTGATAAAGCGCATTTGTTTTCGAACGAAGTTCGCTGCAATAGTTATTTTCTTTGTCATTTGTTATTTGTTTTAAATCGTTGTGATGTTGTGGATGCATTATCTTCAATTATCGCACGAGAAAACTTTCAAGAAATGGTTATTTCGGTAATCAATATCGTAGTGTTCGTGGAATTATTTAACTCATATTACCGTTTAGTTTTGCTGAATTAATAAAGACTTTGTTTGTCCCAAGAGAAGTGGTTGAATGTTACCGCTTCTATGAAGTAAATTGGATATTTTGTTTTGACTAAAATAAACATTGTACTGATTACAAGCCACGGTTAAAATTCTGAATGTGCTGATTGATTATCTTTGTGAGAAACTGTAACGTATTTTTTTTTGTAAACTTTTTGTGTGGTAAAATTAAAAGGTAGGGGGATGCACGTTCCCAGTTTCTATTTTGGTATTTTTAAGTTAGTCTAGGTTCGGATTCAGTTTGAGTAACATCTAGAAAAGCATGTACGTGATTAGCAGATTAATATTGTTCAAGTTACAAAACCGCCAGTTACTGAGGTACGCAAAACGTCGTCCGCGTAACTATTGAAAAGTGATTTGTAGGTGTGTGTTAAAGTTACGTTGTTAATCAAAATAAGGAACAATAATTCGCGAAATTAAAAGATTTTCAGTTCGATTAACTTGCTGATCGAAACAACGCTAACAGGTTAATTAACATGTGTACCTTGCGAACTACATATGGAAATGCGGTATCGCGAATGTGCATTTTGTTTTTAGATAATTTTGGCACAATAACAGACTGTTTCTGATTAAATAATTAGAGTGTATCAACCAGATAAACCTTGGGAAGTTTCGGCGTTTAAACAAAACCTATAGTCGCATTTCGTTCAGAAACTTCGTGAATGTTGTAACTAATTTTTAAGTAAACTCGGTATAATTTACGGTTCCTAGCGCGCGGTAATGCCTTTACATTTTCTATATTTTTTTTGCGTTTGGTTTTAAGTAAAGCGAATGCGTTTGTTAAGGAACGCGACTGTGGTGTAATTAATATTTATAGTTACTCTTGCGTTTAAATAGACAATCTATGTCATTCGTGTTTCTCTTTATGAAGCGCATTCTTTCAAGTGTTTACAGTGTTTCCCAGATTGTTTTTTGTAAGCATTTGTGGATCATTTTAAGAGATCTGGGTGGCGCCTAACAAATTCCCGATTGTGACTAGTTATAAGGACCTTTAGTCTTTACGTAAAGGTAAGTGAGAGACAATTTAAATAGACTTACCCTTCGCCAAAGAGTTAGCTTGGCACTGGTTGCGTCGTGTGGTTGTTTTTAATTTTCATGGCGTAACAATAAAATAGAACCAAATAAAATCAAAGTTGGCACTGAGAGATTAGAAGAAATAAAGAGTTATCCGCCACCAAAAGATTAAAAAACTCTGCGAGAATTTTTAGGTCTAATGTCATATTATCGTTGTTTCATACCAAACTATGCAAAAGACATGGCTGTGTTAAACGAGTTGCTAAAAAAAAATTAAATGGAAATTGAAGGAAAACGAAGAGAACGCATTTAATGTTGTAAAAAGAAAACGCAAGATTGTATCATCCGGATTTTAGTAAGGAATTTACACTACGTACAGATGCATCACACAACGCAATAGCGGCGGTACTGACGCAAGAAGACAAGGAAGCGTTTGTATTAAGAGCTTAATGCTCAACAAAAACCGTCTTGTACAGTCGTATACCGCACTTAAGTATACACCTCTGATGAGCTCACAATAAGAGCAAAATGCTGCATCAGGTGTTCTTTTGTTGCGTGTGTGCTTCTGTACAAGTTATACTTGGCTTTATCGACAACGTGTGTTTCAAGTAAAAAAGCTATCGCTTAGATAGCGTTTTGCACTTTAACACACATGTCGTTACAGTTAACTGTTGGTTTTTTTTTTAGTTTATACTATTCACACGTGTCAATGTTTACACGAGATGTCGCAAGACACACATTTTACTTATAAAACATTCTGTATTTCGGTTATAAAGAGTTCTAGATCAATCATATGAAAGTATTTTAGAATCACCTAGATGCCCCCTACCTGCAGTTAACACATGCCCATTTCCCAATAAAACACCCTGTAGATGGGCATTATTAATGCAAGATTTCGATTTCATAGTGGTACACTATGAATAACGTGGATGCCGATACATTAACCAGAAGTGAAATAGACAAGAACAAAGGAAACAGCAATTGAAAGAAAAGTGTATGGAGTCACTAACAAAAAATAAGGTAGAAAGTATAAAGAAGATAGTTGAAAGGAAAATGAACACAAAGGATATGAAATGAACAAGTACACACCAGTTATGAACATTTAGAAACGAGGAAGACGTGATTGACATTCAGAGATTTTTAAAACTCTCGTGTGGTGTTTGACGGATTATTTTTAGACGTTACAATCAGATACATTATTTTATTATTATATTTTGTTTAGACAAATTAAACTTTGTTTACACATTGACACACTGTTTATGATACCTAGTATTCTTACATGCACTTTTTCTTATTTTTTATTGATTTAATCTATTGACAATCTAGTACATTTTTCTTGATTCCTTTTTATCAATTTTGTTCAAAATTATGACAGGCGTCAATTAAAAAATTCGTTGACATTTAATAAAAACAAACTACTTCTAATTATTCTCGCGGCAACAATCGAGATATGTTATACCCATTAGAATAATGTTTTTATTGGCTAAAAAGTTTATAAATGACCGAAATGCATGTAACATGCAATTGTGCATCTTTGATGCCCAAAGTTACAATTAAAAATTGTAGTTTGAGAATAAAAGGAGAGTACAAAAATTTATAATTAACCGCGGGTTTAGCTTGTCCAGAGTTCGAAATAATATACATATATTGTCGTATTCAGAAGTTCTGTTTTTTACAGTAATTATTTACACGCGGTGATAATATACAATGTAAAAACTATTTAATTCGTACGTTCTAAAGGTCCCGGTGGAATATGGCTTTTGTGGAGACACTGTCGTGACTTTGCTCCCGATTTGACGTTACTTGCGTACGGCCGGCGGCTCGGTATTTACACAGGTCAGTCAGATTATGCATATGCAGCGGTTATTTAAAACCACAATTAATCTTGTAGGTTAGAGCAACTTTAACCGGTCTCGCTCCCTAAGGGATAAGAAACAGAGTTTAAAGTTACGGCTTTATAAGTGACGGAAGTCCGTAGTGGGGTACACCGGATAAACTATAGTCACCCGAATACGATGAAGCCTTGTATGCGAGCGGTCTATGCACGAGAAGTTATACCCTCTGTTTCGGTGGTGGTGGTTGTAATTAACGTAAGCGGATTAATCTAGATACAACCTTTGCCAGCGCTACCGAGTGAATAATAAGTATGTGATAGCTGTAATAGAACGGATTAATAACGATGGTTTTATAGGTGGATTTTAAGCGGTTAATACGGCTTTGCCACGACCCGTGCCAAATGCTAATCAGCAGTGGAGGTGGGTTTTAAAAATACGTAAACTCGGATTTGAAGAAATTCTGTTTTTAGTCCTCGCGCTTCCACTTATAAAGTTCACGTTATTACTAACTGAAGAGTGGGCAAAAGTTGCACGGGGGATGATACTAAATGGAGCGGTTGCGAACGACGATTCTGAAGACATTGAAATTTAAGTTGTGAGATAATTCCTATCTTGGCGGCAAATTTATAATAAACAATTATCGGTTCCTTACATGCACGTTTGTAATTGGTTTTATAAACGTCAAAAAAATAATCTAACTATAACTTAACAATCAATTTTAATCAATTTTCAGCGTTTTGCCTGATTTTGCCGATTAGCTTTTCGTCACTCATTTTGACTTTATCTAAACTAAATGCAAGTCAGAATTTCCAAACTTTTTGATGATGTCGAATGTCACATAGTTTTGAGAAAACTTTGAACGCCATATATTAAAGAGTATCCTACAACTTTATTAGTACATATTTTTGTAAAATCTAAATCCTGAGATATGAATTTCGTGTAACAGGATAATAAACGTGCTAATAACATTTATGTTACTTGGATAAACACAAAAATTAAATTTCAAACATAAGAACATTCGAAGGGGATTTCTTTGTAAGCCATAAACATAATTTAATTTTCAACAATCTTTTACAGGATTGTGTGTATATAAGAAAAAGAGATCTTTTGTTATGTTCTGTCGTCGAACAAAGCATAATACAAGAGATTTATTTTACAATACAAATGCCTGCAGTTATACATGAGAACTTTGTAAAATCTAGAATTTAATTAGTTTTCTGCGGAATTAGGTATAAACACAATGGAGACAATTGTCACATTTTTCTTTTTTTCAACAAAAATTGTTCGGTTCATGTATATTTGATAATTGCTGGACAGCTGTCTAACCTTCTCGTTATCAGCCATATCAGAAGTTAATCTTTTATGTAGTCGTTTTCTGTTGTATTCCGAGTAGAGAAAAATGTGATGGATTTATTTAAGTGAGTGGTTTTTGTGCACGAAGATCAGTATACGAAAAAAAAATTACACCGATATGAGATTCATGTTTGAGCATTTGGTCGAATTAAATTATCAATAATTCAGGCTGGTTTTGTGAGATGACGTTCGTAAAGTCAAGCAACGACGCCGCTTTGCTAGTTTATGATACTTCTCGCATCTAGAAAACAGAAGCGTGAAAGGAGTGGCTCATTTTTATGCTAGTGTCACTTCGGTACGGTTGGTTATTACTACAATGAAAATTCGTGTGCGACGTTAAAATTGCATCGAAAAAATTGTGAAATATTGTTGGGGAAAGTAAAATTTTGAAATAAAACCTCTTTAAAAGGAAGAGACCGGGAAATGGCTCCAGCAGCACCAGGCAGCCGTAAAGCCGAGCCACGGAACTTTACCGGACTCCGGAGCTCCGGTTTATGACCTGACCCTCACAGATTAAGTGGTTACGGGTTACGTGGTTACTTCAGAACTTGCTAATCCCGAACTCGGTTTACTTGGGATGCATTTGCCATCACCGGAGGCCATTAACGGGGATTTATACCTGCACAACTACCTAACATCCTTAATGCGTCTTCTATCCTAGAATAATCCTGCCGTTTTAGAAAAATACAAAAAAAATCTCGAAATAACAGAAAATGCTTCTTTTAAAAATTATTTATTTAACATTTGACCCGGATGCTCTGTTTGTATCAACGATTCATTGATTTAATGTCCGGCGAGACGGTGAAGATGGCCGCTTGAATACCTAATCAATAACTTAGAATGCCATTCAATCAATATTTTTCCGTTGATCCCTTAAGTGACACACGGATAGATAACCCACGTCGGTGTCGGATATAATATTCAGGCGCCGCAACGTGCAAGATAAATTCGTTGCTATGCCAACTTGGGTAAAACTGATGAATTATATTTAACTGCATGAAATGGTTTCGTGCACGTTCAGTTTGTTTAATTATGATACAAAACAACGAACAAATAAACCCTTTAAAAGCAATTTTTCATAGTGATTAATTTCATACTTTTTTACTACTAAGGCAACAGGTTAATACTAAAACGATCTCTCAAACAAAGCTCTAACGCACTAGTCTTTGGAGGAAGTTAATAACGTTCTCATTACCGCCGATCACACAAGTATGCGGCGATGTCTGCGGCTATTTCTTGCGAACCGTTATTGTTAGTTGCTTGACTAACGTTTACTATACTACAATCATTATATCTTGTGTAAATTTGGGGTTATTCTTAACGTTCATTTTTCCTAGACCTGTATTACTATTATTTTGAAAATTTGTCGATTCATAAATATTTCGGACACAAAATTCTGCTTCACATATTAATTTTCCAATAAATTTAGTTTGTGATAACTCTGTCTTGATCGTTTCAATAGATTTTACCTTCCTGAAATAAATATTGTCCATTTTTATGCAGTTTATTTTTAAGAATATTACCTGTACTATACGATCTTTATCGTGAAGGTTCCGTTGCGACAAGAACATCTTTAGTGTCTGCTTTGAAACGAGCAGCCACAGACCAAAGAAAAGGCATTGGAACTTAGTATGTGTTTCTGTGTCCTAAACATTTGTTTTCATTCAAGGAGAAATGTGGAAAATGTGTGGAAACTGGTGAAAATGTGTACCTAGACAAACATTCAATAGTACGGTATCCGCCAAAATAAACAGTACCGAAACAGAAAGTGCTGTGGAGTTGTTTATATAATATGGATTAGTCATATTTGACTTAATTGTCATTAGTTGTTATAATAATAGTACGCTGCAGTTAAATTGGATTTAAAAATGGTTCTAACAATGGAAGAAAAAGATTTTTTGGTAGAGCATTATTTTCGTTCATATTTATTTTTATTTTCGGTACTGTTTATTTTGACGCATACTGTATATGGTTTCGCTAGAAGTTAAACAACCATATAACAATTATACTTTTTAACTACAAGTGGTATCTACTATTTTTGTCTTCAAGCGTCAGCTTTCATGTGTTATTTTCAAATGTTTACATTCAAAAGCAAAAACGAAACAATGCAAAAGGTGTTTGTAGCTGTTGAAGAAATTATCTATTTAACAAGAAAATTAAGCAGTTGTCTTATTATAAAGGTGGGTTTCAAATATCTGTTGAATAAACTTGTTAATGTCGACTGTATATACAGTTACCGGAAAAGAGTTTGCAACAAGTGTAATTTTTGTAATTGAGATATCCGAAAATTTCTTTTGGCAAATGAATTCAGCATATCGAATGACAAAAAAAAGCACTTTGACAAATGTCATGGGACGCCTGCCATGGCGGCAAATTTACAAAATATCCCTAAAATATGTGAAAAGTGAGGTTAGATGACAAGTTTAAAGATGAAAAGTTGTTTAGAATTAGATTATACGTCTATGTGCAAATTCTCAAAACAAAATAGCGACTTTTCAAATATATCAGTTTTCCGGCATTTTTTCCGGAAATTTTTTGAATGTTTTTGTATGAGCTTATTATCCAGGCAATATTGTAAAAAAATTGTTTAAATTGGGTTTAGAATGGAAGAATTGATCATTTTAGGACTATTTTAAAATAATTCTAAATTTGTAATTTCAACCTTTTGTTTTCTGTAGGCCATTGCAACAAAGTCCGTCCTAAAAAAACAATGTTTTTTGTTCTATACCATCCATTGGAAGACTAATAAATAAAAATTGCTGAATTGTAAAGTTTATCTGTTGGTTTTATTGTGTTTTATGCAAATCAAACGCAAAAGATTTTGTTTTCTGAATATTTTCTTTTAAAAATTTTGCACATAGACGTATAATCTAATTCTGAACAACTTTTCTCTTAGGCATTTTTTAATATCTTGTCATCTAACCTCACTTTTTACATATTAAAGGGATATTTTTTTAATTTGCCGCCATGACAGTGGTCACATGACATTTGTCAAAGTGCTTTTTTTGTCATTCGATATCCTGAATTCATTTGCCAAAAGAAATTTTTAGATATCTCAATTACAAAAATGTTTCCCATTTGTTGCGAACTCTTTGCCGGTCACTGTATCGGGTGACCCAATAAGACTGTTCCTCGGCCATATCTCGGGAACCGTTTGTCGTATGACTTTGGTGTAAACAAATATTAGATAAATCGGCCATGAAAAATTGCAGGAAAATATTTTCAAGTTTTAAAAATGACTACCAGAAGGCGTAACTGCCATCTTAAATTTTTAAATTGCATATTCTATAAATTTCGCATTACAAACAAACAAAAATTTTCACATTTGTAAAGAGAACCAGTTTATCTATCATTTTTGTAAAAACAAAAGTTCAGTTATTTAAAAAACAAATACAATGGTCATTTTTAAAACTTGAAACTATTTTCCTGCAATTCTTCATGGCCGATTTACCCAATATTTTTTTTACACCAAAGTCATACGACGAACGGTTCCTGAGATATGGCCCAGGAACAGTCTTATTGGGTCACCCGGTATAAATTTTGTTTTAATTTTTACACTATTTACTGGAATTAACAATACAATAATTTTTGAACTTGAAAACTAGAATTGTGAACCTTGATAGTCAAACGACAACTCGACAATAATTCTTGACATTTTCCTAACAGCTCAAGTTGTTTTTCTCTCCACTTACTTAACCAAAACGTTCCCCCAACCCTTACACTAACTTTGGCCTAAACATACCGACCACCTTGAAATATATGATTTCAAACATATTTACAAAATATTTATAATCTAAAACTATACTAATTTAATTGCGTTTATACTTTCATTCGTTAATCTCCACAGGTAAAACAGAAATTTTAGACACTGCACAAGACACTACTTTGTTTTTAATTTTGACGTGCACAACTCGTACAATCTTGTCTTGACCTGGACACACATCCATTTACACGGTGGTAGGTTATCTTCCTTGACTACAACTAAACTACCGACTTTTACTTGATTTGATAAATTTTTTCTTCCATTTTACTTTTCCTCGAAGTTCTGATATTTACACTCATGAAATTTAAAACTTGGACACCACAATTTCTGTAAACAAAAGTCTGCACATTGTGAAGCGGGCTTAAGGATATCATTTACAATTCTAACAACAGGTAGTCTTAGCAGGGGTTATCTTATAGAAGAACTGTAGTATGAATCATTACACTAAGCACGTTTTAAAAAATAGGTAATTTACGTTGCTTAATTAATTTTTTCTTTAAAGAATATATTTGAAGGTATCGCTAATTAAACACCATAGCTCGATTAATTATCGAATCAAAATTTTGTTTAGGAAATGTTTACAAAATAAAATTAGAAATAATTTTGATTTAAAAAACGTCTACAAGCAATAACTTTTAAATTAAATCAAAAAACTAAACATGGTTATTTGGGTTGACTGATTATTACTTATTTTTAAATAAATCTAACCTACTAATTATTGTAAGTTATTAAAAAAAATCATTAAACTCTCTATTCATAATATTTAGTCCTTACAAAATGTATATTTTATGACGTTTCATTTTTTCTGTAGTTAATATAAAAAGTGAAAATAAAAACTAAGGCAATTCTTATTGTCAACGTATATATTTAGTTTTTGACAAGAATTTATTACATAATTATAATTAAGATACCAAGTTATAGTTTAAAAATAAATGAAAACGTTTTTTTTTAAATAAAGGTATTACTATATAAATAAATATAAGAAATCAATAATGGGTGTGACCTCCATTATTATTGATACATTCTTGGAGGCGTCTGCTCATTGACGCTATCAAGGTATCAATATAATTAATATTAATCGTTTCCCATGCGGTATCAATGGCTGCAATTAGTGCATTACGGTTTACTGGTATAAAATTTGGCCCTTGTTGTCTTCGGATAACAGCAAGTATTCGAGCCCAAACATTTTCGATAATGTTAAAATCTGGGCTTTTTGCTGGCCAGGGTAACAGCTCCAAGTTATTTTCTCGTATCCAATTGCGCACAACCTGCGAAGTATAGGGTCATCATATCCCGATAGTTAATTATCGAATGTTCCAAGAAAATATGTGTAAATAGTAAATGGAATCTACTAACGTAACGTTAAGTCGTTAATTATAGTTACATAACTCTCCTTTCATAAGATATAGTTCATATTAATATGCTTATTGTAAAGCTTCGTACACACCTGAACAACAAACCGAGGAACAAACAGAACAACGAACCGAACGGCAATCGGAACATTAATTTGGACGGTGCTACGTACGAATTTTAGAACAGATTCGCAAGTCCTGATTGTTCCACGAACGGTTTGCGGCGTTCCCGCAACTTGTCGGTTTTTCTCCGACATCAAAGAAAATGCGCGCGAATGCGTTTGCAGGTTTGGACGAATCTAAACAAAACGGCGAACAAACTTATGCGGGAGAATTAAATTATTTATTTTTGTCCTCCCTTTTGTGGGTTTGTTGTGTTTTAGGTAATATTATGGAGTTGACAGAAGAAAAATGTTTTAAATTAATCAGTGTTTAAGAATGCAAGAAAAATGATGTCCCTATTAGCATCATTTGGGCGGGAAATTTACAAAATAAAAAAAGAAAGTATATTATAATTTTTACTCTTCTTTGTGCGTAAAAATTTGGTTGGCACTATCTTCTTGTTTTCCGCAATTTTCTTCTCAATAATAAATATATATGAACTGAAAACTACTGAAAATAATTATGGGAACAGCACAAACGTTCCGTTTGTTGTTCGGATTGTGGAAATCATAAAAGATCGTTTGTCGTTCTGTTTGACTTTTGGTTCGTTGTTATGTTTGTTGCTCGGTTTGTTGTTCAGGTGTGTACGAAGCTTTACAACTTAAGCAACAATTTTTGGCGAATAAAGATTAGTTTGTGATGTAATATTAGAAACACAAATTTATATCATATCAAATTTATGACAACTTAAAAACCAAGAACGTGTATGTTATTGCTAAGAAATTATTAAGGAAAAGCGCAATTGCAGTGTAAATATTTATAATTAGATATTTTCGAAAGTTTATAAGTCCTCTATTGTAATCTTAATACTTAAAAGAAAATCCTGTCCATTAGCATTATAAGGAAATGGCTTTTACTTTATGAATAAGTTTCAATAACAATAGAATATCCTTGCTTGTTTAATTTACTTCCTTTGAGTCATATTGCTCTAAGGGTTGTTACATTGGTCATTAGAAGTATGTAATAAATAAACAATTACCTACTGTTTGAGAAGGGGTAGTGTGAACCAATAAATAAAGTAAGAAATGTAAATTCCATTTTAGTTTAAAATTTCAAGTGTTGTGAAAATGCCACCTCATCTCGGTGCTGATTTGAAAGCGCGGATTGTTTCGGAATTAGCGGCGGGCCGTAGCGTGCGTGAAATTTTACGTATGTTAGATATACCAAAAAGCACCGTAGGGCATTACCGAGTAAAATGGAATCTTGAACACACTTTGGAAAGAGCCATCGAAAGTGGTAGACCTAAAGTATCTACACGTGCTCAAGATCTCGAGTTGTTTCATTACGTAACAGAACAACCATTTGCTACATACTCCAGGGCTATAGCAGATACACATTTTCCCGGATGCCGTATAACTGCACAAAAAGATTAAAGGAGATGGGAATAAAGAAGTATAATGCTGCTGCGAAAGAAGTTCTCAGTGACGAAAATATGAGACGTCGTCTGGAATTTGCAAGGCGATATGTGAACGAACCTTTGGAATTTTGGAATCGAGTGATTTTTAGCGACGAAAAAACGTTCAATAGCCGCAACGATGGACCACTAAAAGTTTTTAGAATGGAAGGAACTCGTTGCGAAAATAATCACATATGTCCTAAAAACGAAGTGGTTATTTTTCTGTAAATGTGTGGGGTTGGGTTAGCGCGCGGGGTCCAGGAGTTTGTTGGGCTATCGATGGACGTCTTGATTCTGCTGCGTATTTAGATATTTATGAAACCTTCAGTCGAAGTGTTTTATCCAGACGAAGATTATATTTTCCAACAAGTAAGTATCTTATTTCACTATACTTTCTCCAAAAAATAGTTCGGGATCTGTTGAATTAACATTTTCATAATGTATTTTTGTTGTTAAAGGACAACGCCCCTATTCATACTTCGCGGGTTGTGCGCAATTGGATACGAGAAAATAACTTGGAGCTGTTACCCTGGCCAGCAAAAGCCCAGATTTTAACATTATCGAAAATGTTTGGGCTCGAATACTTGCTGTTATCCGAAGACAACAAGGGCCAAATTTTATACCAGTAAACCGTAATGCACTAATTGCAGCCATTGATACCGCATGGGAAACGATTAATATTAATTATATTGATACCTTGATAGCGTCAATGAGCAGACGCCTCCAAGAATGTATCAATAATAATGGAGGTCACACCCATTATTGATTTCTTATATTTATTTATATAGTAATACCTTTATTTAAAAAAAAAGTTTTCATTTAATTTTAAACTATAACTTGGTATCTTAATTATAATTATGTAATAAATTCTTGTCAAAAAACTAAATATATACGTTGACAATAAGAATTGCCTTAGTTTTTATTTTCACTTTTTATATTAACTACAGAAAACGTCATAAAATATACATTTTGTAAGGACTAAATATTATGAATAGAGAGTTTAATGAATTTTTTTAATAACTTACAATAATTAGTAGGTTAGATTTATTTAAAAATAAGTAATAATCAGTCAACCCAAATAACCATGTTTAGTTTTTTGATTTAATTTAAAAGTTATTGCTTGTAGACGTTTTTAAATCAAAATTATTTCTAATTTTATTTTGTAAACATTTCCTAAACAAAATTTTGATTCGATAATTAATCGAGCTATGGTGTTTAATTAGCGATACCTTCAAATATATTCTTTAAAGAAAAAATTAAGTAAGCAACGTAAATTACCTATTTTCTAAAACGTGCTTAGTGTAATGATTCATTCTACAGTCCTTCTATAAGATAACCCCTGCTGAGACTACCTGCTGTTAGAATTGTAAATGATACCCTTAAGCCCGCTTCACAATGTGCAAACTTTTGTTTACAGAAATTGTGGTGTCCAAGTTTTAAATTTCATGAGTGTACTCTGCTTGCCATCTTCGCCAAAAATGCTGCGTTATTTGTTGTAAGCGCTGGTAAATTTTTATTCTGTTTTCTTGTACACCAATTAAACTTGGTTCCGGTAACAAAACTAAGCTTTTTTCTATTAAAAAGTGAGCTGTAATAAGGGGTTCAAAATTGTTAGGATCTGAGGTTAAAGGGCATAAGAGGCGAGAATTCAAAATGGACTGGATTTGACATAAAATAATGCCAAATTGTTCATACGTTAAATGTGCATTATTAATTACTCTTGTTAAATGATATTTCATACGTTTAATTCCCGCTTCCCAAATACCACCGAAATGTGGCAATTTAGGTGGAATAAAGTTCTAGTTAATATTTTTATTTGTCATTGCTTGTTTTTATTAGCATAAAAAAAATTGTGCCATAAATATTTAAAGGTTTACCACGTCTACAAATAAATCTACGCAAACAAGCAATAAAACAATCAGTGGTTAAGTCAGATAGAATTCCCAAATGCACCGCCTTGACTGACATGCACACAAACAAACAAATGTAAACCTTAAGTAGTCTAGCGCCTCTTGTATTTCGATTTTTTATTAAGATTGGCCCAGCAAAATCACAACCAGTGTTATGAAATGGGCTAAATTGCTTGACTTCAACTTGGGGCAAATTTTCCATTAAATAGTTAGATAATTTGAGATTAACTAAAAACATGTAATGCAGTTTTTCGTTGTTTTTCGAATTAAACTTTTACCAACGATTATCCATATACGATTTCTAAATGAGCCCAGTAAAGTAGTAGGGCCACAATGTAACAATCTTTTATGTTCTCTTTCAACAATTTTCTTAGTAAATGTATGTTTTGGGTGTAAAATAATTGGATGCTTTTTGTCATATGTGCAATAAGAATGTTGCAATCTACTACCTACTCGCATGATGCCATCTTCATCTATATACGGGTTTAAAGACCAAATCCTACTTTTTTTATGAATTTCTTTTTTCTGTTTTAAATTTGTAACGGTTTCAAAAGTTCTTAGTTAGTTATGTAAGATTTGATAGTATTGTGGGTTGCATAATTTAAGGCAAAATGTATGTTTCCTTAGTTACACATTTTATTTTATTAAATTAAAAATGAATGTCAGATGGTTAAAACAAAAACAAATACAAGAAAGCCGTTGTTGTTGATTTGTGAGCTTACGGTCCGTTGAAAAATGAGTGTGGTATAGTTAATTACCTATAAAAATTTTGAAAAAATTTAGGATTTTCTCGAGGGGTAGACCACTACAACACTTTTTGTACACAAGACTGTAAGTAGAATAGATTGTACAGATTTTTAATAGATTGTACGTATTGTATCCAATATTTTTGAAATTGTTAAGATTGTACCGGACTGTACCCTAAATTTTAAGGTTGTATAAATTTTAAAAGATTATCACGAGTTTTTACAGTGATCGTAAAAGATTTTGGTTTTACTATGAGATTTTAACACATTTTAAAAACTGTATTTTATTTTACGAACTTTATTTACTACAACATTCAAGTACAAAAGACATCGAAAAATATAAAAAGAAATACTCGAGAAATACTTTTTTATATAATAATAAAAAACCTATTACCTAACTACATATCTAAATACTAATAACATTGATTATAAACTTCAATTAACAATGCTAATGGATTAGTATAATTATTAAGAAATGAGCATAATTTGCAGCGGATTATAAGTATCAGGTAAATACTTTTTTAGATTCTTATACATCCTATTAATTGTTATAGTATCACATCGCTTAATTTCAAAAGGACCATTCCCCACTAAGTTAATAGGACCGTAAAAATATATTCCTCTTCAATTGTTTGTATGTCATCTACATTAGGCCAAATATAAGTATGCAAATTTTTTTTAGAAATTTCATTAATATTGTATTGTTTTCTTCTTTTTTCTGTATCTTAATTATTCTTCCAATATACCAATTCTCTTCATAATATACAGCATAATATTTTCCAGTTCCAGATTTTTATCTATTTTATCACGGGATTGATTGAGACTAGTCTCAAGACCAACGTTATTATCGTCCTCGCCCTCATCAGATGAAAAACTTTCAGTCAAAGTATCACTACGAATGGAAATCTTGGATATACTTGACTCTGAATCAGAACTTTCACTCTCTAATAAATCAATACTTGAAGCTCGATTTTTGGATTCATTCTTTTTATTATTCTTTAGTCGTCGTTTTGGAAGAGTGGTCGGTTTAACATTAGTTTTAAATCGATATAATCGATCTGTACTGACTCGTTTGCGATTATTGGAGAGCAACCAGCAAAGTGTAGATTTTTTATAATCTTTATGTTCCCTTTGATGTCTACTTTTACGTATGGAGTGGTCTCAATATTTTCTTGTGCAGTTAAACTTTGACTGAAGTCTTTTAATTGTAAATCATCTACATTTGAAAGCAGTTCGATTATGTTAACTTTGTCTGTTACTGGTAATTGTTCCTCTAATTTTTCTAAAGTAAAAAGAAATAATAAATTATTATTTTTAGTACATGTGAATAAAATGCTCTATCAAAATCAACAAAATTTCATGAAAGAGTAAATTTAATAAATTACTTTCACTTATACATATGTGAATAAAATATATATTGTGTATGTCGCGTTGTTTACCTTCGTTAGAGACGTTATTTTCGTCATCATGTTCTCCTTCTTCATCATCTGTAGGGCAATCAAAAACCTCGTCAACAACATGTGATTGAAGAAAGTTCGACAAACTCTCTGCTTTTACAGTTACTTGCATCCATTCTTCATTAATCTGGTCAGCACACTGCATTCCTAACTTGTTTGTGGTCTTTATAGCATCTACTTTAGCTCTCATTACTTCATTGTTTACTTTTTCGTAGTTGGGAATATCAGAACTCGTTAAAGAATTATATAAACTGCGACCCAATCGAGAAGATCTTTCTTCTCTTGGAAAGATGAACTTTTCTGACTGTACGTCTGTAATAACATTAGACTCAGATATAATATAGAAAACTTAAGAAAAGTAGCGTTACCTGAATTCCCATCTGAAGTTTTACTTATGTCGATCATTATTTCATTTAACAATTGTATTCTTTTTAGTCGTCTTAGAATTTCCAAAACGCTAAAATTAACAACGGTGGAAAATGTTGACGTCAATGACCTTACTGCCCGAAATACTTTTTCGCAGGGTTGACTGCTCATTAACCAAGGCAAAAATAAAGGTGGTATAGTGTTTGAATCTTTGTATGATCTATATTTATCAATTAATAAAATTAATGCGTGTGCATTTAATTCAATACACGTATAACTGTTTAGTGTAATGAAGTTTTAGCAATACTATATTTTTATTGGTACTAAGCCAGTATCTCCAAATTCTAAGAACAAAAACTGCATACCAAATATTATAAACACGGGTCAGTATGGATATTTCTTTATCCAAGAATGAGTCCAATATTAAACGAGTAATTTTCAAATAAATGACAGTTGCTAAACTATCTTTACAATGTTCGTTTAATAAAGTTTGGACATTATTTCGTGATAGTTTGTCTATTGCTTCAAAATTCATTTTGTCTGTTACATCTAAATCACTTTCTGTCAATAAGTGTTTTTCTTTTGATACAGTTTTTATTAACTGAAGCAAATGTGTAACTGAGACATTAAAATTTCCCATTGTCATAGTTATTTTAGAATTTAAAAGGCGAGTTTTAAGTTTGGTACCAATATGCACAGTATCTTGAACGGATATCGGATCCTTGCTGTTATAATTCATCTGAAACCATTTTAATTCACTGTCATTATTGAATCGTGGAAAATTGCTTCTGATTTTCATGCACTTTAATAACCTTGTATCACCATCTGAGGAGAAACCATGTATGATAATGCTTTGCTCTTGTGCTAGTGATTCAAGTTTTTTCCAACGTTTGTATGCATCTTTCGATGTAAATTTATTGTCGGTTCCATAAATACATAGGCAAAATGAAGGAGAATTTGGCATTAACGGTTGGGCAACAATAACATTGACATATACAGATTTCTTTGAATTATTAAAAAAATTCTCTATTTGATTAGCGGTGGTAGCTAAAAATATGTTTTTCTCCGGCAATCCAAAATGAGTTAAAGGCAATACGAAACCTACTAAATTATTAGTTTTGGGTCATACTGCACTACATTGCTCACTGCTGTTTGGTCTTCACTAATCCATACATGTAAAGGTAAATTTCGTTTCACTAGAAATTGCTTCAATTCCGACATACGTACATCACCTTCTATTACGGAGTTATATGATTCAATATTTCGTTTAACAGTTGTTAAGGACGGTAGAGCATTTTTCAAATTAGCCTGGATAGTTTCATAAAGCAAATTACCACCTATTAAATATAAATAGGTAGAGAACAATTTCAGATTCTTGGCATATCTGTTTCCTTTCTCGCTTCTGGAAAAGTTGTGAAAGTTAGTATCATGCAGTAACTTAATTACGTTAGCAGTTTGATGCTGTAGATCTGTTGGTCCATTGTAATTTTGTATGGTATCTTGCGATTTAGATAGCATCTGCTTGAGTTCGGTATTTTCTTTCATTAATTTGCCAACTTCATCGAGTACTGAATAGTAATTAGTTATTAATGTTTGACTGTCATCTACAGAAGCAGCTAATTTGCTAATATTCCTATCGGCGCGACTATATTTTTTGTTTATTACTGGGTTGATCTCTGGCTTGGTTAATTTTCTTCGCTAAATGATTTAGGATGAAAGGAAGCATTTACATTGGAGCAAGAACTAGTAGCTTCCACACTAGTCTTGCTATTCAAAAAATGTGTATCCTCCGTTTGGGTTTGTATCTCTGTTTGTATAAGTTCCTCGTCACTTAATAATGTAATACTCTCGGTAATACTACAATTTGCAAGAACTTCATCGTTCGAAAATTCGTGAGATTGTTCCAAAATGTTATCTTGCATTTTATCATTAAGAGTATTATTTGCTATCTCACTTGCTTGTGCTGATAAATGAGGTGTAGAAGAGGGTGCAGATTTAAAAAGTCAATAGTAACGGCTGTACTAAATTAGATTCTATTGATTTATTTATGTTTTCGCATTTATTTTTGAAATGGTTTTTGATATGTCTATTAAAATTGGATAATACCCAATTTTCCTGTCCGTTTCTAAGAGTGCATTTCATTACCTTCAATGGATACTCGCATAATAGGCATTTAACAGTTGCCTTTTTATTTTCAACAATTTCTATTGTTAAACTTTGAAGACCGTTTTCAATAGTATTTAATTTTGTATGGTTTTGAGCTCGGTTTTGAGTTGGGATTCCAACCTCGGTTTCAACTTTTCGAAATGTTTTCTCATATAGTTACAGAAATTTATTAACCAATTTCGAACTAACTTATTTAATACTGCATTATTATCTTCAGTTGTTTTTATAGCTTGATTACTATCGTTGACTATTTTTGTTGATGTAGAACTGTTAGAATTAATAACATTAGAAATTTTCCTTTTTTGTTGTACATTTACGTTACATTTCTCAAAGTAATCTTTACATTCTTTTTCTTTAATTCTTCACTAATGAACAACAATATTTTTTGTGGCCATTAACAATTTTGAAATTTTCTGGATTCTTATAGTAAATACCAAAAAATCATTATTTCTTTCTGTAACTAAGTTAGGAAGTTCTTGACTACCAAATGACTCAATATATGTAATATCTTCAAGCGAAATAGTACTTAAACCTATATAGGAATCATACCCCCGTTAATTCAATTAAATTTTTTAAATATTTTGGAATAGAAGTACGTAATCTTGTTTCTATTTTTTCCAAGAAACCTTTTTCGGAGGCTGACATATTAACCCACTCTAAAATCAAAACGAACAATTTTACATTTCATAATCTTAAGTGTCAACAACACAAAAATAAATAATAAGTGTGTTGCTTGTCGAAAGTGAAAATATGCAAAATAAGCATTTTCTGTCTTATCTACTATTAAGTTCCTTTTTGTACAGTCTGCAAAAAATTCGGATCTTTTTTTTACATACTGAAAACTGTGCAAATTCCGTGATATAAATAATGATGGATATTATCGGTTATTATTCGTATATGAAACAATTTTCTCCGCAGATGCTGTACTTCACAAAGTTCATCTTATCTAAATTACTAATTACAACAACTTAATGTTTTCTACTTACCTAATATTATCTTTTGCAGATTGGTAGTTCACTTCACCAACATTAAAATGTACTATATATATGAGCCCAAATACTAACGAATTTAACAAAATCTTTGACTTCCAATAGGTTACACAGTACACGACAAATGGCTAGTATAAGCGCTTGTCAGGGCGCTTGCGTACAGTCAAGATTTAAGGATTGTATGAAAGACTGTAAAGTTTGTAAGCGAGATTGTTTAGATTTTTCAGTTGATTTTTGGGATTTTTCGTATTTTAAACAGAATAATATAGACTTTTATGAATTTTTCAATAGATTTTAATGATTTTGACGATTTTGATGACTGTAAGTAATATTTTAAATGATTTTACTACGACTGTGACTCATTTGTACATAGATTGTGAGAGTGATCTACCCCTCGGATTTTCTGCACTCATTTAATATAAAAATTTACCTTCATATTGATATGATGTTTGAAGGAAATTGCTCCTTTAATTAGGGATTCATCAACGGAACAACCATTCACAATTTCTAAAGGCGACCATCTGGTAAGAATGTTTCTGGCTGATGCATTTCCTTTTTTTTTTAATTTTTCAATGTATCTTTTAGACTTTTTTTTGCGGGTAAACTATACTTTTTGGTTGATGCAACCCGCGTATCTTGAATCTTGGTGAGGTTTACAACGCCGTCATCTTATTGGAGGGAGGCTATTAATATCCTTTGCTCTGAGTAGAGAAGTTGCTCGTTGGTTGATGCAGGTCAGTTCCACTAGCTTCAGGACATTTCGATCTGTAAAGTCGCACATAAATACTGAATCGGACTTTTATATCATTTACATACGACGTGTTGCGACTCGGTCTGAAAGAGCTTACTCCATGCTACACCTGGGAATCGAAATTAACTACCCCAGTAAGGTGGTTTGTAGACAATTTTTTTTATATATTTGTTCGTACCCAGTTTGTGTTATTGATAAGGATTGGTACCTAAAGTTTTAATTGTTGTGATTTAATATTCATACCTGTTTACTTAAATATTCAAAATAAATGTTCAATTGGTACACCACAAATAATATATAACTTTGTGTGCACGTTTGGGGTTACAAAGGAAGTTTTCTTATGCAAAACTAAACTAAAAATTAAATAAAATAATAATTAACATTGGCACTTTTAAGATTAAGCATACAAACGTTTGTAGGTAACCAACAGCTGTCTCTTTCATTAATGTGAAGTTAGTACAAATTTTTCGTATACAGGGTATTTCTTTGAACCTTAACGTTGAACACTTACTTGAATATAAGTTGTGGGTGTTACTAAGTTTAATTTCAATTTATAAATTTTCTTATCCTTTAATAAATATTACGTTTGTTGCCAGAATTCATTACCGTGTAACCTTATTTATTTTTCTTTCAAAAATTTTTTTTGGTGAATAATAGTGGTTCGTTTTTTATGGCAGTTGGGTTTATGCAAGTCCAGCTGGTCTACTGGATTCTTTTGCGTTGCAAAGACCTGGCGCCCATTTAAATAAATAAAAATCATATTATAATATAACTCTACACCCACCCCATTGGCCAAAGAGTTAGTCGACCATACTAACTACGTTCCCAACTGCTGAAGTAGACGTGACAAATTGTTATATTCTACGTAAAATGATTCAATTTGAGCTAAACGTACTAATTCCTTAAAAATATCATCTAATTCTTTTAAAGTTAATAAACCTACATTTCTATTTGCTCTTCTTTTAATACATTATAAAATACCTGTACCTAATAATAAATCGATTGGACTACTTAAATTAAATGACGGATCAGCAAGTCTAACGTACTTTTCTAAAAGTAAATTATTTTTATTGAATGAACATATAGGAAGATTGTTTGTAATTTTATCTAAAACTAAATACGGTATCAGTGCTTCGAAATGGACT
Organism: Abscondita cerata; assembly: GCA_030710515.1. Taxonomy (NCBI): domain Eukaryota; kingdom Metazoa; phylum Arthropoda; class Insecta; order Coleoptera; family Lampyridae; genus Abscondita; species Abscondita cerata. Next base: position 189,941 of record JALBCR010000357.1, read on the forward strand.
AAAAAAGAAAATATTTCTAGAGTACTTTTCCGCGAGATTTAGATATTGATTGACCTACACCTACAATTTTATTATCTATTGGCTTTTCTGGTAAATTTAAAATACTAAGTAAATTAATAGATATAAAATTGGATTGGCTGCCGTTTTCTAAGAGACACCTTTGTTTTGATAGTATCATCCTAACTACCGCATTTTCTAACTTTCTAGTTTTTTGGTGTAATTTTATGCATCCCATGTGTAATTGTAAACGGGGAATTCAATCCGCTATAATGTATTTTTTAAATTTATCCATACAAATTTGACCTTTTGACCTTTTTTGAAACGTTTAAAATTTTTTGACCTTTTGACATTTTTGAATATTTGACTTCTGATTTGGATTCTATGTGCTAAGAAAGGTTTATATACTAATTTTCCAGCCAGTTGATTGAAAAACGACGGACTAATTAGTGCTTAAAATATAAAGGTCGGTGGCTTAGTCGCCTTTTTGGGGTCACGTTTCTGCAAAAATAACCCTGTAACTATGAAATCTGAAATGTACGTTTGAAAGAGCTAATATTTATCTATACAGGGTGTTTCATTAATCAGTACAGAAAATGAAACTGGTGATTCCTTGCAAAATTTAAAAGGGGGTTTAACATAAAAAAAATTTCCTTATAGCCTCCCTGAAGAGTTAGACAATCTGTAGCAATGCTAGGTAGCGTTAACAGAAATTTGTTCAAAAGAATAAGAGCCTGTATAAAAGAAAATGGTGCCCATTTTGAACACTCTCTGAAATAATATTGTTAATTTAAATTAAAAATGATAGTTAATAATAATATTGTTATTTATGTCAAACTTGCATACGCAACTTATTAATTAAAAAATTCTGCAAGTTCGCTTAATTTATTTTTTTGGTGAAAAAGTATTGAGTTTACGTGAAATTTTTAAGAGACAAAAAAGTTTTTAATTGAATTGGCCCTCCAAAATCTGAATTTTAAAATTGAAAAAAAAATTAGTTAAAAAAGTTCTGGTAAAAAACTCTAAGGGGTAGTAAGACTCACCCCTTGCAGAGAACAAGGGTGAATAAAATTATGAAATTATGGAGGCTTCTTGGTAGTAGTATTTGAATGTTTAGATTTCTTTTTTTTATTTCAAGTCATTTCAGAAAAAAATCGATTAACGTGAATTTTTTACACATCTTTAAGGGGCTGTAACTCTTCAGGGGAGGCTTTAAGGAATTTTTTTTTATGTTAAACCCCCTTTAAATTTTGCAAGGAATCTCCAGTTTCATTTTCTGTACTGATTAATGAAACACCCTGTATAAAACTGATGTGCGATGTTGCAAAACCTATCTTCGTTAAAAGATATTTAGCTTAAGAAAAATGTTGCAAAGTCTTTCAGGTAGAGATTGGAATAGGGACGCTCTTATCTCACTCCAACTCTCTAGGCATATACTCTGGTCTGAATGGGCGTAGTTACTTGTTTAGAATAAAAAATAAAAAAAATATGTTTCTATTTAAAATGTCAAAGTTGACAGGTGTTATGAAAGTGGGACACTTTGTATAATTAAAAATATTTTTAAATTTTAACCACTAAGAAACCTAAAAGAATAGTCAAACCGATTTTGAAAAATTCTACTTTTTAAATACAATATCAAAATGAATCACCACCAACGAAACGGGAAATTTATAGCAAAACAGTAAAAGTTTTTTAAGTTTTGTCATTTTAGTAGCTTGCAGGTTGATAAATTTTGCATTTTAAAATTAATTTGAAATATACAGTATGTCCTAAAAAGTGTGACACGTCAAAGTTATATTTTTTCTTATAGAACACTCTGTATCTGATGTGGTGATTCGTATAATATACCTTGTTACGATAAAAATTCAAGTTTACTAGTGTTTGCTTTTAAACGTTGAAATTTTCCTGCGTATGTGTTAGTTGGCTTATTACGGCCTTGTCTACTTTCGCCGTGAGTTTAATAGGACAAGGTCAAGGTGAAAATCTAATTGCAAACGTGTTACTTTCTTTCTCTTTTGGTGTGACCATCAACGAGGACAGTCGTGTGTTGTAATAAAGAAACTCCGAAGGGAAATTCTAAACACGAGTGATAAATTAATCTGAAGTTATTTTAATTGTCCGCTTTTTGGAAACCATAATTACACCAAATATAAATTGATTGGAAAACCGAGTGGTTGTTTAGAATAAACTTTTGCAGGTGAGCGCACTGACATATATTTCAACACGTATCGAATACTTTAATTATTACAGATTACCTTGTTCGATATGTCTGCTGAGTATTGTTTGCGTTTGAAAATTGTGGGTGTTTTCGGAACTTGTCCCTACTTTATGCTGTCGAGAAGGATTAACCTCTCGACCTTTACTGGTACTTGACAACGTGACAGGCTGAAATAAACCTAAGCGGTTTGGATGCGCCGAGGAAAATCTTGTCACTAAAGATACCGGGAAGCAACGATTTTGGGGTGTCTCGTCTTATCACCGGAAAAGGGCTTTCCTTCAGTACAGTGCCGCCGACTTAGAACTCTATCAGCTTTCTTATTCCATCTTTCCGTGTTACTATTAAAGTAACCTCGACCGCTTTGATGAAGAACAATTTTAAGACAAGATGACACTTATAATTAATTACCTATGATTACATTTAAATCCACACGCTCTGTGGGCGCAGCTATCAGGTTAATAACGACGTTCAGAAACGATTAGAATCAAGTGTCAAAATAACAATACAGCAATATAAACAACTTGTTAGAAGTTCAGCTTCAAAAGAAAAAATATGTCCTCGGAATTTTGTGCTCAAATGTAATGTGTGTGTAATAGTATATTACATAACGAGAGAAGTAAAGAGCATATTACATACGAGCGACGAAGGAGCGAGTAATGTATTTCCACTCATACGTAATTGCTTTACTACTCGAGACATGTACTATACTTTTCCTACGACATCACAATTTGACTTACCTAATGATTAATAAAATTTGTATAAATTACAAAATAGATTTATGAGAATATTTTTGCCCTTCTTTCAGTAAATTTGCTAAGAAAAACACAAAAAAAATGAAAAAAAAAAAAATGCCGGCGCTGAGAGATTTGAACTCTAATACACGTATTTAAAGTCACCCATCTTAGCAACCGAGCCAGAGGGCCTTAACTTTTTATTTTTTAATAATCGGAGAAGTTTGATGAAACAATTGATTTGACGTTAGAATTAATTTATTGTGGCATGTTATTGTGTTCAACACTTCAACATCAATAATAAAGGCTCTATCCGAAACTGATTCTGAAGAAGATATTTTGGAAACGTCTCCTGAAATTACGTGCGAAAATCTTTCAACCGAAAAGTCAAAACTTCGGTATAAGACCAATAGTCAAACAAACAATATATAATACTTTTTCCTTCTCTTTTGGCCTATTTTGAAGAATTAGGGATGCAATTTAAACCTTCGTCACTTTGGTAAGTCAAACTAGCGGGACTCCAGTTTAAATGTAGTGTCGACTACCTATACCTGTATTATTTATCTTAGTTTCCATAACGACGACCTGTAATGTAATATATACCGTGTGTCTCTGGCAAAACGCAACATAGGATTTTTACTATAGAAAAAATTTAATTTGATCTACTATTGCTATGAAAATTTCGGATTGTTGTATATCCTATACGTTACGACATTTGGAAATATTATTCTTTAAGTTTGTAAAAACTAAGTATTTAGTATTTTGTGATTTTACGAAAATTCTAATCAATGTTCAGTTGCTTTGATATTTTAATATAGGTATTGAAGCAAGCATATTGAAATACTTTTGCATAAAACCTGTTTGTATTGAATTTAAAGTGATATGAGTAGACCTGTGTGTAAACTATTAGACATAATACTTGCATTTTGCAAGAATATACAGGTATTCTAAACCTAAAAGTTTATTTTAAGTCAATACATTTGTTATTATAGATAAGACAGATATTTCAATTAGTATGGATCGAGTAGTTTCTACCACAGGTCTCTACCAATAAACAGAACTTCGAAGGACTTTATTTGGAATCAGCAAAGTAAAGTATAACCCAGAATTGGAAGTGTTATACATTTTTAGCTTCTTGATCGTAAACAATTTGAAACTCATTGGATTAATGAAATTTATTAGAAAATGCCCGATTAATGTTTTTAATGTTATTAATAATAAGAGCGTAAAGATTTGTGCTTTAAATTATTTAATTTGCTATTTCCCTTTTGACTTTCTATTTTAGGTTTTACTAGAATCCAAGAGTCAACAAACAAGATAACAAGATTATTATTTTAAAACCATCCAAGAACAATTGTAAGAAATGTTGTAATTTCAAATACGGTTTTTTATTAAAAGTGATTGTCGTTTTAAGTTTTAATTACATCGTATTAAAAATTCTTTTCTATAAATGTGTTAGTGGTCTTAAAAAGGACCGCTTTGTTTGAATATACAGAAGTGAAAGCTAATAGGTATTACATGCAAAGTGCTTGGCTTATAGGCGAATGTTGCTAAATGAGACGCCATCTGCTGGCGGCTTGTTCAAAGTCTGCAAACGACATTCATGTTGGTGTTGTGCATTAGATTGCGAAACTAAAGGAGAAAATGAGCAAAAATAATAGTTATTGTTGTGTCCCAAAGTGCAAATCCTGGAGAAAAAAATCACCGGAAATTACATTTCACAAGTTTCCGCCAAAAGGGCAGTGTTTGGTTAGCTTAAAAGCAAAAAGTGGCAATTTTAACAAAGTAGATAGACATAAAGCATGGCTTATGCAATTATCTATTGGCAAATTAATCACTAAATCAATGAAAGTGTGCAGTTTGCATTTTGTTGAAGAAGACTTCTTGAAAAGTAAGTACAATTTAATTGTTTATAGGGGTTAGGTTATAAGAAATTTAAAAATTTAATTTTTTGATATCTCAATAAGTTAGTGAATTTATCCTCCTAATAAAGTTATTAGATGGATAAATGTATAAAAAAACAAAAGATATGTGGAGAGGCCAAGTCTAGATGTACTCTTATTTCCGTGTGGATAATGTATCTGAGTATTGTTTAAACTAGACATGTGGTTGCAATTTCAATGCATTGCTATTAAAAAATTTGGCAACTATATTTCGGTACAAGCAATATTAATTTACTTACATAAATGCTTTTGACAAAAAATTATTTGATTGAAATAAATTGGAATACTTTTTTGCAGCTCAGAAAAATCCAAAAAGGAAACACTTGAAGAGAACAGCTGTCCCCTCTCAAAATTTGCCCTTAAGATCAAACCAAAATGATTCTATTAGTGCATCTTCGGTTCGGCTTGCCATGAGAAACAAAGCAAAAGAAAATGTACCGGAATTGAAAAAACTGAGACATGTGATGAAGCTGTCAATGAAGATATCCAAATGGAATATACACCTACAGAAGTTGCAGTAGCCAATATATTAATTAGTGAATTACCCTCTTTATCAAATAATGTAGTTAAAAGTTTTCGAGATTTTCAAGTGCAAGTGAACACACCTAAACAACTTACAGTTTGTGACTTACTATTAACTGATAAATCTTTAAGTAGTTTTACTGGTTTGCAAAACTTTATTTTATTAGATTTTATTGTGGACAGTGTATCATTTGTGCATAAAGACACTAGAATTCACAAATTAAGTATAAAAGAACGGGTAATTTTGACTTTTACCAAGATGAAATGTGACTTAAGTTATGCAATTCTGTCTGTGTTATTCGGCATCACACCAACTCTATGTAGATCATACATCATAGAAATGCTAAGCATTTTAGCAAATGTTTTACGGCCTGCTATAAAATTTGTTGGTATGGAGGAAATTAAAATGAATCTACCCCTGTGTTTTGAACATTTTGAGTATACACAAATAGTTCTGGATTGCACAGAAATTAATATTCAAAAACCTAAATGTTTATGCTGCAGATTGAGATTTTATTCGCATTATAAATCCTCTCAAACAGTAAAATTTTTAACAGGGGTGTCTCCTGCTGGATTAATAATGTTTATTAGTAAAGGTTTCGGTGGCAGAGCATCAGATAAGGCGATATTTGAAGAGAGTGATATTTTAAAGTGTTTGGACAAAAATGTAGCCATAATGGTCGACAAAGGATTTTTAATAGACCAGTCTTGTGCAAAATATGGTATTAAAATATATCGACCACCATTTTTGAGAGATAAGAAGCAGTTGTCTAAAGAGGAGGCTATTTTCAATGCAAAAATAGCTGCAGCACGAGTGCATATAGAAAGGTGCAACCAAAGAATAAAGGTTTTTAAAATTCTTGCAAACAAGTTGCAATGGTCATTGGTGAATAAAGTAGAAGAGATATTCACAATAGCTTGTGCCGTAACAAATCTTTCTTCCCCGATCTTAAGGGATGATAAATTTTTTCATTGATTGTTTGGGTAATAAAAGTTATTGTTGAGTACATGTTTACAAGTGTTTAGTATGAATGTTTAATCTTCTGAATATAACTACAAATTAATTGACTTTTATGAACATAATAAAAGTTATTTATCCTTACAAATTTCATGTAACATATTTTTAATAAAATTTTCTTTGACAGTAAATAACATTTTTTTTGCAAATTGATAAGAAAAAGGTACCTCAATAATTAACATACTATCGTTATGACTACAATAAATTACAAAATAACACAGCCCCATATTTAAGAGAGCCATTCCTAGTTGTATCTGGCCATAATACTTATGTTTTTTCCTAAGCATGTAAATACCATTCTCAACTTTTAAATAAGGCAATGTTTTTAAAACTTCGGCTAAACTTTCCGATTTACCTAAAAAATGCATCCTACAAATTATATATATAAATTTTTACATTATGTAATACCTGCAAATGGACACTTTATTTCTAAAAGAGCCATCGGGTGGTCATCAGCTACTATTATTCCATCGGGAGAATATCCTAACCACTCATTACTGGGCGATACTATTAGTCCAGTCTCAACTACCTTGTTGCCAGTAAATTCTACAAACTTAGCCCTAGCAATAGGTTCCTGAGTTATTCCATGCCTGGTGTATTTATTGGAAAAACACTTTGGCCAAAAATATTTCTTTGCCTTATTCTCCCAATTTAGTCCACAATATGTGAATATTTCATATATACGAGAACCAGTTACACGAAATTTTCTAGCTTCATGCCAGTCCTTTATCGAAGTTCTGGTAGTTAATGCCAATGTTTCATAACTTTTCACATGAAAAAACTGCATTAATTCTTTGCAACAATCATTTACAAAATCAACTTTTTGCTGACATAACTCCATCATAAGTATAGACTGACAGCAATTATTAAAATGAATTGTAATTCTTTCCATTTCAAAATTACTTTCTTTAATTAATTGAGATTCCTGCTTTATTGTTCTTCTTCCTACACTAAAAAAATAAGTATTATTCGCTACAAAACTTCATAATATTTACATTTCCACCTATGTAATGAAAATGCTGAATTTGGAAGAAACTTTATGATGTTTTGTTCAATTTCTAACATCTTATTATTATGTTCTTCGGTAGAAATAGAAGAGAATGTTTTAAAGCAAGGCATATCTTTTATGGGTACTGGCTTATACTGATCTCTTATTGCAGTTTTTTGAGCAGACCACATGCATTTTATGTCAGTTTGCGATATCATTTCAAAGTGATTTAGTGGTGACCTAAAACAAATCATACAGTATTAAACGGTAAACAACAATAGGAGTGCCAATAAAGATGCTTAAATTAAATACCTAGTACATTTAATTAGTACAGCCGACACATGTTTACATTTCCCACTTTGGCCTGCTTTACAAGAACAAGTAAACTTGGTTATTATTACTTTCCCATCTTTTATTTGAAAGGTCCCTTCTATGTTGTGGGGTGGTGCCTGCAAGGCACTTGTTTGTAACGATAAAGCATACATCTTTACAGTGTTCGATTCAACACTTGTGATTCCACACAAAATAATATGTCCAGCTTGTACAACTTCTTCCCCTTCATAAACACATCTATAGTTTGCAGTAGCATCCAAATATTTAAAATACTCTACCAAAGAGAGCGTAATTCCCAAATAATTTTCTTTCTCCATTGCCTTATTGTTTTAAAAATGGTCTTAACCTATAATATTTACAAATAGTGGCTGTTATACATATTGATGACTAATACTTACCACTTTAAAAATGCTTGACAAATACAAATACGAGAAGCACAAAAACGTAAGCATACATAAACCATAACATAATTATAAACCTAGTTACTTTATAAGTGTGATGTTACTTAAAGTAGTTACAATAATTGCGACCGTGGAGCTGCGATCTTAAAACATTAACCCTATAGCAACTGGTTAAAATGCTGTCCATTTATTGTTAAACAGTGCCCCAAATAAGTTTCGTTCCACATTTGCAATCATATTTGCTGGTACCCCATGTTCCCTACCTCAAATTGTTCAGTAGAGATTCCCTATGCCCTGTTTAATTTTTGCACGCTTTCACTGAAACACCCTATATATTACGTGATAGTACCTTACGTGCATGTGTGTGTAAAGGCCCACCTACTAATCAAGGAAGCAGTTGTGTTTTTGACGTCTTACTGACAATGGAGTAGAAAAAAGTAATTTAGTTTAACAACGAATCTGTCAATTTACTTTTCATACATGCAAATATGCTTTTTGTTTTTATATATAAACTTATAATAAGTTATTGTTTTTTTTTTACTTTTTATCGCAATATTAAAATTAACTTCTACTGAAACATCTATTCAATAAAGTTTTATGAAAAGTGTAATCTCTAAAATTACAACAGAAAAATTCTACTGTTAATGAATTTTATTCTATCTACAGTTTGAAAATAAAGGCGTGGAGTTATTTCCTGTCTAATACATAATGAAAATAATATTTACACTGGAAATTAACCAAACTTTTCCTTTAATCCTCCGTCCTGGTTTCAGCACTAATATGTACAATAACGCAAAACTTTTCAGTGTGTGTGATACACAAACAATATAAATAAAAGTACACGTTTTCAGTAAAAAACAAAATTAATTATTTTTCTAACTGCATATAACACTTTATTAAAACAAACAACATGCTACATATATTGATTAAGATTGAAATTAGGTTTTGTACACAGCATAAATATTTACATATCAACATGTAATAACGGCTACCAATTTTCTTTAACCATCAATTAGTTACAAACTTTTGGCATGGTTTCAAATATCACATTCTAGTTAGTTCTTACAAGATCTTCCGTCGTCTATTAATTATAAAGTTATTGCACGATATAAATTTTATTTTCAAATTGTTTCAAGAAAAAATGTAAAAGAATTCCATTCGAAACATATTTTAAGTGTTGCTTTTGATCAATTATCATATTTTAATGTTAACAAATTAGTGCCAGCGTATTTTTTATAAACTGAATATATAAATATCATACATTGACGAGATATTTTATTTGGTATTATAAGTGGCACTTACTTAATCTTTTGAAGCATGAAGGTATGATGAAATGCTTATGATTATTGGATAGAGTCCAAACAAAGATTTATGTGTTAATGTTAACGTGTGCAATAGTTTACAGTGTTCTCCTTTATGTTCGACAATTATGGAACATGTTTAATTTTTCTTTACCGCAACCTTAATTGAAAACTATTAATCAAATATGTTTATATACGAGGTTATTGGAAAACTTTGCAGCCCTATCAAACTTATTTCATTAAATTTCTTCTTAAAATTGATTAACAACTTAAGCATTTTAACAATAAATTTTATATACTCTATAAAATTGAATTTAAAAAAATGATGTGGTAGTGCCATTTATTTCAAGATGAGCGTTATTCGTTTAAGATTTAAAAAATTATGTACAATAAATTTACTTGAAGGAAGATATTATTTTTTAATTTAAAAGTAAACTTTGCTTTTTTTATTGTTAAAAAACACATATAATTATTAATTAACTACTGTTGTTTAACAACATATTTATTTTTTCCATTTTAGGTTGATATGATATAAAAAGTATCCCCCCACTTGTAGAAACAATGAAGGGATTTCTTTTCAATGAAACAATATTATTTATAAACAACTCTGTTAAATACAAAGTTTTGCTTGACTTTAAAAGTTCACCTTTAAAAATTTATGAAAGTGTTTCTGCTCTGTTTTCTGAGATATTTACACTTTTTTTTAACAAAGAATAAATTTATTACAAAAGAGAGTGTGTGAAAAGGTCGTATATCGAACAAAAATTTTAAAAATTTGTGAATTAGAAAATATTTACAACAAGGGAACTACATATTTGAATTGATTGAAATATTTTATACAAGAAGTTAACGCTGAACACTTGAAAATTTATTTACAGTTATAACACTAAATGTAAATTTGTTTATTCGGTTAATTGTTTTAATAATCTCAAGAATATCTTCACTCTCAAAAACAAATTGGTTGAAGACCTAAGTACCTAAATAGGATTTGCAATGAACTGAATGGGTGTTATTTTTTAATCGCCTACATAAAAGAAAAAATAAGGAGTATAGAAATCAGTTTTCAACTAAAAAATTAAGTTAAATAACTCAGTACCTTTAAATCTTCTAGTAAAAATAATATACCGTGTGTTCCACGGAAAAGTTGACATTAGCATTTACTATGTTAAATTAAAAATTAATACAATTTGAACAATTTTATTTGAATAGATAAAAGATTTAGTTGAATAGATAAAATAGAACAAATTGATGGGATGAGTATTCAAAGCGAATTTTCTAAAAAATCAGTAATTTAAGTTATTTTTTAGGTTTTTTTCATAAATTTTTATTTATTAACCGAATGAATTTTTATTTAATAAGCGGCCTTCGTAGACGAATTCGTTAATTTGTCGCCTAGTAATTTTTGCACTCCGATTGCTGTATATTTTTTGTTAACTATATTATTTAGTACCAGGACATTTAACTCCCTTATTCGCCCCCTATGCTCCATTCTAAGTCCAACCATATACTCGACTTTGGCCTAGCACCTATATTAGCTGAGCCTATAAAACAGACAAATTTTGATCTTAGTATATAGAAATTGTAATACAATTTTAGTGAATTTTTGAAAATAGATTAAACACATTTTATAAAAATTGTATTAATAATAATATCGATAATAATTTTATTAATAAAAAAAGTTACCGCAATCGGAATCGACCCCGGAGTTTTGACGTAAATCATTATAAAATGTTTACTGTTTTTTTTTTAAATCTACTTTAAACATTTACATTACTACATAAATTTGTTCTCATTTATCAATCTAATAAAATAGGTTGCTATATTGTCCTCAAATTGTACCAGAAAGAAAATATGCATTAATTTTGAATTTAACAATGAAAACGCCTATGTCAACTTTTTCTTGGGACACACGGTGTGTATAGTGTTAATACAGTGATTACAGACCGTACATCTGTGATGTATAGGTTTTAATATTATAGAAGAGGTATCAATAGCATATTTCAGAACTTTAATAGTTACTTGGGTATCAAGGTTGTAATTTTCTCTACCGTCACAAAACTGTGACATTTTTTGACTGTCAGGAGTCTCCAAGGTTGACATTTTCCTTAGTAAGAAAAAAGGTATCTTAGCAACAAAAGTATTCACTTTCAATCCTAAAAGCTAAAGTTGTCACTTTTAATCATAGAGCGTCGATTTAAGATTTAATTTAACTAAAACTTGGTACTTTTAATTTGAAATATTTAAAATTATTATTTATTCACATTTATTCACATTGATATTAAATACACAGTTTGAACAAGTATTAAAATTAAATAAACCACTGGAACTACTAGTAGGTGCCCTCATACTTGGAGCAATTTTCAAAGCAGTCCAACACGTTTCATTAGTAGTTATATTGTTAATTTTTTACTTTACTATAATTGAATGATAACTCCTAGGATACGAGATATACAAACATTTCCATAACAATTAAGAATATTTACAATTGTTGTAATTAACGGTACAATTAGTGTAAGTAATTGTACAATTTCCTTGAGATGAAGAGGACGAAACAGTATGTCCTCTTTAGTTATTGATTACGGTTGCGTGATGCTCTTCGTCAAGTTGAAGATAGGGTTTGATGGAGCTTCCAGATGAGTGTCCTGTTATTTTTAACAACTGCTGTTCACCTATTCCAGTTTTAGCTAGTTGTGTTACAGCGGACAAACGATTTGAATGGTTAGTAATTTTTATCTTGTTTTCCAATTTTGTTTTGTCCTACCGGGAGATTTTTATACCACCCCTTGGTTTACGTACCGGACATTTGTCATTGTCATTTTTATTTAGCATTAAAAATTTGCTATCAGTTAACTTTCACGATCCACCTTGTGCGGTTTGAGAGATTATTGGTTTATACCTCATCCTTCCAGTTTGATTTCCATAATGATCTTTCTTTTCTAAAATATGGCACCAATACTTTTGTCGCTTTTCCGCTTTTCCAAGCGAGTTCGTAGCTAGCAGTGTGATAAAATTTTCTTTGTAAGCCGTTTGAAGTGTTTTCGTCCCATGCTGCTATCATTTGTTCTATTTCTTCTTTCCTGAGAGCTGCAGAAGATGATTTTTTCATTACCGGGATATGTTGAAGTGTTCGAGGTTTACAATTAGGCGCGTCTCGTGCAGCCTTAAATTCCATATCAGTGAAGGGATCAATTTTTCTAATATAATCTCTGAACTATTTTTTCTGGATAAGTTTTGCGGTTCCGTTCCACATAGTTTTGACGACAGATTTTTTGTAGTTTTCTCCATTCTTTTTTGTGCGCGTGTTATATGCCCAGTGCTCCAAAATTGATGTTGACTGGTGTTGTTTGTTCGACAGCTGTTTGTATTGAATCAGTTGAGCTTTGACCAAATCTCGTGCTGATGTTAGTTTCTGTAAGATGACTAATTGTAAAATTTCTTAGAATTCATACCAATTCACTTACCTTATGGCTGCGTCTCCTTAACAACCAAATCAATGCTAACTTTTGTATGCATTTATTTAAACAAAGACCTAATGAAACAACGTAAAAAGATAGTTGCTGTAATTAGCTACTAGAAAATAGTCGACAGTAATATAACAAGACCTTGACAAATAGCCGACTATTTTTATTGCATCTAAATTTCGAGTTTCTTTTAGGATCAATTCGTCGAGACAAATTGTAAAATTACGAGAAATTTAGTAGCAATAAAATAGTAGCTAATTTGTCAAGGTCGCGTTATATTTAATAAGATTATTTCGTGAGTCAAAAATATTTCCTTCAGGTGAATATTGAGGACGATGACCAAATAGTCGACTATTTACCAACAAGGTGAATAGTCGCTTTATTTCGTTTTGATTGGCTGCGTCAAATCAGTTTCCAAGTACGTGATTGGTGGAAAATTTAAATTTGACCGACGGAAGAAATAATCGACAATAATATAACAAGACCTTGACAAATAGCCGACTATTTTTATTGCATCTAAATTTCGAGTTTCTTTTAGGATCAATTCATCGAGACTTAATTTTGGCATTAATAATCTGATTAGAGCCCGAGAGCTTTAGCTCGAGAGCTTTAATCTTTGATTATTAATGCCAAAATTAAGTCGAGACAAATTGTAAAATTACGAGAAATTTAGTAGCAATAAAATAGTAGTTAATTTGTCAAGGTCGTGTTATATTTAATAAGATTATTTCGTGAGTCAAAAATAATTCCTTCAGGTGAATATTGAGGACGATGACCAAATAGTCGACTATTTACCACCAAGATGAATAGTCTCTTTATTTCGTTTTGAAGTTTCCAAGTACGTGATTGGTGGAAAATTTAAATTTGACAGACGAAGGAAATAATCGGTGTAATTTTGATGCTATTAATCGATTTGAATTTTTTCTCATTATGATTGACTGACAGGACTGTTCAAAATAATTTAAAAAGAATCAAATTTATTTTATAAAATATAATTTGTAATACATACAAAGAATTAAGTATTCTTTTTCATATTTTGCTTTCGATTTGACGGGTAGCAAACTTCTCGTAGCTTTTTGAGCATTTCCTTATACACATTGTGGTAGGGCATTCATAATTGTAATTCAATGCCAAATTTGACAATTAATGAAGAATTTGTTTTTGTTTCATTGCTATCAGATATTTGGTATTTGCGTAGGTAAGCGGTGCGCCTAAAGAGTTTTGAAATTGTAGTGCTCCTGCGTTTTCTTGCGCGAATGCACTATTCACTATGCCCACATGTTGGCTGTCGCCCGGGCGAGCTCTAGCGCCATACCACAGCCACTACGAATCCAACCCTGGTCGACAGGGGTCAGCAGCTAGGATGCCGACCCCAGCTTGGTTGTCGACAACCCGTAGTTCCGACAAGTCTCAGATCGGACAATCCATTAGCCCTATCTGGAAATAGGTCCGACCTGTACTTATCCAGCCGACAAGAGACCACCTCCCCTAGCGCTAGTACAATTACCCCTTTGCTATGAAATGGTTTGCGAACCGCATGTTAAGTCTTATATGTCAACATATTGATTTGTTTGCAAGCGCAGATGAATTCATGGACTACTAAGTGCCTATCAACTTAACCGCCACGGATCTTTCCGTGTTGGGTTATCATCAGAATGCGTTGTTATTTGGGCTTTGTCAATTCTATTTGTTTTTAAGAATACAAAGTAAAAAATAAGATCTTGCATCGTACCACGGCGTTACTTTTGCTACTTCTTGCGAAACGGCACTGATTTTATGAATACCGACCACTATTCGATGACACTTTCCGTTGACATTTCTAAGAAATAATCGACGTTCTACCAATCCGGGTGATCGTAAAGCAACATATTTTCGATAGAAACTTAAATAATTCTCTCCCAGCACAGTAAAAGAACGTGGTCTCTTGGTTTTGGTATTGGGATTTTAATAATTAAGGCTGATTTTACATCTTCATTATTTTCAATTGTTAAATTGACTAATTCATCAGAATGACATGCACCTGCAACTCCCAATATAAGATTAACCTATAAAAAAGGTTTTTTTTATAAATAGTGTTCTTTTATTTTGAAAGCCCTTACCTTCATCATCAAATATAAATTATCAGGTGCACTATTCAAAAAGCGATCAATTTGCTCCTTTGTAAATATTCGGGATTTTTTCGGTAAATATCCTTCGTTTTGTCTCTTGAGAAAAGCACGTAATTTTGAATATTTTGTCATATGAATCCCGTTCTTCTATCCAACGTTAACCGCAACATAGAATATTGTGACCAAAGCGTTGACGGCTTCATTTTATTAGCTAATTCTAAGAAATACACCATCAGTACATCTTCTGAATACAATCCAATTGTTTTTCTTTGAACCAATGCTTAAAACGCTGGTACAAACATTCATACATTTCTCGAGATTTCTTTGGGATAAGATTCAATGAAATCTCTTACGCTACTCTTGTATCTCCTTAGGTATACTTAAATCTCAATTAAATTCCATTTTTACAAAGTTTTTAACAAATTGTTAAAAAAATTTAAGAAATTCAAGTTGCTATAGTTATGAAATAAACAGTTTTCCTCAATTTTCTCAAAAGTTTGCTTCCGGTAAAGTCAAAACATACCTACCAGGAAGAATATGATCTATTTGTCAAATGGAAAGCGGAGAATTCTTTGAATGTCAAGACGGAAAAGATTTTATTGGCATATTTTGTTCAAAAAGTATCTCATATGGGTATGTTGTGCATTAATACATGTTGTATTTTATAGTCACAAACATACAAGTCGTCTTCTCTTTGGGTGAAGTACTCAATGCTGAAAGCTGCGCTAAATTTACATGAAAATGTGGACATAGGGAAGTACTGCAAATTAACTGCATTCTTGAAACAGAAACATGTTGGATACAAAGCAAAAAAATCATTGATTTTTTCAAGAAATAAAATCGATAAATTTCTTCTTAATGCGTCTGATGGCACGTTTTTATTAGTAAAAGTACGTATATATTTTGTGAAGTATGTCAATAAAGTATTAAATTTTTCAATAATTTGTGTAGCTTGTGTCGTTTACATATCTTGGGTTTGAATTTTAATTTCTCTATGGTCTGAGATTCAAACCAGTTCATGTAGATATTGGTGACCACTGGTGATAGAGATGAACCCATTGGAAGCCCTTCATGTTGAACGAAGAATCTGTCTTTCTCCTGGAAGTATGTGTTCTTGAGGCAGCATTCTAGCAGCTTCATTATCCTTCTACTGGTGGCGTGGTTCTTTCGTGAAGGTTTTCATCTTCTTGGAGCTCCGTTTAAATAATTCCTAATGCTTCATCAACTGGGACATTAGTATAAAGGCTTTCTACTTCGAAGCTGACCAATTGATTTCGTAGTTGTAGTTCTATTGTTTTCAGAATTTCAACGAAATGTTTTTTAAAAGATAAGTTGTTGTGTTAATTTTCCGGCCTGTTAGTTCGTAGCCAAGTTTATAGGAAGTACCCTGTGTATGTGATATACTTTTGAAAATAAATACTAAATTTAACCTAATTTGATTTTTTCTGTTGAACTGAGATAATTCAACAATTTTTCAGAAGTGGGATAGAAAACCAAATTTTCGAGATCCTTGATGTTAATCAGTTGCACGTGCTTTTGGTCTGTATGCTGTAAATGTTCGAGAGGAACACGGTTACGGTTGATAAGTGTGAAAAGTGGTACTATGCTGATACGATTAATGAGAAGAAGTTGAAAATTCCAGGAGACGATAAAGTACAAGAAAATGAAAGCAGTATCGAAAAGGAACCAAGATATTTTCAAAATGTGCATAAGATGTTACCGGAGTTTGATCCTGTGAAATATAGTATCACTATCGATGCATGGTTAATGAAAATAGAAGAATACGGAGAGCTATATGATTAGGACAAAGTAGCGTTTAAGCATTTTGCGTTATCAAAGCTAACAGGCGGGACAGTTTGCCGTGCGAAGCTAGAAGTTGGTAACAATGGTGCGTGATGGTGTGACAGAAAACACAGTTGACTTGCGCTTAGATGCTCAAAATTACAAATGGCAACCAAAGCAAGATATTGTCAAATATTTTTTCGAGAAATTATCAAAGTGTAACAAATGTCAAATGACTAGTTCCAAAACGTGGACGAAGTATATAAACGTGAAGTAAATAATAAGGAAATAACACATGAGGAAACTAATACTGACTTATCTAATGGTGAGTTAACTGATTTGTTATTGCTTATTAACGAGTTCAAGAATAAGATTACCGTTGTAAGGGTTCAAGAATCACCCCGAAAACAATTAGCAATTTCCCGCAATCTAGTTCAAAAATAGTAATTATTACGAGGTGGATTTTCCCTACTCCGACAGTCAACGATCCACGCCGACCAATCAGAGAAGAGACCCCACTATTTACTTGAGCTATCAACCGGAGAAAATATTTAAAAGCAAGAACCCGGCATTAGAAAAGGGACTTCTTGTCTTCTTACGAAAGAAGGCAAACAAAAAAAGAATTTTTCCTGGTCACGGTGCGAACACGAGTTTCGCCGTAGTTGACAATTTAATTCTAAAGACTCCTGGTGGAGGATTATAAACCGCTTGCCGTTTAAAAATAAAATAAAAATAGCCGTTCAGATATTCACCTGAAATAACAGCTAACCTGATTCCGTATACCTGTAATTTATCTGTTTTGAGTATCCTTATTAACAACATCCTCTTACCTGGTGTTACGTGCAGAATACGAATTCTAGCCAAGCTAACCGTCTCTAGACACGAGTCTGACGAGTCGATAAAATGCTTTAATACACCACGTCCGATCCTATCCTGCATCCCGTTTGTTATAGCTTCGCACCCGTAGACTGCCTTGCGCGTATTGAATGTACAATTGTTTCCCCCGTGAGTTTTGTTGTCGTAATATTAATTACTAAAGGATATTATAAAGATTAGGTAACATTTTTCTCCCAACCTTTAGAAACCGTTCCTTATATTTTCCGTTTTATTTATCCGTCCGAAGCCTTTTTTTGTTTGTCCTTAACCGCTTGCCGACCGAGGATTGATTTATTTTTGTTCATGTTATTTAAGAGCCGTTGTTTTATTTTGATTGGTGTTCTCCTGTTTAATTTTTCCGTAGTCAAAGTAATTGTATTTATTTTGTAAAGTTTGAATTGTTATTTTCAATGTTAAAGTAACCGTTATTGAATTAACTGTGTTTGTTTGACATTTTGAATTATTATTTAAAATACTCACACAACTTATGAATTAACCGTATACATATGTCATCTTATCTTATGTGTAATATATCTTGTTTAAAGATTTTTGTGCGTTAATTTTTTACAGCAACCAGAACCCGTTATTACGCAAAGCGTTGAGCACAGAGATACATCTCTGTTACCGTTCTCCGCTGAGCAACCCCTGTAGTTTACAAGGCGCCCGAGCAGAGACTTGACATAAGGCCCGAAAAGTTTGACCGTGTTCCCTATCCTGTTTAATCTTCGCGTCGAGGAAAAAAGAATTTCGGTTAATTCCCGCAGAAACGCCGCCAACAACCGCACAAAGTCAAGCCGCTAGTACGATGCACACCCAGGCATTTGAACCGATGACCGTGTGTAACAGGTACGCAAGTGGAACGTCCGCTTTGATGGCAAAACCAACCCTACTTTATTTCTGGAACAAATCGAAGAGCTGAGAGAATGCTATGAGATCCCTGCCGATAAATTACTTTGTGCCTTGCCTGAATTATTAAAGAACAATGTGTTGTTGTCGTATACAAATAGTAAATACCAATGGACAACATGGGAAGAATTTTTAGAAACGTCCCAACAACACTTTTTAGGAGCACGTTATAGCTACCGCATGGATGAAGAAATAAGGTCTAGAGTGCAAGGACCACATGAGAAAGCTGAAGCATACGCTACTGCATTATTGACAATAATGAGACGTCGAGGAGGAATGTCCAGAGCAACACAGCTAGAAAGAATGTACGAAAATCTGAGTAATGAGTACAAATTGTACATACGCCGAAATGATTTCAATAGCGTGACCCAGTTCATTGAAATAGCAACAGAGTACGAACAAATTAAACCGCCAGCGGAGAAAAGTCGTAGTCCAAAGCCTGCACTACACTTCAGCGAGATAAGAAACCGTTCTATCCCTAAACCGCCAAGGAATCCGATTCTGCAAACCAGAAAAATAGCGAATCCCGTTGCGCAACCGGGACATCGACAAAGTCACTGTCGAGGTAAATTTAACCTTTTCTGTTCCAGGTGTGGTAAGAAGAACGTGTATTCACGTGATTGCTCCTGCAAGCCGACCATTTACAGATAGAAACCGCTGTCAGATTTAGCGCCGCTGCACGCAACAAAAGCCGTTCAAAAGAAGCGCAAATATGCCCCTGAACCCGTTAACAGTTCTGAGTGAAATAGTTGGCTAAATGTAGTAAACACATTCTACAGACCACCCAGAAAACCGGAAATAAGAACCAACCCTGATCCCAGAATGTTTGCACGCATCACGATTAATAATACGCAGTATAAAGCTCTTATTGATATAAGTTCTACAAAAAGTTACATAGGTCAGAGTATCTATGCACAACTTATGGCTATAGGCTAGAAACCCTGTCCCGCTGCTCCAGAAAAAATCTTGCTTGCCGATAATAGTCTCAGTGAAACGCAAGGACTCTTCCGCCTGAAAATAGGAATACAACAAATGGTGTTAGACATGGAAGTACGTTACTTACCTGAGTTAGCAGCTGAAGGTGTTATAGGAATAGATTTCCTAGAACGACATAATGCCGTCATCGATTTTGCACGAGGAAAATTGATCTTGCAAAATAGCCGCACATCGTTTCTACCAGCCCCTTGTTTCCCTGTAGCAGAGAAGCCACAAAAGTTGGCAGGCATCCGTGAAATCTCTAGCGATAAACAAGAAGTCTTGAATGATTTTCTAGAAAAAAATTAAATGAATTTAATAAGATGTCAGGTTTAGCCATTGGAGTTAAACACGAGATCAAAGTTAAGCCAGGTACCGACCCCATTAAACAAAGGTATTATGTGCGCAACCCTGTGATGCAGAAAATAATTGACGAAAAAGTCGATGAGATGGTAAAACAAGACATCATCGAACCATCACGAAGTTCGTGGAGTTCACCCGTGGTGTTAATCCGAAAGAAAGATGGCAAGTACCGTTTCCGCATAGACTTCAGACAAGTCAACCGGTAACAATAACCGATGCTTATCCGTTGCCAATCATACATGGCATACTCGACAAACCTAAACGCCGCGTTAGCCAGGCACGGAAGAAAAGGATCCAAAATAAAAGAATCCTGGGATAAACCTCTAAGGATACCTGGGTAAGGATGAAAAGGGAAGAAGCAGTTGACCTTGGATTGTTAAACTGGGATGACGACCGACATAACATCCAAATGAGCTCTCCGGACTGGACCGCCGTAACCTGTAAGTATAACCGGAAAGCCAGATCTTTTTCCGGAGAAAACGAAATATGTAAGGGTTCAAAAATCACCCCAAAAACAATTAACAATTTCCGGCAATCAAGTTCAAAAATAGTAATTATTACGAGATGGATTTTTCCTACTCCGACAGTCAACAATCCGCGCTGAACAATCAGAGAAGAGACCCCACTTTTTACTCGCGCTATCAACCGGGGAAAACATTTAAAAGCGAGAACCCGGCATTAGAAAAAAGACTTCTTGTCTGGTCACGGTGCGCACACGAGCTTCGCCGTAGTTGACAATTTAATTCTAAAGACTCCTGGTGGAGGATTAGAAACTGCTTGCCGTTTAAAAATAAAATAAAAATAGCCGACAGATATTCACCTGAAATAACGGCTAACCTGATTCCGTATACCTGTAATTTATCTGTTTTGAGTATTCTTATTAACAACATCCCCTTACCTGGTGTTACGTGCAGAATACAAATTCTAGCCAAGCTAACCGTCTTTAGACACAAGTCTGACGAGTCGATAAAATTCTTTAATACACCACGTCCGATCCTATCCTGCATCCCGTTCGTTATAGCTTTAAACCCGTAGACTGCCCTGCGCGCGTTGAATGTACAATTGTTTCCCCCGTGAGTTTTGTTGTCGTAAGATTAATTACTAAAGGATATTTCACGAAAGATACAACAAGCGTTAGATATAGCTGGAAACGTTTCTATTTGCTGGCATCTACCCAAGTCTCGGACGCATCGTCCTCGAGCGTCGCTCCATATCTGCCTTGGAATATTGACGTGGGTTGCTAACATTATCTCCGAATTGTATTTTGGAACGCACTGCCCGATTAACTTCTCTAGGTTAATGACCCCTGTAAATAACAGATTCTTATCAACAGTTCCAGATATTAGTTGAATTGGAATCTCACTTACCTGGATTTGAATGACGCTTATACGTGATTAAATTCAGGAATAATAACACGTTAAATTTCAGCCGATTAACCCTGTTTGTTGGATTGACTGCAACCTAAATCAACCGCAGTTAGAAGTGACTGTGATCCCAACTTTTAGAAGCCGTTCCTTATATTTTCCGTTTTATTTATCCGTCCGAAACCGTTTTTCGTTTGTCCTTTACCGCTTGCCGGCCGAGGATTAATTTATTTTCGTTGATGTTATTTAAGAGCCGTTGATTTATTTTGATTGGTGTTCTCCTGTTTAATTTTTCCGTTTGAATTGTTATTTTCAATGTTAAAGTAACCGTTATCGAATTAATTGTGTTTGTTTGACATTTTGAATTGTTATTTAAAATACTCACACCACTTATGAATTAACCGTATACACATGTCATCTTATCTTATGTGTAATATATCTTGTTTAAAGATTTTTTGCGTGAATTTTTTACAGCAACCAGAACCAGTTATTAAGCAAAGCATTGAACACAGAGATACCGCTCTGTTGCCGTTCTCCGCTAAACAACCTCGGTAGCTTACACCGTCAAAGACTATTATCGATTACCAAATTATCAAATTCCTGTTGACGAATCTTCAAGGGGTAATACTAGTTTTGTGACTCCTGACGGGTCATACTGTTTTAAACGTATGAGTTTTGGATTGTGTAATGCACCTGCAGTGTTTCAGAGACTTTTGAACACTATTTTGAAAAATCTTAGGTATACCACGGCAATGGCATACTTAGATGATATAATTATAACTTGAGAATAGATCAAGGAAGGTATGCGCAATTTAAGAGAAGTTTTATGTATTTTGAGGGATTTTAATTTAACGTTAAGCGTAGATAAATGTAATTTTTTGCTAACAGAATAGATTATTTGGGGTTTAATATTAGCGAATTGGGAATTGCGCCGGGTAACGCTTTGTAAAAGATTTTGCAATCATTCTCCGTCCGTTGACCAATTTGCTAAAGAAAGGTAGTAGCTTTTCTTGAGGTAGTGAACAAAATCATGCATTTAATACGATTAAGAGTAAGCTACATAAAGAACCAATTTTATGTGTTTGTAATCCTGAAGCAAAAACTGAATTACGTACAGACGCAAGTAGAGTAGGGTTGGGTGGTGTTTTGTACCAAAAACAAAAAGACAATAAACTACATCCTATTAGTTATTTTAGCAGAAAAACAACTGACGAAGAATTGCGTTATCATTCTTATGAATTGGAAGCGTTAGCCATTGTATGTGAGGTTGAAAGATTTAGAGTTTACCTTTTGGATATATCTTTTATAATTCGAACGGATTGTAACAATCTTAAATTGTTAGAACATAAATGGGATTTTAACCCTAAAATAGGCCGATGGTTCATTAGGTTATCATAGTTCAATTGTCAAATTGAATATCATACTGGCGCGGTTAATTCGGTGGCGGATACGTTAAGTAGATACCTGGCCGAAGAAGATGTTAAAATGGGGTTGGTAGGTTTACCTGTCTGTCATGTTAATGTAACGACTGATTGGGTTGCTGCTTTGCAACGTGTCGTCGCCGAGATAAAAGACATTGTCGATAAATTGGAAAGTGGCGATTCCAAGACCCATGAAAAATTTACATTGTGTAATGGTAAGGTGTATAGAACGTCAAAAAACTGTTTTCGTTTATATGTGCCAACTGATTTAAGATACGATATTGTTAGTGCTAGCCATAGAAATCTTAATCATCTAGGCATTGATCGATAAAACTGTTCGTAAAGTAAATGAATGTTATTATTTTCCAAAATAACGAGAATTTGTAACTAAATATGTAAATCGTTGTATAAGTTGTATGTATCATAAAAGTATTGTAAGAAAAGAATCTGGGTATCGTCATCCCTTAGAAAAGGGAGATACTTCTTTCCATACTGTTCATGTTGACCACTTAGGTTTTCTTAAACATATCATAATAAGTTTATATTGGGTTTAATTGATAGTTTCAGTAAATATACAGTGTTAAAGACAGTAAAAGATACGAGTGCTTTTAAAGCCGTAAAATTTTTTGGAGGAGTTTATTTCACATTACGGGAAACCATTTCGTGTCATAACTGATAAAGGCACAGCTTTTACCGCTCATCTGTTTGAAGAATTTTGTAAAAACTTTAACATTGTACATGTAAAAGTAGCTGCCGAAACCCCTCGGGGTAATAGTCAGATAGAAAGGTTAAATAAGACAATTTTGAATTGCTTGTCTGCAAGCATAGATTGTAAAGTGGGTGATCGTTTGTGGGACAAAAAATTATTTGATATTCAATGGAGCTTAAATCATTCCGTCCACCGCGTTACAAATTGTACTCCCTTCGAGTTGATTTTTAGAAATCGCAGTATAGGTTTACATGACGATCCGTTAACTAAAGAAATTCAGAATTTAAATAGTTCTAAAAAAACAAAGATGTAAAGGCGAATGAAGTGCGAAATTTAGTAAAAAAAAATAGGCAAAGTGAAATTAAATCTTGTGTTAATTCTGACGCTGAAAATTTAAATGTAGGAGACTTAGTGTTGTAGCCAAAATTTTAGGAGAAAGGAAATAACAAAATCTTTCGTTTACATAGTAGAAGATATAGAGGGCAAAAAACAGAGTGGAAGAATTTATAATGGAATTCTGGTAAGTGAAGGTCAAAAATTAGTTAGTAAGAGTAATGTTTAGTTAAAAAATTTCTTTTGAATATTAAAAAGAGTGTTAGGTTTTACGGTTTATGATTGTTAATTTGACGAGGATATCAATGTCTTCAGGAAGGCCGAAGTGTTGTATTATTTGTATTTGAATACGGCGCGAACTAACATGATGGGAGAGATCCGTGGGGTGGAGGTGATTTTCCGGCCTGTTAGTTCGTGGTCAAGTTTATAGGAAGTACCTTGTATATGTGATATATCTTTGAAAATAAATACTAGGTTTAACCTAATTCGATTTTCTCTGTTGGATGGAGATAATTCAACACGACATTCAAATAATCAAAATAAAAATCAAGTAGACTGCAATTCGTAGGAGAATTTCCTTTTTGAATTGAAGTGTTAAATTTAATTGCAAGAAATGTCTTTGGACAGTAAAAAATAACGAAATTTTCTGACCTTGAATAGATTTGCAGACGGTAAGCTAGGATGTTGACACCAAAACAGCAGGTTGAAAAGTGCCACGTGGGATCACAAAGATGGAGCGTAACCAAAACGACGTCTTGTTATGGACTGTTACCGGGTACCAAGGAGTATTTGCTCTGATAGATCCGTGCTCGAATTAAACAATATTTGGATTTTTATTGTCGCCTTTGTAATAATGCTTCGCTCCCTTACTGCGAAGCAGCGATGCAAGTTTTTTAATGTTGTTTGTGTTAAATTAAAATGAAAATACTTTTACTTATCGGTTGAACGCCCATACTTTATTATTTAGTAATTATTTAACCTTAAAACACAACACATCTGCACGGTTTTAAGCTCTAAAGTGTTCTACTTTCGGTTAACAAAGGTTACCCGCAAGAAGGAAAGTTTTGGTAAGGACTGAAAGTCCGGAAAGCTCATACTAACCATACACTATTGAAAATTATGTAACTTACTTAATTTTAATAAAATAAAATTAAAATCTTAACACTTTCAGATTTAAAAAAAAATATCAAAAGTTAAATATGTCCTGAAATGGTTAAGACAACATTCGTGTCGTGGAGAACCGGTTACATTCTAAAAAATGAACAAAATCAAAAGGGCTAAGAGAGGTAGGTACTCGTTGTCGAATTTTAAATAAAACGTATAAATGGAATTGAATAAAAAGATACCTCGCGTTCTTTTCTATTGCGATTCCTCTCACAAATATCTTTAGAAGTGTACAAGCTTTAAAAATTAAGAAACTCACTGTATTAAAAATTTAAAAAATTAGATGAAAACACTCAAATGTTTACAAAAATTCGGAGATTGGGCTAACCGATCGGATTTTGTCAGTGCTTTCATATGGTATGACCTACGAACTCTATTGCTTCTGAGTTTTTTAAGACTTCAGTGCACCCTAATAATGTCCATGTCTTTAAAATGTAAGGATCTACTTTTCAAACAAATAATTTTTTTTGTTTCGAAAAGTGACATAACAGATAGGATTTCATGTACACTCATGAAATTTAAAACTTGGACACCACAATTTCTGTAAACAAAAGTTTGCACATTGTGAAGCGGGCTTAAGGGTATCATTTACAATTCTAACAGCAGGTAGTCTCAGCAGGGGTTATCTTATAGAAGGACTGTAGAATGAATCATTACACTAAGCACGTTTTAGAAAATAGGTAATTTACGTTGCTTACTTAATTTTTTCTTT
Source organism: Abscondita cerata (assembly GCA_030710515.1). NCBI lineage: Eukaryota > Metazoa > Arthropoda > Insecta > Coleoptera > Lampyridae > Abscondita > Abscondita cerata. Next base: position 215,567 of record JALBCR010000357.1, read on the forward strand.
AAAGAATATATTTGAAGGTATCGCTAATTAAACACCATAGCTCGATTAATTATCGAATCAAAATTTTGTTTAGGAAATGTTTACAAAATAAAATTAGAAATAATTTTGATTTAAAAAACGTCTACAAGCAATAACTTTTAAATTAAATCAAAAAACTAAACATGGTTATTTGGGTTGACTGATTATTACTTATTTTTAAATAAATCTAACCTACTAATTATTGTAAGTTATTAAAAAAAATCATTAAACTCTCTATTCATAATATTTAGTCCTTACAAAATGTATATTTTATGACGTTTCATTTTTTTCTGTAGTTAATATAAAAAGTGAAAATAAAAACTAAGGCAATTCTTATTGTCAACGTATATATTTAGTTTTTTGACAAGAATTTATTACATAATTATAATTAAGATACCAAGTTATAGTTTAAAATTAAATGAAAACTTTTTTTTAAATAAAGGTATTACTATATAAATAAATATAAGAAATCAATAATGGGTGTGACCTCCATTATTATTGATACATTCTTGGAGGCGTCTGCTCATTGACGCTATCAAGGTATCAATATAATTAATATTAATCGTTTCCCATGCGGTATCAATGGCTGCAATTAGTGCATTACGGTTTACTGGTATAAAATTTGGCCCTTGTTGTCTTCGGATAACAGCAAGTATTCGAGCCCAAACATTTTCGATAATGTTAAAATCTGGGCTTTTGCTGGCCAGGGTAACAGTCCAAGTTATTTGCTTGTATCCAGTTGCGCACAACCTGCGAAGTATAGGGTCATCATATCCCGATAGTTAATTATCGAATGTTCCAAGAAAATATGTGTAAATAGTAAATGGAATCTACTAACGTAACGTTAAGTCGTTAATTATAGTTACATAACTCTCCTTTCATAAGATATAGTTCATATTAATATGCTTATTGTAAAGCTTCGTACACACCTGAACAACAAACCGAGGAACAAACAGAACAACGAACCGAACGGCAATCGGAACATTAATTTGGACGGTGCTACGTACAAATTTTAGAACAGATTCGCAAGTCCTGATTGTTCCACGAACGGTTTGCGGCGTTCCCGCAACTTGTCGGTTTTTCTCCGACATCAAAGAAAATGCGCGCGAATGCGTTTGCAGGTTTGGACGAATCTAAACAAAACGGCGAACAAACTTATGCGGGAGAATTAAATTATTTATTTTTTGTCCTCCCTTTTGTGGGTTTGTTGTGTTTTAGGTAATATTATGGAGTTGACAGAAAAAAATGTTTTAAATTAATCAGTGTTTAAGAATGCAAGAAAAAAATGATGTCCCTATTAGCATCATTTGGGCGGGAAATTTCAAAATAAAAAAAAAAGCGAAGTAAATTATAATTTTTACTCTTCTTTGTGCGTAAAAATTTGGTTGGCACTATCTTCTTGTTTTCCGCAATTTTCTCTTCTCAATAATAAATATATATGAACTGAAAACTACTGAAAATAATTATGGGAACAGCACAAACGTTCCGTTTGTTGTTCGGATTGTGGAAATCATAAAAGATCGTTTGTCGTTCTGTTTGACTTTTGGTTCGTTGTTATGTTTGTTGCTCGGTTTGTTGTTCAGGTGTGTACGAAGCTTTACAACTTAAGCAACAATTTTTTGGCGAATAAAGATTAGTTTGTGATGTAATATTAGAAACACAAATTTATATCATATCAAATTTATGACAACTTAAAAACCAAGAACGTGTATGTTATTGCTAAGAAATTATTAAGGAAAAAGCGCAATTGCAGTGTAAATATTTATAATTAGATATTTTCGAAAGTTTATAAGTCCTCTATTGTAATCTTAATACTTAAAAGAAAATCCTGTCCATTAGCATTATAAGGAAATGGCTTTTACTTTATGAATAAGTTTCAATAACAATAGAATATCCTTGCTTGTTTAATTTACTTCCTTTGAGTCATATTGCTCTAAGGGTTGTTACATTGGTCATTAGAAGTATGTAATAAATAAACAATTACCTACTGTTTGAGAAGGGGTAGTGTGAACCAATAAATAAAGTAAGAAATGTAAATTCCATTTTAGTTTAAAATTTCAAGTGTTGTGAAAATGCCACCTCATCTCGGTGCTGATTTGAAAGCGCGGATTGTTTCGGAATTAGCGGCGGGCCGTAGCGTGCGTGAAATTTCACGTATGTTAGATATACCAAAAAGCACCGTAGGGCATTACCGAGTAAAATGGAATCTTGAACACACTTTGGAAAGAGCCATCGGAAGTGGTAGACCTAAAGTATCTACACGTGCTCAAGATCTCGAGTTGTTTCATTACGTAACAGAACAACCATTTGCTACATACTCCAGGGCTATAGCAGATACACATTTTCCCGGATGCCGTATAACTGCACAAAAAGATTAAAGGAGATGGGAATAAAGAAGTATAATGCTGCTGCGAAAGAAGTTCTCAGTGACGAAAATATGAGACGTCGTCTGGAATTTGCAAGGCGATATGTGAACGAACCTTTGGAATTTTGGAATCGAGTGATTTTTAGCGACGAAAAAACGTTCAATAGCCGCAACGATGGACCACTAAAAGTTTTTAGAATGGAAGGAACTCGTTACGAAAATAATCACATATGTCCTAAAAAACGAAGTGGTTATTTTTCTGTGAATGTGTGGGGTTGGGTTAGCGCGCGGGGTCCAGGAGTTTGTTGGGCTATCGATGGACGTCTTGATTCTGCTGCGTATTTAGATATTTTGGAAACTATTATGAAACCTTCAGTCAAGTGTTTTATCCAGACGAAGATTATATTTTCCAACAAGTAAGTATTCTTATTTCACTATACTTTCTCCAAAAAATAGTTCGGGATCTGTTGAATTAACATTTTCATAATGTATTTTTGTTGTTAAAGGACAACGCCCTATTCATACTTCGCGGGTTGTGCGCAATTGGATACGAGAAAATAACTTGGAGCTGTTACCCTGGCCAGCAAAAGCCCAGATTTTAACATTATCGAAAATGTTTGGGCTCGAATACTTGCTGTTATCCGAAGACAACAAGGGCCAAATTTTATACCAGTAAACCGTAATGCACTAATTGCAGCCATTGATACCGCATGGGAAACGATTAATATTAATTATATTGATACCTTGATAGCGTCAATGAGCAGACGCCTCAAGAATGTATCAATAATAATGGAGGTCACACCCATTATTGATTTCTTATATTTATTTATATAGTAATACCTTTATTTAAAAAAAAGTTTTCATTTAATTTTAAACTATAACTTGGTATCTTAATTATAATTATGTAATAAATTCTTGTCAAAAACTAAATATATACGTTGACAATAAGAATTGCCTTAGTTTTTATTTTCACTTTTTATATTAACTACAGAAAAAAATGAAACGTCATAAAATATACATTTTGTAAGGACTAAATATTATGAATAGAGAGTTTAATGATTTTTTTTAATAACTTACAATAATTAGTAGGTTAGATTTATTTAAAAATAAGTAATAATCAGTCAACCCAAATAACCATGTTTAGTTTTTTGATTTAATTTAAAAGTTATTGCTTGTAGACGTTTTTAAATCAAAATTATTTCTAATTTTATTTTGTAAACATTTCCTAAACAAAATTTTGATTCGATAATTAATCGAGCTATGGTGTTTAATTAGCGATACCTTCAAATATATTCTTTAAAGAAAAAATTAAGTAAGCAACGTAAATTACCTATTTTCTAAAACGTGCTTAGTGTAATGATTCATTCTACAGTCCTTCTATAAGATAACCCCTGCTGAGACTACCTGCTGTTAGAATTGTAAATGATACCCTTAAGCCCGCTTCACAATGTGCAAACTTTTGTTTACAGAAATTGTGGTGTCCAAGTTTTAAATTTCATGAGTGTACCTAACATGTTCTTTAAATCAAAACTCTATTTAAAAAAAATAAAAAAAAAGGACAAAAAAAAATAAAAAAAAATAAAAAAAAATTTTTTTTTTAATCCAAACAAATAAATTATAAAAAAAAATAAAAAAAAAAAAAAACACCCCCCCCCCCCTCCTTTTTTTTTAAAAAAAAAAAAAAAAAAAAAAAAAAATAAAAAATTATTTCTAAAAATAAAAAAAAAAAAAAAATTAAAAAAAAAAAAATTAATAATTTAATATATTTATTTTTAAAATTAACAAAAATGAATTTTATTTTTTTTTTTTTTTTTTTTTTTTTACAATTTAATAAAACAAGCAGGAGTAAAAAAAAAAAAAAAATATCGAGAATAAAAAGTAGCTTTAACATTAGCTCTATAATTTTTCGTTCTTTTTATTACCAAAAGCATTTTTTTTTAATTATTATATACCGCTTTTATATTGATTTTCTATAGAGAATGTAGACAGACGTAGGAAGCTCATATAACCAATTATATATAATCGGATGTGTACATTTTTAGATCGACTACTCCATCCGATATGATTTTAATTTTGTATCTTGTAATCTCCGGTATTAAATTGTTCTGTTAATTTGGTAAAAAAATCGAATTGATTAAATCAAACTTTGCTAACACGTCGTTTAATATTTATGATATACAACAAAATTTGCATAACTGTTATTTCATGAACAGATTGTCTTCTTATTGATTGATTGGGTAAGGATTCCGATTGCAATAACGCATTAATTAACTTTCGTTCGTAATTTACTTTTATTATTATATACAATTTTCTCGTATAATGATAATTTGGAAAATCTTAGTTACGACAATAAAAACGGTAGCATTTTAATTTAAAATAGAAAAAAAATAATTTAAAAATAATAATCTAATGCACGTTGGGATACATAGATCTGTAATTGCAAAACGTAATATTTTCTTACATTTACATTTTTCTATATATAAAACCGAGAGCAAAGTTTTAAAATACATATTTTATTATGAAAACGAATGCGACCAGTTTTGAAATAAATGTAATTTTTTGTTGTTTTAAGGAAAATATTTGGTTTTTCGCGTAATTTATGAACTAAATTAGGCCTCCAAGTGCGTTATGTTAATAGGTATACAAAAATGTGTCAGGGTATGTAAGCACCTATTTTATTTGCACGCGCGATTTATGTATTGCATGATTTTGACGTTTTTAAAAATTTATCAAGTCCGCCATATGGAATGTCAAAAACAAATATAATCATGCTTTTAAGTGTCAAAATTTTAGTGTAGTACATCTCTGTTTTGTGATTTTTTTTTTGTAAAATTTGTTGTGCACGTGACATTTTTGTTTGTCTTTATAAAATGTGGGAACAGGATTACACAGACTGCGACGAATTCGTCATCCCTGCTAGTGGTATGGAACCCACAGTGTTTCTGTTACCGCCGCCGTCAGTCTTGAGGTTAATTGGTTTTCACTTTAGTACATAAGAGGATCACGGGAGCAAACTGAGATTTTCCTAAAAAGAAATCAGCATAAGATGTCACTTAATACGATTCGTTACAATGCCGTTATCCATTTTTTGTTGTTTCTTTGTAACATTTCTTACATTGACTGCATTTATGTAATACCAAGTTGAAATGTCAGTGTGCGCTTAATTAAAATATTCCGAGCCATTCAGCTCGTGTTAGTGCAACTTACCTGTGTTGAACAATTGGTCCCATGCCAGGCAAAACTGCCAATACGAGCTTGATGACTCCTGCTTTATATCCGGGGCAAGTAATGAGCTCCCGATTAGTCTGCAATTAGCTGGCATTGTTCTCATTGTATTTTTTGTTCCAGTCCTGACGTCAGCGGGGAAGATTCGACTGAACCGTCTACAAGGTGAGTCACTTTATTTATTTTTTTTTTTGAGATGTCACGGGCATCCGACCGCGAAAGAATTCGCAGTTTCTCAACATTAACATTTAGTGCGCGCCCGTCAGTCTATTATAAATCCTTTGCTCTTACATGACAGGGTAGCGTACTAACCCTAAAGGCTGAAAGAAAGTTTTTCCTCATTTATTTTTACTAGAAAAGGAAATGCTTTTATTGCCTCATAATAATAACATGCGCTCGCCCTGTTTAATAAGAGTGCTTAACATGTGACTAACGCGCTTCATTTATCAACATTATTAAATCAGTGGCGCACGTTTTAACATCTTGGAACTGTTCGCGTAGTGTTCTTAGTTGCTTGATCACAACCCTTTGTAATGGAGCCGTCACTGTTTAATTAAATCGGCTCATGTGCCGCATTATAAATCTTACCGCCTTGAGTAAATCTTTGGTTAGGACACCCTGATATGTCCCCAGAGTACGCGGTCTGTGCGAAACCAACCGGTCTTACTTTCGCCCCCTGATGTCATGACATTAAAAATTTATTATACACTATCTCAAACTTATTACGAAACAATGGAATTCGTTACATACAAAATCCGACATGTCAGCTCTGAAAGATTCCTTTTCAACCACTCAACACGCAACGACTCTGTATTAATTAACTTCAGAAGTTATTGGATCGCTCCAATTGGTTTTTCTTATAACTTTGTATACAAACAACAAATAATTAGTTTATTTTTAACTTCATTATTTAATTAAATCGAATTTATGTTAAACAGTTAACAACCCAACGTAAATCTCAGGTAGTTCTCGCAGTTTTCTAAATGAAATCCAACGCGATGTGTAGAACTCATTCAAAAATGTAATTTAAAGTTTACTCTTACTTTTACATCACTCGTAGCTTGTAAAGACTTCTAGTTTTAGAAAAGTTACGATTCGACGTAGGTTCACGTTTGAAAAGGCATTTTGCGATGTAGATATACTTTTCACATGAATTGTTCAGTTCATGAAACTTACAAAATTGTATTGAGTTTATTTTCCTTTAACATTATTGAATCCGAACATACTAGTTATATGAGTGTTTTTAATTAACAATGAGATTACCTCAGCTAGAGGGAAAAAAGCATTTGACCTTTTGGGTTACAGCCTTAGGGCTTGAACACGATGGTTTTTTCTTGATGTAGAAAAAAAATTCTAATAATTGTGTAGGTACACGATAGGTCACTAGTAATAATTGATGGGTGCTGTGAAAACTATTGAAATTTTGGGGGTACAAAAATTAACGTTTTCGATAAAAATTTTTAAAAATGTATTTCTTCATCCTCATCCACTTATTCAAACCAATACTTGACAGTTACGATAGAGACATCTTTTTGTAGCGTACTTGGCAGACAGTTTTGTATATAACCAGAAATTATACTAGCAATCCTTGATCACAATTCAATAGTTATTGCTTGTTGTAAAATTATAGAAACTTAGGGAGTAACAAAATTTTACATATATTGTTAAAATTCTTAAAAATCAAAACATCTTCATGACGTTTTTTATGCTGATACTTGATTGGCACACTTTAAGACTGAAGATACATCTATGGGAGAGTCGTACAAAACCGGGTATTACTTATAAGAATGGCTGTATTAGGAGCTAAAAAGCGATTAAAGAATTTAATTATTTTTAATTGTAAAGAAACGATTCTCCGATTGTTGTACTGGGCTCTAATTTTATTAAGGTAACTCTATCAAATCACAAAATTATTTAGAAAAAAATGTCATAGTACCCGGTTTTGTACAACCGGTATTACAAAACCGGGTACTGGTAAGAAAACCAAAGTAAATGATTGAAAAACATTTTTAATTACAGGGAAGTTACCACATGACTTAAAGTAATTTTTTAACAAAGCTTAGGCACAGAAATCACAAATAAGGTAACTTTACCACACTGAATCTAACCTTCCTTGTCTTTTGAATTTGAAAACAATTCATTAATAATAATAATAATAATAATAATAATATTTATTGTGTTAGTACAATTAAAAATTGCTTACAAGAGTCATAGAAAAATAAATCTTGAAACAATAATTAAAAAATATTTAAAATATATGCAGTGTAAAAAATTCAAAAAAATAAAATCACAATTAATATTAAAAACAATCTTAAGACTAGAAACCATCATCACTTATACTTGAACTGAGAGAAACTCATTCCAATCATACAGCACTTATTCTGTGAGATATGATTTCAAGTATCGCTTGTAGTTTACTTGAGGCAGACATCTTACAAAAGGCGGCAAGCGATTAAAAAATTTTAGTGCCCAGTAGTTTGGCCCATACGTCGATTTCGACAATCTAAATATATTTATATAAATATTATCCGCTGATCGGGTATCATGGTGGTGAAAATTTCTTGTTATCTGATAATGTGATAAATTATTTTTTATATAAATTAGACAAAAATAAATGTAGAGACTTGGTAATGTAAGTATTTCCAACCTAGCAAATGCTGGTCTACAATCATCAAGGTAGCTCAGTCCGCCAATGATGCGTACTGCTCGCCTTTGGAATCCAAATAGGCGATGTCTGCCAGCTGAATGTCCCCACGCTAATATACAATAGGACAGCGCCGATTGGCAAATTGCATAATAAGTTGTTAGGAGTAATTTGGCAGATACCGAATGAGACAAATTTTGCAAAACATAAATATTTTTACACAATCGGTTGGCTAAGTTGTCAACGTGGATGTGCCATTGTAGCTGGTAATGCATATGAACACCTAAGAATTTCACCGTCGTATTTGTCATCGCCGCTGGCGCAGGTTTTAATGTAAACAACATATTGCTTGTTTTTTCAACATTTAAAGCAAGTTTGTTATTTAAACACCAGGCCGCTGCTTAATCTTGGGCATTCTGGTTGTCTAGAACTCATCAATGTTACTGGTTGCACTGAAAAGAGTAGTGTCATCAGCGTACAAAACAATTGAACCACTTGAAAGATGGTCAGGTAAGTCATTTATAAATAAAAGGAACAACAGAGGACTCAATATAGACCCCTGTGGTACACCGTGTTGTATATGCAAGACAGACGATTTAACACCCCCTGCCGAAACTACTTGTTTGCGATTTAATTGCAACTGTTGATTGAACATTCATATGTGAGTAGCTTTTGTAAAAGAAGTTTATGGCTAACTACGTCAAATGCTATAGAAAGATCTAGATACGAGACAGCAGCAAACTCCTTTTTTTCAAACGCGTCAATTGCAATATAAACACGCATCATCCTGCTCTTCTTCCTCTGAACTCTCAGAATCATCTTCCAGTTTTTTACTAGCTGACTTGATTTTTGATTTAGACATTTTCTTTCCAAACTTTGCTTTATTTCCTTCTGCCAGTTCTAAATTTTTTTTCTTCTGCCAACTATAAATTCTTTATTCCTCTTTTTGGGGCACGTTTTGCAGAATCATCTTCTAGTTCTGCTTTATATGGAGATGATGTTATAACTGCAGCTTTTTTTCTTTTCTTTTTATTATCAGATGGTTTTCTTATTGCCTGTGGAAGTTTGAAAATATCTCTGGATGAAACTGATGAGAAGCTACAACTGGGTTGAGAAGAAGACGAACGTATTTTTAGAAAAATTCCCTCGTCTGCGACTCGGGAAATTTTCAAAATATTCATGAGTTCGAACAAATTTCCGGAAATAATTTGACCTCTAGTGGTATTACTAGTGAAAACACAATTGTGCAGAAAAGTAAGTTTGATTGTTCATTTGTTTCTGATTGGCACAATATCGGCTATTACTAACTTGATTACGATATGTCATAACACAAACATGATTTTCATATGTCCCTTGGTAAATCTGAATAGTCCTAATTACTCTGTATCTTATAAATAAGATGCGACGGTTACCAGGGCAAAACACCCCTTGTTCTAATTTTTTCCGACAAATTAAAGTTAGTACCTCGGTTAATATGTTATAATGAAGCAAAAAAATTCTCCCCTACGACCGTTGGTATGTAAACAAGATATCAAGATAACCACCCGTCCGATTTTTATAAAACTTTGCACATAGGTTTCATTTATAATTCCTCAGATCTGATTAGATTTTGGTATTCTATCAAACTAAAAGGACTGTTCACTTGCATAGATTTTTAAAATCTTGTTATATTTTGAAAATCTTTATTTTACAAATTGTTTTTTTTTAAATAAAAGAGTCTCGCCTAAATTGTGCACTGTGTGAAGACACTTTATTTGGTTTATTTCAAGCTCTCATTTCAAGTATGTACAAAAAAAAATATTTTTTATAGCTATTTACAGATACTAAATTTTTCTTTCAAAATATTATTCGCATAATAGACCTATTGTGTCGAATAATGGTATAACTAGGCGAACTTCCAGTATAATAGATGTATTGTTTGTTTCGGTTTTTTATAAAGATTAGGTGTTTTTTTTTGATAAGTAGTAAGTAGTAAAGGGTACAAAGATTTCATTACAGTAATTTTAATTTAGTTTTACTACATTTCAATCTTTATACAGGGTGTTGCTATATTCGACCGACAACGCTCTACTCCAGAGAAGTCTCGTAAATTGGTGGATTTTGATATAGGAACATGAATCCTTAAATGGCTTAGTTGCTGAAATACAGGGTGTTGAATGTTTAAAATAAAAATTTTAAATTTGAAATAAATCAAAAATACCTCAGCAACTAAGCCGTTTAAGGTTCATGTTCGTATATTAAATTTCACCAATATACGATACCTCTCTGGGGTAGAGCGTTACTGGTTGAATATAGCAACACCCTGTATGTAGTTAAATTACAGTTAGATAGGAAAGACGTTTAAAATAAACTTGTTTCTTATTTTAATAATTATTGCAAATATTTCTTCGACGCGAGTTGTGCACTCTTGTGGACACTGTAAAAAGTAAAGTAAATAGCTCTGTTTGTTTTAAATTTACCTTACTGCATTTGAGGAGATAAAATGTTTTTCTTTCTTTCTCTTTGTATCGGAAAGACACGTCTACAAAAATTAAATTCACGAAATCAGTATTGAAACGACATCTTACAGAATGTGAGTGCAGCCTTAAGCTACCAAAAGAGAAACTCCTCCTACCTTTTTTCAGTTTACTACTTCAACTTGTCAAATGTGTTTTGCTCTCTTTTGTAAAGTAACTGAGTATAGTGTCTTAATCACTATCGTTAATCAGTTTCTTAAATCACAATGTGCTAAAGTTCTCACAAAATAAAGTAATCCATCAATAATCATGTACGAAGGGCGGTGTAATAAAATAATTAAAAATCTTGAACTCTCCTACATTAATTTTCGGCTCGGCTACATTAATTTTCAAGCGTTCAAAAAAAATTCCAGAAAACATCTTTAACTCGTATAATGATCAAACGGCTAATTAGATTTTGCTCAATTAAGTCTCAAATTAAAAGGAATAAACATGAATGAGTAATTTCTTACCAATTTATTTAAGTTTGAATTTTAGTTCATCCATTTTATAGACCGTTCAAGTTAAACATGTAGAAAAAGCCACCCCTTAAGAGAAAACTGACCGACGTTTTGCTCATCAAGCGGAAACTTTATCAAGGCTTAGTACAAACCAATCCTCTAACTGAACTAAGCCAGTTAAAGGTTCCCCTTTGAGAAGCAAAACGTAGCACAGCTTTCTCTCAAAAAATGGGTTTTTATACACCTTCAACACTGAAGGGTCCTTAAAAATGACACATTAAAATTCAATCATTTAATGTACTTATAACCTACTTTTGTAACATTTAGTTTGACAGGAGGCCGCAACAATTTTAAAGTTTCTTATTTCTTATTTATAAATAAAAAATGCGAAACAAGTAATAGACAGTAAACGAAAAAGAAATTTGAAAAATTACAGCATCTTGTTATATAATAGTTATTTATATGTCAATGTAGCAAAGTGTGTAATTTCCTCCGCGTGCAAATGTTGCGACCCGACGCACAGCGGAGGGCCGTAATTGCGAAGGGAGGAAATTCACTTTGCTCTTTTGATATATAAATAACTATTATATAACAAGATGCTGTAATTTTTAAAATTTCTTTTGTTTATTGTGTTACTATTTAATAAACATGATTTAACAATTTTTACAATATCCAGAGCCGCTAACATGGTGAACTAAATATCTAAGATGCGTAAAGTAATTTATTAGTGAAATCACATGACACGTATCAGCAAAAATTTTGTCTTTGATGCACTCCGACCTCTAAAGTATTTTTTAAGGCTGCAGTTTATTCTTCCAGAAGTTAAAAAGGAAGACACTTTAACGACAACCACAGATGCATGTTTGTCATATTCTTTGAGAATCGCCATGTCATCTGCAAAAGCCATTGCCGGAACCTTAAGTGGACCGATTGTACCTCCAAGTGGTGAACCCTTGAGATCGACCAGTATCTCATCCAACATTATGTTGAAAAGTAAAGGAACAAAAAGGCTATCTTGTTTCCCACCTTTTCCAAACTGATTTTTGCAGAAGTGCAACAATTTACAGAAGAGGGTGGTGTATGACATTGCAAAGGTTGAACTAATATAATGCTTAGGAAAACATGGAATTTCAAATCTTAAGAGTTGTATATATGAAATAGTGTGAAACAGAATCAAGATTTGTGAGATGTCCAGCTTGATGATATTGATAGATCTGCTATTTGGTTTTTGCTTTTAAATAGTGTTCCTGAATGATAATATCGACGAGAGTTTCGCACATTTCACTAAAACCTTTTTGGCTGACACGACGCGCTGAAGAGTTTGAAAGGCACTTTGGCAGAATGCGACGTAATAATGTTTTAAAAAGATTGCGTCAGGTTCCTCTGCAGAAGATAAAATCAAAGCAGATATTATCAAGACAAAACATAAACATTGCAAACTTTTGCAGTTGCTGGAGGACACCTTGACATCAAGAAGGTAAGTTATAATTACTGCAAAAGTAATGGAAGTATTATTTACATATTATTTTATTCGTAGAACATCATCAAATGTAGGAAATGATGACCCTCCCGATTTTCATGCTTCTCTAATTATTCTAACAGGCAGAGGAACTAATAGAAGTGATGAAAACGCGACTGACTAGGCATTTTTTCAAAAAATGGATCTTCCATATGCAAGTACCTCAAATTCAAGTACATCTTTAACAAGTACACAACATTTTTGGATGAGAGTTGCTAAAGGCTTGCAGAAATTACCCAACAACATAAAAAATAAATTAGAAATTGAATTCCTGCAAATAATTTCTGAGGCTGAAGAATTATATTGCTATCAGTAGTATAAGTATTTTTTTATTAAGCATTTGTTAAACTTTACAGGTAAATAAAGGTATTTATATTAATACATGATCCCATTGTCATGGTACAGCACTTTTGCATTAAAGAATCGACAATATTAATCCCTTATTTTGCTAGCATTCCGTGTGTACGTATTTGCACCCACGCGTCCTAAAGATCACAACTGGAACTTATACTGTCCCCATTTTTCAGGTACTGTTGTTTCTCCTTCTTCAATGTCAACTAATCGGGGACTTAAATATGACGTATTCATATGGTTCCTCATTATGAAATTATGTAAACATATCGTTGTTTTGATTATTCTGTCAAAATTCTTTAATTTGACGATTATATTATATCGATAAATTTTCCACCGGACAATTAGAACACCAAAAGCATTTTCAAATATTTTTCTAGCACGTGGCAGTCTATAGTTGAAAATACTGTTCTCCAAATTTAGGGCTCCTTTCGATGAATAAGGTTTCAAAAAGTTTTCCATTAGAGGTGTGGGGTTGATATCTCAACTCCATCACAATCAGTCAAGTAGTTACAGCTACAGCACCAGTTGAAGATCGGCCCAAAGTTTGAATTCACCGGTCTAATTCAACCCAGCCCGCGATCTTCAGCGCGACATGTGATACCACGATATCAGGTATCACCACACCGCATATAGTACGCCAATTACTATGTGCCGACATACATCGCTTTTATTCATAATTGTAAATAGTGCAGCTCGATCACGGTATGTGTAATAATAAACCCTACTAAAACCCGACTCGAGTGTGAATTCTTTCTCTGGTTCAACCCGGCGTCTAAAGTATACACCTAAACGCCACTGAAGGAATGCTTCATCACCAACCATAACAAACCGCAGTAAAGATCCATATCAAAAGTAATGCTTCTAGGTTGAGGTATATCCAGTGCGCCTCTGTAAAACATTCTACCAAATGAAGACTTTTTCAGGACACCTCCATCACTTTGACGTCCCTGTGCCACAAATAAATTTGGAGAAATAAATTTGGTAACAGTGTCCATCTTTTTATTTGTTGTGATGTATCTGGACATGGAATACTTGGTCCATATTCCGTTGAGAACGGAAACAAATATCAAGTTATTGTTAACTAAGACCGTTACAGACAGAACATTATTACACTTTTTGTGAGAGATTTAAGAACTTTTGCCGCGCATGAAATCTGTAGGAGCACATGCAATGGTTTCAACAGGATGCAGCAAAGATCCATACAGGCTGTTACATGGAAAAAGAAGTTAAGGACATTTTTGAATTCAAAACATAACATAAATAGGGGCTCGCAAGATGATTTGCATTTGTGAAATAAAAAAGGTTGAAGTAAATGGTTACAAAACGGTCAATAAAAATCTGCAGCTGCAAGGATAAGGAAAAGCACTAAACGAAAAAACATTCAAACACAATTTAAGTATGCAACTTAAAGACTTATTGAGTAATTAAAAACGGAAAATACCGACGAAGGTCACAAAGCAAACGTTCCTTACTTCATGAACATTTTAAAAACAAATAATTACTCGCGGAACAGACTTTGAGTACCCTTCTCATTCACCTGATTTGGGGAATGCTGAAGGATTCAGTGGTCAAACATTTTCCAACTGTCAACATGATATGTACTGGTTAACGTCTTTTGCATATCTTAGTTTACACAAGTAGTTATCTGAATAATGGTTACATTATTTTTTTTGCAAATTTTCAGTTTTGTAGAGAAAATTTCGGACGATTGAAATGTAAAGAACCTGTCACGTGAATCAATCTGCAACGCAAATCATAAAAATATACCTTACTATAAATGTATTTATTAAACTAGGGTATAATTTGAATAACACTACAAACGAAATTACGAAATACACTTCGTTGTTGCCATTAATGTGAACAGTAGACTCGTCCGTTTCATTTTCGTTCACGGCGCAGGTCACGTGACAGGTTCTTTATATTTCAATCGTCCCCTACATACATTGTCTTAGAAACAGGTTTGTTTTTGTAAAAGTAAGCTTTAGGTTATTTTATATTATTGTTACAGTTGAAGTTAAATTATTTCAAAATTAATAATTTGTTGCTTGTGAAAATAAATTAAATTATATTCTCTTTTGTTCGAATTGTTCAGCCGTAAATATTAATAAAAAGGAAATTTTAATTAATTTAAATTAAATAGTTAAGTTGAATTAATTATTTCAGTGCGTGTGAGCGTTAATTATTTATTCTGGAACGCGTACCAATAATAAAATATTAACTCAAAGTATTTCCAGTTTAATATCGGTGGAGCTCATATACACCTGCAAACGTATGTGTATAAGAGTTTATAAAGGTGGAATGTAAATACGTTTCTAAGAAAAAAAAATATGTTTTAGCTGTTTTACCACTTACTATTAAAACAGATTTTTTAGTATACAGGGTAAATCAGGACCAATGGGACGGAGGTTGATAGCAAAACAGTAAAAGTTGTGCAAGTTTTATCATTTTAGTAACATGCACGTTAATCAATATTACATTTCAAATTTATTTTAATTATACAGTATTCACCTAAAAAGTTTTCACATCACATTTTTCTTATGGAACACTAAGTATTTTATAGCAACTTTTTGATTGTCTTAAAAAATAAGGTATACTTTCTTAAAGGTTCCCTATACCTAAATACAGTGTGGTCTGAGTTACAATAACTTCTAATCCAACAAACAATATCAAATTTACTCTTACGTTTAAATAGTTGGATACTAGATGAATGTATTCAATGATTAATATTAATCATTTCTTAACCGGGTGTTAAAATTTACAAGTTAATTAGAAGATCACTCAATATGTAATATCAGTCTTATGAATTCAGAACCTTAACAAAGAAGACCTTTTTTGAGTGGTATAAGGTTATCCTGTGCCTAAGTTGCGCAAACTATAATTTTCTTTAAGATAATGGTAGCAAGAGATTTGAAAACAAAAAAGCCGACGTAATGTAATCAGTTAATATAATTTTATCTAAACAAAAATTTAAACATTTATTATAATCGTTTTCTGTCAAATGCTGGTGTAGTTGAATGTGATACGGATGTGGTTTTTTTTAAGCTTTTAATTAGCTGACCCTAAATCATTCGAAAATTGTTTGTACATACTACTTGTATTACGGTTTTCTCGTCAGATTGTTTTGACATTTGTTTTGAAAATGGTAACCATCGTAACGTCGGTCACACCTGATTAGAATTTAAATTCGAAATTGGTTTAATTCCTTTTTTAAACTTTTTTTTTTCAAAAACTATTGTATGTAACATATAACGAAACATGATTTTTTGTGATTTGGACTGTAATTTCTTAAAATGTTAGTAACTAATTAAATTACGTATGTATTTTTTGTTTTTAAATGCCCGCTACTATTAATTTTAAGGAAATTATAAATTGCGCAAAAACTGCAACACTTAGGCATAAGACACTTTTGAACCATTCGAAAGAGGACTTTTTTGTTAACAATATGAATTAATAAAATTAATGGTGTTTTATTTAAAATAAGGCTCATATTATATATTGAATGATCTCATAATTAACTTGAAAATTCTGAACACCCTGTAAAGAGATGTTTAATATTCAATTATGGAATACATTCAGCTTATACTATGTAGACGTAAGAGTAAATTTGTTATGATTTGTTGGATTAGAAGATTGAGACTTGCTGTATATTTCAAAATAATTTAAAAATGTAATACTTATCAACGTGCATGTTACTAAAATAACAAAATTTATAAGACTATCACTGTGTTGCTATTAACCTCCGTCTCGTTCATCGAGATTCACGCTGTATACGTCTCTGAAAACACATACTTTCCATGCAAACTTTTTGGTGTGTGTTTCCCTATGCTGTAACTAAATATACAATGTTATTATGACAATTTTTACATATTTAAATGCTATTTCTTCTTAAGCAACGACTTGCCACGCATGCTTTGGTTTACCATTTTACATTTTAATTTTTTATGTTTTGAGTATTTTACCGATTGATATCGGTATCTTAATAAAATATACTATTTCATTACAATACATATTCAGAATATGCTATTTTATCTTGATACATATTCAGAACCATCGTTTTTATTAAGGACTGAGGGCGAAAAAACAATAACATTAAAAAACTTGCATAACTTTTAAACCGCTTAATAAATTTTCAAAAAAAATTTAGTTTTGGATAGGTTATTTATTATATAAAAATTAAGAAAAACACAAAAAATCAATCAGACTTATCGTGATAAAAATTTTGAGCTTGTCGGGAATGGTCTCCATCATGGCTTTTATGGTGGTGCTCGACACTTTCTTGGTCGCTACAGTCCACATTTTTCTAAAACTTTCAATCGATTTTGTAGCCTTTTTGTCTGCTTTAAGCTTCTTTTCACCAAAGCCCAGTACCGCTCGATTGGGCGAAGCTCAGGGCAATTTGGTGGGTTAGCCTCCCTGGGTACAAAATCGACATGATTCTCTTCGTACCATTTTTTTGTCTGCTTACTGTAATGGCACGAAGCTAAATCCGGCCAAAAAAATGTGGATACCTTATGTTTACTCAGAAAAGGCCGCAATCTTTTTTGGAGACACGGAGTTAATTGTTCCATTTGTTATGAAAGATTGGCTTCTTTCACCGCAGCTACAAATCGCCTGCCAAACGAGATATATTTTTGGAAACTTGGACTTTATTTTAGTTCTAAACTTCTTAGGAACATTTCCTCGTCCACAGGAAACATAAAACTTCTGACGTAAGTCTCATCGTCCATCACGCAACATTGACGTTTTTGGAAAAAATCTGCTCTCAAATTTCTGGCTCGTTTCTTGGCTTCAATGTTTTTCTCCGCATTACGATCTGGAGTTGTTTGAACTTTGTAGGACTTAAATCCACTCTTTTTTTTTTATTTTTCGAATTGTCTTTTCCGACAAGTTGACTTTTGCAGTTAATTTCCAGTTCGATATCAGCGGATTCTTAACCATCGCAGATATTGTCTTTTGCACCTTTTTTGGTGAATGAAAACCCTCTAGTCGTTCACTTCCTGGTTTCCGTGTTATGGTAAAGTCTTCCTTGTACCGCTTGATGACTTTTGCTGCCACTTGCCTGCAAACTTTTGCCTTCTTTGCAATGCGAACGACTGACCATTGTGGATTCTCAACAAATTTTTAATGATTAATCTATGTACTTCCACTACTTTTGCCATTGTGAACACAATTTGACTCAAATAAAAATAAAAATTTGACGACATATTCTGACAACAATTTCAAAGCCTACTATATCAAAATTTTGTAAAAAAATTATATGGTATAAAAGTTATGCAAGTTTTTCAATGTTAATGTTTTTTCGCTCTCAGTCCTTATATGGAATGTTTACTCTGTCTCCAAAAACTAGTCGGAATTTTTCGATGTAATGACGCGGGTAAATATTTTTGCTCAATATTTTTTTTAAGTTGGTACAACTGTTACTTACTTCTATGCCACATTATATGTTAAAATATTTATTAGTGTTTGAGTGACGCTTGTTTTTGTGTGACACAAAAAGTGGATTTGGAGATTTTTACAATGTCTCAAATTATTCAACAAAGAAGTGCGATCAAATTTTGTTTCCTGAATGGAATAAATGCTGCAAAAACGTTGAAAATGTTGCAGAAGGCTTACGAGGACCGAGTTCTACCAAATTCAACAACATTTGATTGGTATAACTTGTTCAAAGAAGGTAGAGAACGCGTTGAGGATGAAGAGCGCCCTGGTCCACCATCGACCTCAACTGACGATGCTCACATCCAAAAAGTAAACGAATAAGTGCTTCCAAACCATCGATTTTATAAGAGACATT
The DNA here is from genome assembly GCA_030710515.1 of Abscondita cerata. Classification (NCBI taxonomy): domain Eukaryota; kingdom Metazoa; phylum Arthropoda; class Insecta; order Coleoptera; family Lampyridae; genus Abscondita; species Abscondita cerata. The sequence goes on from JALBCR010000357.1 coordinate 234,439, forward strand.
GCTGATAAAATTGGCGTTTCTAAAGGATCAATTAATACCATTTTGAAAGATGTTTTAGGTCTCAAACGTGTCAAGCCTCGATTGGTTCCAAAAATGCTAAATTTTTTTGAAAAACAGCGTCGTGTTGATGTGTGTGAAACAATGCTCTCTGATTATCAGGCGGTTTATAATCGCATTATTACGGGAGATGAGACTTGGATCTACGCTTACGACCAATCGAGTGAATATCGTTCGAAGGTGAGGCAAGACCAAAAAGACCGCGTCAAAGTCGCTCAAAAATTAAGGTGATGTTGACAGTTTTCTTCGATTATCGAGGTGTGGTGCATTACGAATTTCTTCCCACAGGTTAAACTGTCAACAAGGAGTACTATTTATGTGTTATGCGTTATTTGCGTGAAGATATTCGTTAAAAGAGGCCCGAATTATGGAAAGATAACTTTTGGTTTTTACACCACGATAATGAGCCATCTCACACTGCACTGATTCTTCGTGACTTTTTCGCCAAAAATTCAACCAATATCGTTCCGCTACCACCTTATTTACCTGATTTGGCTCCGTGTGACTTTTGGCTATTTTCAAAACTCAAAAGACCACTCCGAAAAAACCGTTTTGAGTCGATTGAAGACATGCAACGGGAATCCGCGCGCGCTCTGAAGTCTATACCAGAAGAAGACCTTTTGGCGTGCTTTGAGAACTGGAAAAAGCGGTGGCCTAAGTGTATTATATCGGGAGGGGACTATTTTGAAGGGAACGAAATTGAATTAAAAGAATCAACAAAGATATTTTGATTTATAAAACAATTTCGACTAGTTTTTGGACACAAGCAGTATTTCATACCAAAACGAGATTTTTCTGGCTATTTTCAAAACTCAAAAGACCACTCCGAAGAAACCGTGTTGAGTCGATTGAAGACATTCAACGTGAATCCGCACGCGCTCTAAAGGCTATATCGGAAGAAAACTTTTTGGCATGCTTTGAGAACTGGAAAAAGCGGTGGCCTAAGTGTATTATATCGGGAGAGGACTATTTTGAAGGGGACGAAATTGAATTAGAAGAATCAATAAAGATTTATAAAACAATTCCGACTAGTTTTTGGACACAGGCAGTATTTCATATTAAAACGAAGTTTTATGGTTCACAATTTTTTATCAATTTAAGTCCATACATAAATTTCGGTTGTAAAGAAGTAACCTAAATATTAAGGTATTTTGAAAAGTGAAAAGTGCTGGTCCTAACGGTTGCACAAAAAGTTTTACTTACAAATCACTTTAGTGATCTTTAGGCTTATATATCCCTGGTCGGAAGTGGCTTTGGCTATAACTTTCCTTTCGCATTACTATTTCGTGTTCGTGGTATGGAAATAACAATTAACGGTTTAGGATAAATGCACAATCTCAACTACCCGTTTGATTTTTCTACAATTATAACAATACAAATACTTACCCCTTTGGTAAATTTCGAATAAACAATAAAAATATTAGACTTCTTTATAAAACACAGTTTTCTGAATATCTTTGGAACTGCTCGGATTTTTTTTTTATTTTCTCAGAATCTGTAGAATCAGCATACTAATAAACTGTACATTATTGATCATTTAGCCAAAATTGTATTTTAAAAATAACAAAAATACTGATGTAATCCTACTGAATATATAAGGTTTGCCTCGACTTCTGTTCCCTCCTTCTAAACTGCTTCCTATATATTAATGATAGTTGGTTTCCTGCAATTACGTTTTGTTTACTTCTACAAACTTTGACAAAATAGTTTCTTATTGTATGTAGGGGGTTCAAAAAACCCTAGTCGGAAGTGGGTTTGGCTATAACTTTCCTTTTGAATTACTATTTCATGTTCTTGGTATGGAAATAACTATTAACGGTTTAGGATAAATGCACAATCTCAACTACCCGTTTGGTTTTTCTACAATTATAACAATACTAATACTTACCCCTTCGGTAAATTTCGAATAAACAACGAAAATATTGGACTTTTTTTAAAACAGAGTTTTTTGAATATCTTCGGAACTGCTCGGATTTTTTTAATTTTTCTCAATAGAATCTGAATCAGCATACTACTAAACTGTACATTATTGACCATTTAGCCAAACTTATATTTTATTAATAACAAAAATAGTCATGTAATCCTACTGAATATGAGGTTTGCCTCGACTTCTGTTTCCTCCTCTTAAACTACTTTCTGTATATTAATGGTGGTTAGTTTTCTGCAATTACGTTTAGTTTGCTTCTACATTCCGATCAGCTGCTGGTGTCAATATTGCTATTTTCATCTTATTGTTGTTTCGTCTCTTGGTTATAATTTTTTTTTAATCTATTAGTTTAGTTAGGTTGTGTTCTTTTAGTAAAAAAGAACAGTATTTTTTAAAACTATTGTCTGGCAATCTTGCTTTTTTGGTAAATATACCAACAACAGATCTAAAGTGGTTTGTACAGTCTGTAAAGAGAAATACCACTATATTATTATTGCTAATGACTTGATCCATAAACAGATCCAAGGATTGTGAGAAAGAGGAGCAGAAACTTTAAATAGTAAGCCGGGAATCTTTAAAACATAAGAAAATTGAGAAAATTTGTTTTGTTAATTTGTCCAAGTTGAATTCAATTTCGATGAGTCAGTTGCGCACCAACAAATCAATATTACAATTAAAATGAGAATGTAGAGTTAGGTGATAAACCTATACACATGGTGGCGGATTATGTTAGTCCTAGTGGTGTGGTCCAAGTTCCTAAAAGAATAAGTAAAGAAATAGTGTAACTGCAAGAGGCAAGAGTCGAAAAAGATTGCCAAATAAGGCAAAGAAACTTAATACTGGCAATGAAGAGGTGTACTGCTAAGATAAATCTCATGAAGGAGAAGAGTAAATTGAAAAAAGTGTTTTTAGATTTGAGAGCAGCGCATACAGGGTGTCTTCAGTTGAGTGCTCATTAGAAATATCTGGAGAACCGTGATAACGAGAAAATCAGAATTTGGTATGCAGCTATTTGTGACCAAGATCTATTTTTAAAAAAATATAAAAATGGCGTTATTTTCGGAAGTACCGGAAGTTGATGACAACTTGGTTTTTTAAAATGTAATAGCGATGATTTTATTTTCTTTTATGATTTCAAGTTGAATTTTAGGTCAACGTTATGTAAACGTACTTCTAACCTAAAATGTCAACTTTTGGTGATAAAGATTGTTTTATGTCAAAATTGGCAAAAATCATCTATGTACGAAAAAAGTTGATAGTGTGGAACTAACAAAGATAGAAAGGCTAAACATGCACTTTATCCTTTTCAATTTCAATCTTGATAATTATCTACAGGGTGGTGTGAAAAGTGAATTAAATTAGGTCAATACAAACATGCCAAAAAGTCATTTTATTCAAATGGGACACCCCATATTTAATTAGATGTGTTGAAACGTCATTTTTTCTGCATTGAATGATGTAACATTCCTCTATTCTTACAATAGAATTTTAGTTTAATTTAATATTATACACAGCCAAACCTCCATCACCAGTAACAGTGATCAGCACAAATATTTTGAAATTGTCTGGTTTCTTATCATTATTTGTTGCAGTCATGCAAATATTAGGTTTCTGTGCTATTTAGTTTGTTCTAACTCACCACCAGAGGGCGCTGCACCAGCTCAACTTTTATACCGTTTAATAGATCATTATGAAAATTAGTATGATGGATATTCAAGCAGATCAAATATTTTTGTGTTATTCACTTTTATGTAGCTCGCCACCAGAGGGCGCTGCACAAGCTCAAATTTTATACTGTTTAACGAATAATTATGAAAATTGGTATTGACGGACATTCAAGCAGATAAAATATTTTCGTGTTATTTGCTTTGATATAGCTCGCCATTAGAGAGCGCTGTTACAGGTTAACTATTGCACCATATAACTAATCCTAGTAAAAATTTATATACATTGATATTCGATTGTAGCCCACGGGGGTAATGCTATCAATTCATTTCATGCGTGGAGCGTAGCCCACGGGAGTAGTGGTAGTTTAACATAAAATTGATAGCTCTAAGTTTTAAGATTGCGGCTCACCTTGATTTTTTTTAATCGAAAGAGGGGTCTAGTGATACCTCGTTTAAAAGTTCTTTTTATCTTCAATTCATTCCCCGAATTTAAAGTCTCTACTGTCACCCCTGTCAAGGCATCAAACTTATGATTGTTTATTAGAGTAGACCGGAATAATTTCGGTACGCCACCCCGCGCGGTACCAAAAATATTAATTAATTTTTAGGATAAAAATGAAAAACTGTATACTTAAAGTCCGTACCAATAATATTAATTATAATAATTAAGTCTACAGTTTTTTATTTTTATTCTAAAAACAACACCAATAAATTATCATGGATTGCTCCTTCTTCGATAGAATATTAATTAATTATTTATGAATTAATTATCAAAGTGTTTAAGATAACCATAGTTTTAAGTTAAGTCTTTTATTACATTTTGAAAATCGTTAATTAATAAAGTTCTTTCATTTGTCAATTTTAGGCAACCGCTGCACCGATGCTAGAAAAGTAACAAACCCCCTCATAAAAGTCAGGTCAAAAGTTTTTTTTCTATTTGAAATCTAATAAAAAATCATAAGTTTAACAAAACGCCGCTTTGGCAAGAGTGACAGTAGAGACTTCAAATTCAAAGAAGGAATTAAAGATGAAAAGATCTTTCAAACGATATATCACTCGACCCCCTTAACAAAAAAAATTGAAAATTGCGCCCAGCCGCCATCTTGAAACTTAGAGCCATCAATTTTATGTCAAATTGTAGTATCTTATGTAGTGTCTTATTATAGTCTTCTAATTTGTCTAATTTTAAATCAATATCTTAAACCGTTTCAAATTTAGAATGGAGGGTGACTATTTATTTCCGCACTGTATAATTTAGCCACTACCGGTTTCCACACTAAAGTATTATTTTCAAGTTGTAGTTCCATTTCAATTGAACAGCCGTCAGATCTCTTTCCATCATTACGGCTAACTCCTGATGAGCTTTCTTATTAACATTATCCAAAGAAGAGTGCCTGAACCACTTACCAATAACTTTCAAACATGATTTCCATACTTGTCTATCTGACTTCCACAGATGTAAGTGTATGGGATGCAAATACGACATTCATATAGTAATGTAACAATGATCATAAAAGTATTATGGTGAAGTAGAGTTCAAATGTTTCTTGATGGAAGAAAATTCAACCATCATCCCAATTCTCCTGTTAAAGGTGATTTGTATCTCGCTTCACCAGTCTTCGAATTGAAAGAAATTTGATTAATGCAGTCAATCAAAGCAATATTGCCCCAGTTCATCTGACTTGATTTCAATCATGGAGTTCGATCAAAGGTAGTATTCCAATAAGACATTCTATCTTTAAAACAGCTAATTATAACCTTATCCCTAATACAGGGTTTCTATAAATGTCTGATCAAGTTGGAAATTAAATAAACAAAATTAACAATAAACGACAAAGATCACAATTACAACTAGGGATAATAATTACAACGGAACGATGAAATAACCGACAGATGATGATCTTAGCATAAATTAATTCACTATCAGTTTAATCAGCAAAGTTGCATTTTTGAAATTTTCCCACACTCACCTGATGCTAATCATTTGTAGAAACCCTGGGGTATTAGCAATTTCCTCCATTGCTCCTAATCTGCGTGTCAATTTCATCTAATATTGATTCGAATGGCAATGTTGGAGCCGTCCGTAGTAAGTAGGTCAATTTAGGTATAACCGTACAGTTCTTCAAAAAGAAGTGGCCAACGTGAAATTTGATATTTTGTACATTTAAGCTATTTTTTCATATAAAACAAAACAGGAGCATCCATTGTGAGAAGAGCTTCTAGTAAAATTTGATCTTCTTTTTCTGAAATTTTAATCCCAGCAATATGTAGCATATTGTTGCTACAAAAAGCTGTACAAACTTTCTTAAATATAGTGTTTTGCCCACATAATTAAACGCATTCTTAAAGTTCATTTTCAAAACCGACCTGTTTAGGTCTCAAATGCGGCTCCATTTCATTCGAATATTTCTTACAACCCATTTTGGCAACTAATCCTCAGTCTTGATACCACTGTAATTGGACGGATGCAATCCTTCTTTGTTGGTGAACATAGGTTAGCGCAATAAATAATTCACTTTTTCAGCTATCATATAGTTGAATAAGTCAGTTAAACTTAAAACTTGTTTTAGAAGTATGCCTACATTGCCAGTAACTTTTGCAGTCAAGTCTTTCAAATACTGAGGTAAAATTCCATTAATTCCAGAAGATGAAACGATTTACGTCCCATTGAATATCTTTAGGAGTTACAACAAAATTCCGCGATCAACATCTGTTTCATTTTATGACTATTATAAAAGTCACTTCATTAGCAGGAGTTAGATTATCAGACGACGCAAGAAGTTTCACGGCACCCTTTATATCACCTTGTGCGAGTTTTGTCTCACTAATTTGGATAATCGATTCATTGAATTATAGTTAACTCTATTTTTCGGAAGATAATTAGACGATCCAAAATTAATGACATTCTTCTTTAATCCGGATGTCAATAATTTCCTCTTATTTTTGGGTACATGTAAGGCAACATAAGAAAACTTTAAAAAGCTTCTCCTAGGACGTGTTTTACTTTAAAAAATTTCAAAATGCTTAATTATACTTGGAAAAATTAGAGTGCATAATAGTATACTATGCAACAAGTTTTTTAAAAGCATTCTAGACACGAGAATTATTTAGAAACGAACGAAGCATATCGAGTATCTAAAATACAAGTGTCTGTAGATATTTCTAAACCAAATTGCATACTATACTTTTTCTACGACGACTAAATACTAAAATTTGAAAATTTCTTTACCTCAACTTAACAAACATGATAAGAATATAAAATGGTGAGGTAAGTATAGATACAGTGGCATTAAAAACATTTTGACAATTAAAACTAACCCTAAATACCTAACTGACATAATTAATTTCAAGCCAAGTTCAACCCGTGACTAAAATCCGTTGTTGCCAACTTTTTATCGTGATTAAAACACACAAAGCCACATCTTATTAATGTGTACTTAAAAGATTACTTAGCATCGTTCCAACATATACGATAATTTGTGTTTTAAAAGTGGGAACAGACAAAACAATGAATAACACACGGTACTAAACTGCATTAACTTCCCGGATGAGAATCCGCCTCGTTTTGCTCAGACGAATTAACATTGCCCTTGCGGTGAACAAACCGCTTATACCCGTACCCATAGTCATACTTGAGTTGAGGAATTACTTCAATTTATTGTTATCCTAAGATATAGCTCAAGTCAAGAAGAAACCAATCTCAAGCATTGATTGAGTGATCAGTCATTGGCTCTAGTTTTTAGGTTATGTTAAACTGCCAAAGTGAGATGGCATCACTACAATTATGTTTGACATGTTATTTTTATTACTGACAACGTTTGAATTCAATGAGTTATAATAATTAATTAACAAATAATTTACTACCTCCGTACCAAATTGTAGTATAACACAAGATTTGCAATTAATTTCTTTCTCATTCTGTGTAGGATCGCATATTTACTACCGACAATGCGAATTTATTCACTGCCGATTTTGCCCACGCGTAAATCACATGTTAAACGACAACTAACTGTTAATCCTCGTTCTACGACCAAAATAAAAAACCCATCTTTGAATGTTATCTTCACCGAGATATGCCGAAGATGCAACTATAATAAAGGACTCAATTTTACAACCAAAACGTTCTTGACTAAATAAGCCTATAGCTTGAGATTGAGATCTGACTATAAGTATGGCCATTATAAGTGCTTTGTTACATAATACTCTATTATTTGAAAATTCAATAACAAATATCAAGTTCAATCAAATGGTCAGTTTAGACAAAACTATATCAAATTAAAACCAAATCAACATTTTGTAAAAATTACACAATGACACAACATTTAAAAATGGGCATTAATAAATAAATGTTTTTTTTTATTATCTCCTTGACATTCGTCTCTCACAGTAAACAAAAAGTAAACAAAATGTTAATTGTATATCAGTTGATTGAAAAATTTGGGAAGATACGCAACGCATATGAATTAAATGTACCAAAAACCCCCGACAGCGACATGTAGATCGGCGAGTTGTTTAGTTGCTTTGTGACTGTCAAAAATATCGCGTCGTAGTTGAATCGGAGTTATTGTTGCACAAATAATAAAAAGAACGATTCGACGATAAAGCCATATAAACATGTCGAGGTAATTTATTGCTACATTTTATTAATATGCGTTGGATATGTTCCCAAATGTTTTAATCAACGGCATAACATTCGCAGCTGTATTTCTTCATTCTGAACCATGTCTTAAAAATATTTTTTTTAAAAGTATCCAAAGTTTATATTGAAATCATGCGTATTTCATTATTGAAATTGAGTAGTAAACAACAAAAAAATAACGCGTTTTTGCGATGGTTTAACAAAAAAACTCACATGAAAATTTTGCAATTATTAAATAAATATATAACACGTACAAACAAAATTTTGATACACACCAAACACGTGTAAAAAACTAAAGTAGTTCATGTTAGAAAAGTAGTGTTTACATCTGCAAGCTAAGCTAAAGATGTAGCAAAAAAGATATGTCCGGAATTTAATCCAATTTAGTGAATGGCAAAAGTAAAATACACACCTTTAAAATTTAGGTTTGGCAAAACAAGTGGGATAAATTATCAAATTTTAATAAACCATACTTTGCACCTTTACAATGAGATTACCAAACACTCAAAAACATAAGAATCAAAATTATAATCAAATATTCACTGCTAATTGGGTAATTCTATGTCAACTGGTACAGGGGTCCCCAGTTGACCATCTCCGATTTGTCTCAAATTTTGCACAAAAGTTCTTAGTCACTCAAATAGACATATGTAAAATTTCAGCCCCCAATATGGAATTCCTGGGTAACATGAGCCTTTTAAAGGGGTAAAATCTTTGACCGGGTCAATGATACCTCAAGGTTCTAAAAATTTTTGTATCTGTTCAACTTTTAAGATGGTACAACTCCCTATAAATAGTACAACAACCTAAAAAAGTAAATGCATCTCTCTTATACAGAAAAATGAGCTCTTTCTAATGATTGTTGAACTAAGACGGTATCTGGCGTCCCACCTGAGATATTGGAGTTTAAAAATAGGCTAAATTTAAAAAAAAATTTTGTCAGTGTATATCTCTAAAAATTACCTCATTTAAGACATTTTCCTGAAATCTATGGCTACTTAAAATTTAACTATTTTTGTCGTGACTACATTTTTATAAATATTTTGTCAACTTTGAACCCCAGGTGTGCTGGGTATAACTACTTGTATAAATAACTTCATACATTTAAAAGTTGTACCACCTTAAAAGTTGAACAGATACAGAAATTTTCAGAATCTTGAGGTATCATTGTGCCCGGTCAAAGATTTTACCCTTTTTTTCAAAGGGTTCATGTTACCCAGGAATTAATTATTGGGGACTGAAATTTTACATATGTCTATTTGATTGGCTAAGGAACTCTTGTGCAAAATTTGAGTCAAATCAGAGATAGTCAACTGGGTACGATCTGTAAAACTGTACCACTTGACATGGACTTACCCTAGTCCAACAAATGAAGTATACGATTTGAATTGTTACGAGATAAGAATAAAATGACTGATTTACGTGAAGGGCTTCCTATCTGTCGTCAGTCAGTAAATTATTTTAAAAATATGCTATTAGAATAGAATAGATTTAATTATGTGATAAAATCAATAAGCTAAAATTGAAAAATGTTTATAGTATTTTGTTGAAATCGCCACTGATTCCGTTTGTTACCGTGGTCAATTAACAAACAACTATTGCAAATTTATTATTGTAGAAAATTTTATATTTTGCAGGCATAAGAATTGTATGCTATCATCCTGATTTTGATTCAAATTCCTGTATCCTGACATTTAGTACAACTCAAAGTTCTTAATATCTCATTGTCAGACCAGAAAAAACGCAAAAAATAAGTGGTTTAATTATTACAACAAGCTTGCGTTTCGGAGAAGAGCGATACACAAAACTTTCAAGCCGTTTGATAATGACAAATTAAATATACAGTAAAAGTTAACGTTTGTTTTGTTTTTTGTTTCTTATAAAGGGTGTTTTTTTAAGAACTTGAGAACTTTAAATAATAATACAAGACCGAAATAGTGTTGGGATGAATATTTTATTATTATAATCTGGTAGATAATTTTATGGCATTTATTTTTTAAATATGATTTCGGCCATATGTCCGCCGCGGCTACGAGTTACATAATTCATTCGATCAGTCCAATTTTTCACACCTTTTTCCAATAAATCTGGCCGTATGGTTTCAATGGTGGCTTCTAATGCTTCAAGAGTTACTGGTTTGTCGGCATAAACCAATGACTTAACATATTCCCATAAAAAGTAATCGAGAGGCGTTAAGCCGCACGAACGAAGGGACCAGTTAACAGAACCCACTTCTCTTCGGTACGCACATTTTTTTGTCTTGTTGATTGTTTTGAATCGAGATGAGTAAAATTAGTGCGAAACCGATCAATAACTGCACGAATTGCTTGCTCACTAGCCCGATTACGTTAACCGTAAAATTGACGAAGTGCTCTATGAACTTCGCGAACAAATTTAGTTTTTTCAAAGAATTTCCACAATTTGTAGGCGTTGTTCTGGCGTTAAACAATTTATGATGAATTGCCGAACCTTACTCAACAGAAATGTCAACCCAGTTTGACATTCTCAACTGTCAAACCATAGACAACAACCATCGAAACTTCTCATGCAGCTAAAAAAACACCCAATATATGAAATGAGGAGATATGCAGCCCAATGGGTTTCAACGATATCTCAAGAACCTGTTTTTTTTATAAAGGCGATGGTGTTATTAGATTTTGGATTAGTTCCAATAACTAAAAGAGCACTTTATTTAAATTATATTTAATATTACAAAATGTTTCTTTTTTCAAACAAAAGTTTTCAATTTAATTTTGGTCTTAATCTATATCCAATAATAATCCAAATTCAAACAGGAGGGTTAAAAATAGTTCACCTTGTACATTGTGAATACCTATGTTTTCAACTTTGAAAATCAATGGAAAGACTATTATGTAAGTTTGAAAAAGTTGTAAGATTATTGGACAGTTGTAAGTAGAGCAATAGGTTATTTTCAGTTAATAAAGAAACCATTTTCTCTGACGTCACTCAGTAGTCGAAACTAAAATTTCAACTTTTTTTATTTTCATATTTAATTTCTTGAATTATAGGCTTATACAATTTAAGTTTAAAGTAACATTTATTATGCCTTTTTAACGAAAATAAAGATGCTCTGCAAAGTATTCCATAAATTTTCATAAAAACTTTCTCCAACAATATTATTGGTAAATTAAATTGTGAAGCAAAAATAAAATACACAAAATTATATTACATTGAAAATAATATGTAACTTATGTAATGATTCAAATAAACCCGTATAAAATGCACATAAATTACACGTACGTGTAACATAACTTTCTTTTTTTATTTTTATGGCACAAAAAAATACAAATGTATAAAAACTTTAAAGATTCAAAACAGACATCGACATAATTTGTGAAAAGTTTGTGTTTGTTCGCGAAAATTGTGAATATCCATAAAAAACTCTTTTGTTATTGTGGTACATGAAGAGCACAAGAATTTGATTTATCTTTGATGATGATTTTATGGAAATCTTTAATTTGTAATTGCTCGTGTAGAAAATTAAGTACAGTAAACTTTAATTTAAAATTCGTGAGACTATAAAAGTATAGAAAATATGATTTTGTAGAGTAATCGTTACAACAGTCTAACTAATGTCTATTTACAATCAAATTAATTACAGTAAATTAAATGATTTGCCTAATTTGTGTACATAAAAAGCACATAGAACAACAAAGTAAGTTTTAATTTTGTTGTTATTACTTCGCTTTTAGATATCCGGTTCAAGTTGAAAGCACTAGAACTAAGTAATTATAAACGCATTAACACACCAAAGTAAGATTAGTTGCAACTTCCTCTGTTGCTTGACTTATTATCGATTGCGATATTTTTGCTCTCGTCGTAAAGGAGATGCAAACTAACGGAAATATAAAATAATCGGATAGCTTTAAAGCAGGTTTTGAGCATTCTTGCAAATATCAACGATGGCAAACGCGTATTGTTAAAGTTTGTTAAAGTTCTCTGTTTAATACGGAATAAGCACTTATGAAGATTAAGTAATCCTGTAGACGGGGGCCCACGGCCACAGGCACAGCTGAGACAGGTACTTGTGCGAGCGTTAATTGTCTTCAACCGCTAATCTAGCATCTGTCATGTGCTAAGCCCCAGAGAAAACTAAATACTTAGTGCAAGTTTGTAGTTAGCAGGGTGTCGACTAGTCTTACAAGTAATAACAGTAACTATTGTGTTCTGCAAGAAACGAACTACTCCTGTATGTTATTCTGTCTAACCGGAGGAAATTTCCTAAAGCCTACTCCAGCTTATTTGGTGGAGAAAATGCTCGATATTTTCATTTTGAAAAATACTCTTGGCAAATTGACTTTAACATAAATAGAAAATTTAGTAAATATTTTGTTAAAGGAGAATATGTGATATTAAACGAATATCAAGCTCATTTTTGGGGAATACATTAGAATATAAGAACATAAAAAAACTAATTATTAAATCTTATTTTTTAAACAATATTATTCCTTTAAATTCGGAATTATAAAGAATGTTAATATAGAACTTGAAATGTTTTTTCGCTTTCGGCGATTACAACGCCTGAGCATTGTAACAAGGCCAAAATATTTCCAATATTTTGTTTTGAAGCTTAAAAAATATCGTGGACGATAAAGGATCTTAGTAATGGTTAGTTTCCACACAGTGGACCTTCTCGTAGGAGAATGTAATGGGGTTGAAATGAAACTAGTATTTCATTATTGCCGACGTTTCGACCAGTGAAGGCTGGTCTTTCTCAAGGCTCTTTAATTGAAAAAAGAAAACAAGTTGGTTCACACTCGGTAAAAAGATTAAGGTAATATTATAAATTCAATGTTAATTATGGAAAAAATAATATACCTCTGATACAATTAATTAAAGATTGTAAAGATCTTCTCTCACTCCATTCACCAGTCAATAAAGATGCTTTAAGATGTAGGGTTGTTAACATGATTACCAACCATATACAAACTTCAAAAAAATGGAGGAAAAATATCTCATATGATGATAAAAGATTTATAAAACTAGTTAGTAATACCAAAAATTCTCTAATAATCACAATGATTTACTAATTACAAAATCAGATAAAGGAAATGCCACGGCGGTTATCTATAAAACGATTATAGTAATAAGATAAATTGTCTTTTAGAAGATAGGAATGTTTATGTAAAAGTGAATATAGCTAATAGCTTACAAAATAAAAACAATAAAATTGGTAAATTTCTTTATAATCATGGTCACATCGAATTATTAGATTATAAAAGAATAGTAACATATACGAGTTCGGCACCAAAAATCCATAAGAAAGATTTCCCAATACGACCTATTGTCTCATGCATTGGATCCCCTACATATCAACTTTCTAAGTTTATTACCAAAATATTAAACAACTTAAATTACATATTCACTTTTAATATAAACAATTCTTATCAATTAATTAGTAACATAAGTAATTTTAAGATACCCAACAACTTTACATTGATCTCATTTGATGTCACATCCCTTTTTACAAACATTACTAGAGAACTGGTTTCTAAATTAATTAACAAATATTGGACTCACATTAGTAGTTTTACCACTTTAAATTTCACAGAATTTAATAATATTATTGAATTTCTCTTTGACGCAAGTTATTTTATGTACAATGAATGTTGTTACAAACAAATCTTTGGAACTGCGATGGGAAACCCTGCTTCGCCCATATTATCATCCCTAGTTATGCATGATCTACTAACTATGTTAAACAAAACTTGATTTTGAACCTCTCTTCCTGTATGTGTACGTTGATGATATCATTTCATGTATACCAAAGACAGACATCACAACCACATTGAACATTTTTAACAAATACGATAAACACTTAAAATTTACGTACGAAATCGAAAATAATTGTCAAATTCCCTTCCTTGATGTTATGTTAATTAATAACTATGAAGATAATACCCTTCTTACTAATTGGTATGTGAAACCGATAGCTTCCAATCGAATAATTAACTACTATTCAAAACACCCATACTTTCAAAAAATAAATACAATTAAAAGCATACACCAAAAAATAATTAAACTTAGTAGCCCCGCTTTCCATAACCAAAATAAAAATATTCTCCTAAATATCTTAAAAAATAATAATTACCCGAAACAACTGAGCCAATTAATATTAAGGACTAATCGACCCATTACATACCAGGACAATAATATTAACACTTCACTCATTGAGAAACAATACAAAAAACTCATAAATGTACCTGGCTTATCAGAACAACTCATTAGATTACTCAAAAATGATGAATTTATAATTACACAATACAATAACAATACGATTTATAAAGACATATACTCAAAACTGAAAGACAAGACTATGGACATAGACAAATCTGGAGTTACATATAAATTGGAATGCGAAAACTGCCAGAAGGTATATATTGGCCAAACAAAACAAAAATTAATAAATAGAATTAAAAACCATAAATATAATTGTAGTAAGGGTATCGAAGAAACAGGTCTTGCATTACATTGCACCAAGGAAGGCCACAATTTTTAATTTGACGCCCCAGTAATTTTAGATATCGAGCCAAATTTAAAAAAACGCTTGATTTCTGAGATGATTTACATTAACGTATACAAAAAGAATGCCAACTTTAATCCAGATACCAGTAATCTCAGTAATATGTATAATCACTTAATCTCCACTATAAAAATCAAGTAAAAACAAACTGATAATTAATTTTATTACTTAAAATTTATTACTTAAAATTACTTAAAAAATTACCTAAATTAATACCACCACCAAACTAACATTACCTTAAACTAACTCTAATAACTAAAACATATAAAAATAAAAAGGAATTCTAAATTATCAGCAACCTTTAACCTGATCATGGTGACGTATGTTATCTGTAAAAGCATTCATTGTAAAACTAAATTCTGCACCATTTACATTTGTTTGTCATAGTATATGTTTGGTCCCGAGTTTTTTAAAATTTTATATATATATATATATATATACATTTTAATTAATGACAAACAGTGATACTAGTTTATAAGTTTTATAATTTTTGTTACCTATATGATTCTATATTTATTACGGTGATATTATTTTATAACCGGTCCAGTGAGATCTATTTTCAGGTGAGACACCAAATGTTAACCTAGTAATATATTAATTAACGTTGCGATAATTATCTGCAATAAGTTTGTTTATAATATTACGTTAATCTTTTACAACTAACTACAAATTCTTGTTTTTCTTTTTCAGTAAACAAACACTTGAGAATACAACTGACAGCTGTTTCGTCCTTTTTGGGAATCGTCATCGTGAGAGAACTAGTGTAATTTCAATCCATTGTACAAACGCGTTCAGTCTAACTAAATAGCCTACTGGAGGGATCACAATATTTAAATGATAAGTTTTTCGACATCTAGTGTCGATTCGTGAAAGCGTTCAGTATTACGAAAATTTTAGCAACTTTGCCAATAGGTATGTAAATCAATTACATAGTTATTAGAGGTTAGTAGGAAGCAAACAAACACTGGGAGAATCACCCGACGGCTGTTAAGTCCTTTTGGGACCTCATCGGAATTAGAGAACTCGACTGTAAGTTCATCTATTGTACAAACGAGCGCTGTCGACTATATGCCCTACTGTCAGGCGATTCGAAATTTTATACTTGCCAACTGTTAGGTTGGTTATAATGATTGATGACTATCGTAACTGTGTAACATACCTGTCGGCATAAGTTGCGAACATTTTCTTACGTGAACGCTTTTCACGAGTCGACACCAGATGTCGAAAACTCTGCATTAAAATATTGATTGTGATCCCTCCAGTAAGGGCATATAGTCGACAGCGCGTTTGTACAATAGTGAACTTACACTCGAATTCACTCACCCCTGATGAGTCCCAAAGAGACGACACAGCTGTCGGGTGATTCTCAGTTTCGTTTGTTATTGTACAACCTCTTGCGTACCTTATGCAGGCGATCTTCGAAAACTTATAACGCCAACTGTTAGGTTGTCATAATTATTGATGAATCGACATGTAACTGCTTTACAAACCTGTCGGCAAAGTTGCTAATAGGTATATCTATATACAGTGTGTCCAAAATTCGATGCTCACCATTGGTATTTTTGGAAACGGTAAGAGTTACAGGGTCGGTTAAATGGAACAATATGGAGGTAATTATCTTACCTCTTCAGACCTTCTTTGTTTATTCCAAAGAAATGCGTTGCCTATTAGATATTGCAAAAAAAAGTTAAAATCGGCATTTTTCTTTAAACTTTTTTAGAATTCCACACTATTTATCCTATCAAAAATATGTAAATAAAAGTTGTAGACATTTAGATATTGAATAATATGCGTCATTAAAATATTTTTGCTTGCATCAGTAGCGAAATATGACCCAAAGTTGCATTTTTTAAATGGAAATGATAATTTATTTTTATACAGTTGAATTGCTGATTTTTTTCCTTTTCAACGATATAAGGTTCGAGCTATTTATCTTGTGTACTTTAGAAGATATAAAGAAAAATCGTTTTTGAGATCTAGTAGATGTATTTTAAAAGCACACTCACAACTATCCATGATTGCAAATTTTTGTTAAGAAACAAATAACTGCACATCAAATCTCTGTACAATAATATTGTTACAGTAGTATCGTGTCAGAACTTGTGAGTTGTTGTAGTAAGTCATTCACATTCAAAATTGATGATGCAGTTTTCAAACCATGAAAAACGGACATGTTTGTTGTCTACATAAGATGCCATCGTAATTCAAATGCGGCAGCAAATGAATGATCACAACTTATACTCTTAAAGAAGGCAACCTCACAGAACTTGTTTTCCCGACTCGAGCAAAATCTTCGACAAGGTGGATCCTTCACCGCCATTACGACTTACAACCTATCAAAAAGACAATGAGGATGCTAAAATAGCTGTTCTAGCCGCTGTTAATGTTGAGCCTTCCGTTTCAGTAAGAAAAATTTTGAATGACAGTGGTATGGCAAGAAGTCAGTACATTATGTTTTAAAAAGAAGAAATTTCATCCTTAAAAGTCAATGATATGCCATCATTTCAAAGAGAATGATTATGCTCGAAGAGTTACATTTCGTAAGATGGTACAAACGATAATTCTTTTCTAAAAATTCTTTGGAGCGATGAAAGTAGATTCACAAACAACGGCATTTACAACCGGTATAATTATCGATTATTGGAATAAAGAAAATCCAAAAATAGTTCGAGAATCGCGTTTCCAAGAACGATTCGGATTTTACGTGTGGTGCGGTATTTTGGGAAATCGTTTGATAGGTCCATTTATTTATAATCAAATGCTTAATTCGACTAGATATCTTCAACTGCTGCAAGCCGAAGTCGAAGATGCATTGGTACGAGCTACCTATTCAAGAAGAAAGAAGTATTTTGTTTAAGCAAGACGCGTTTCGGCCCATAATTCCAGGATCTCACTGAATATTTATCAGCAAGATTTGGAAACCGTTGGATTGGAACAAACGGTCCCATAAGTTTGGCCTGTTGCGATCACCAGATTTGTCCATACTAGATTTTTTCCTGTGGGGACACAAAAAAATTTAGTATACGTTGTCAATTATGAGAACGTTAATGATTTGCAGCAGAGCGTCATGCAGGCCTTTAATTCAGTTAGCGTCCGTCAATTAATGAATTGCCGAATAAATATTGAAAAACGCTATACAAAATGTTTAGAAGTCAATGGCCGCACTATTGAGAATCTTTTATAGGAAAACTCAATCGTTTTACGATGTTATCCACCCGTTATGTTTTTGTTATTATTGCTTACAACTTGGTAACAAAATAAATCTGCCTCAAAAAATGAGGTCAAGCGCCGTCACGATAATGTATGAAAAATAGGTTAAAGAAATATCAAAATAAACAATAAGAACACAGATAATCAGGTCAGAGAATACAAACGTTGCTGAACTTCAGATTTCCGAAAGATTACAATGAGCCAATTACCATTTCATTTAAAATTTTAGAAATTAGTAGAGAACAGTCGGAAGAGGATAATAATAATAATAATAATATTCTTAATTGTTCAGCAGAAAGAAAAATTCCAATTATTTACAATATTCAAATACTAAATAAACTTAAATTACTAAAACAAAAATACAGATAGCAAAAACAAAAATGAAGATTATCGAAGGACGTAACAATTTAATTAAAACAAGATACGTTGGTTTTTCTAAAATTTTTTTAACTAATCAAAATGAATATCATACTCTGTGCCTAATAAATTAAAATTTTTGACATTATGAAGATGGGTGATTTTGTAAGATGTTGGTTTGAAGACACTAATTAAGTGATTTGGCGTAAAAAAACTTAAGATTTACAAACAAATTTGGTGTGTCATTGTATTTTTGAAAATTTACCTCTGCAATGAAACTTTATTTGGAAAACAAACATTTGTGTACAAATAGTTTTACATTCATAAAATCTACAGTATTATAACAGACTAATGTTCATATCTATATACCAAGATTTAAAATTTGTCTGTTTATTTGTTTATTTCTTTCTTTGTTTCTTTGTCTTTATATAGACTCAATCAATATACATGCTAAACCAGTCAGTATATAGTTGTACTTAGAATGGAACATGAAGGAAAATGAAAAAAACTAGAGGGTCAACCACGGCTTTTTTTTAATATTCTGGTCCCGACCAATAGGACAGTGGTTTCATTAGTTATTTATAAGAAATAAATAAAAGAACAATTTATTAAACACATCATTTGTTTTAATCATAGCGTAAGGTCTTAATACAACTTTAATTAGAGTCGTAGTATTGGAATCTCAGATAATATTGTTTATTAACCAATGAGTGAAAAAACCAAAAATGACATAGTTAAATATATTTTATGTATGCTAATAATGATATTGAATATAATAATAGCATTATAATTTCTTGTGACAACGTTTCTTGTAGTTTTTCTTCAAAAATAATATTCTTGAATATATTGTAAAACTGTAAATTCTCATGGAAAATAGTTATAAAAACCAAAAATGTCCCTTTTAAAACACCTTGGTAAAATAACAGTGTGTTACAGAATTGTTGTTCTTAATTTCTCATCTAGCTATTGTATTATAAAAATATTTTCTCCACAATTATTAGTGAAATATATTAATTCTGAAATCATTTTAATAGTAAAAAGAAAAATTATCATACATGATAAATTGAATATTTAATAATAAAACACTGTTGTTTATTGGTTTTAAGTGTATTCCAAAAACTAGTATTCAGAATTAATATTCTGTAATTATGCTCAACAAATAATTAAACTGCCATGATTTTTAACTGTATGAGTGTCAAATGTAAATACAACGTTTTACATGTTTTGAAGCAAGTACTATTTAAATGTTAAAATGGTAAAAATGAGCGAATCAGAATATAATTGTGAGTCTACTAAGTCCGTTAGTCTCATCTGGCGCTTATAGGATTATAGTGTAGGACGTTCGTTTTTGTGTTCATTGTTATAAATCACGCCCTTAAAATACTTTCCATTCTATGCTATAGAAAAGAGAAACAAAGATAGTTATACACTGTCTCAGAGGTAGTGCATGCTATTCTTGACAGTGTATTCAAACGATTTTAATAACTAGGTAATAGAGTCCAATTTTGAATGACCGACGAATTGTCTACATCTTACAAATAATCCAGAAGTTCTCAAAATTCTACTCGATTTTTACTCCACATCATAGTATACGATGGGAAGTTATGCGACGATTTCTAAACCGAAAATTTTAACCCCTCTTTTTTCACTTTTTCCGACAGAAGTAGAGTTAGTATGTTACAAAGAAGCAAAAAAAATTTTGTTTTTATGCCGACCGGCCGTCCGCACGTATGTAAACAAGATTCCGGCTAAACCACAAGTCCGATTTTCATGAAACTTGGCATGTAGATGTTATTTATAAATGCCCAGATCTGATTAATTTGTTGGGCCTAATCCATCCAGATATTTGTTGTCACGTGACATTAATAGTTTTAATTATATAGTGAAAGTACTCTTTATTTTGAAATTCCATAACATTAATAGGTGTAATTATAATGTCATTCTAGTAATTAAGTATCGATTGCTGTGATTATTCTTGTTATTATTATTTATTGTTAATTGTTAGTTGTTGGTGTAACTTATACAAGTGCGGTTGATTTAATTCA
Source organism: Abscondita cerata (assembly GCA_030710515.1). Lineage (NCBI taxonomy): Eukaryota > Metazoa > Arthropoda > Insecta > Coleoptera > Lampyridae > Abscondita > Abscondita cerata. Next base: position 254,885 of record JALBCR010000357.1, read on the forward strand.
AAATTTGCAAGATGCCAAAGAAGTTGACAAAACAATGCCGTGAGTTAGTGCTAAAACGTGTTTGACTATTTTTCTGAAGAAAAACAAAGCGGTGGTCCTCTACTATCTGTATTTGCAGTTCAGCAAAGAACAGCGGACTCGTTACAAATTTCACTCAGAACCGTACAAAGACTGTGCAATCTAAGAAATGAATGTGTTGATTTAGAACCAGTAAAGGAAGATAAATAAAATCCGTTCTATCGATCTACCAGATAGTAAAAAACAAACTATTCGTGAGTTAATTTACGAAATGTACGTAAAAAGAACACGTTTCCTTAGATTCTCTATTGGCTTTAATCAAGACGAAAAGTGTTTGTGAAATAAAAAGAACTAGTTTATCTTATTTACTAAAGCATATGGGTTTCCGATTTAAGAAAACAAACCATAGACTCGGTTTATGTGAACAAAGTCATGTTGTGTCCATGAGGAACGTCTTTTAAGAAAATATTTAAAAATGTCAACTCCAAAAATTCAAAGCAGTTTGTTTTTGGATGAAACATGGGTGTTTAGTAAAGGAAATTCTAAACGTAGTTGGCAGGACGCAAGTTCGAAGAGTTTACAACAACCAGCCAAGACATCAAATGGTAAACGTTACGTAATTGTTCACGCGGGTAATATAAATGGATTTGTTGAGGAAGCAGTTTAATTTTGGCACACAAATAAATCCTACGATTACCACGATAACATGAATTCTGAGTTATTTGAAAAATGGTTTGAAGAATCTGTACTGTGGCGACTAGAAAAACCGTCTATCATTATTTTAGATAATGCAAGCTACCATTCTAGAAAAACTGACCAAAACCCTCGACTTCCTGGAATAAAAACCAGATTATTGATTGGTTGCTTAGTAAGAATATAAATTTGAGTATTCTATGTTGAAAGCCGAATTACTTGAAATAGTTAAAAAAATGCAACCGAAGATGGTAATAAATACGTCATCGACAATTTAGCTTTGTTTATGGTCACGAAGTCCTACGTTTGCCCCCGTATCATTGCCACTTCAATCCAATTGAATTGGTATGGGGCATTGTAAAGAATATTATGACAAATGTATTGGAGCTACATCTGGAAGAAAGAACACGTTCTAAGTACTTGGAATGAGGCCCTGAATAAAATAACCGCTGATACCTGGAGAAGATGTATCAACACACAGAAAGTATAATAAAAGACACTTTCGACCGCGAAAAAATAATTGATGAAGTACGACCTCTGATTTTACGGTCAACGGTGAAGATAGTGAAGACGAAGACATTTTTGATAATTTAAGTGACTCGGATGAGGATGTATAATTTCTTTATTTATTATTATTTATATTCTATTTTAAAACAGCAATTACTGTCACACCGCATTGAAATATTGGAAAACGATCCAGTAATTTTATTGTACGTTTTAGAATTCGTTTTTATATATAAATTTATTTCATATGTTTTTGTACGTTTCACATTTTTTAATTGGTTTGCTCACAAATCAAGTAAAATTGCTCTTTATACTAATATTCTAATATATATTATACTGTTTACAGTGCATTTTTTTGCAGGCAGAAATATTTTACAATAATTAAAAAATTATATCAAATCTTAACTTTTTTTGCATTTATAATTAAAAAAATACTTTTCTCTGTGTAAGGATATAATAATATAAATAAAAAATCGAGTAGAATTTTGAGAACTTCTGGATTATTTGTAAGATGTAGACAATTCGTCGGTCATTCAAAATGGACTCTATTACCTAGTTATTAAAATCAAGTTTGAATACACTGTCAAGAATAGCACGCACTACCTCTGAGACAGTGTATAACTATCTTTGTTTCTCTTTTCTATAGCATAGAATGGAAAGTATTTTAAGGGCGTGATTTATAACAATGAACACAAAAAACAGACGTCTACACTATAATCCTATAACCGCCAGATGAGACTGAACAGACTTTATTAGACTTGTAAAGTAAAATAAGTAAGAACACATTTAGACTATTTTTTTACATTTTCATCACTTATAATTGCGCAAGATTGTTTAATGAAAATATGTTGTCTGGCAATTTGATCAGAAAAACCGTTGCTATTAAAAACTGATACGAATGACACCTACTCTCGAGTGCCATTCGGTAGAGCGTTTTTAAGTTTACAGTTTTCGAATCAAATTGCTTAAAAAAAACAGATTTGAATTTAAACAACACAAATTTACTTGCTAAAATACAAACCTCGAGTGTAATTCGGCAGGACAATTTAATGAATACAAAATTAGAACACCTCAAATTATTAATTTTGGATACATAGTATAAATTTTAAATTGAATGAACTGTCAGATTAGCAACTTTAAATATCAATGGAGACCGCGATAATTGATTAAAAAATTCTAAGTGAAAAAAACCACTAGTATATTTGTCGCTGGAAAACTTTTGCTGTTGTCAAAGTGACAATTACACTGCTGCATATGCGATTTTTTATACATGAATTAAATTGTCTATAAAAAATATATTTCTTGTACGTTAAAATGAAACGAAGTTAATACGTTAAGCATTGTAATACTAGAATTCGGTCACTGAACTGCTTCTTAACTCAAAATAATCCGTATGTCAAAGCGAAACAATTAGAAATATAACCTTTTCTACAATTGGTTTTTCGTATTGACAGATACAAATAGTCGCATAAATCAGTCCTGTTTTTCACTAAAACGCTTATAAGTCTTTGGTTTCTGAAAATGCAATCACACTGTTCAGTGGCTTTAATAAAGATACTGATATAATTTGTTGGTACATACATTAATTTTGATTGAATGGACATATTTGTCTGTACTTTTTCCGTACATATCGTAAATGAGTTTTTTCTATACTTTGAAATATATTGGAATATAAACCTTTTTGCCAAAAAGTGTAAGAACTGTGATTATTTTTAATTTATAGCTATATTATTCTTAAAGAATAGCTTATTAATAATAAAATAATTTTTGATTAGTATAGCCAACTGTGTGTTGGAAAAATAACAATCTCAAATCGCCTGCTGTAAGTAAGACGAGTGATTCTCGATGTTTCTTTGTTACTGTACATTCTCTTGCTGAACTTACAGTAGGCGATGCAAGTTTGTTATTTTTGAAAACACATAGTTGGGTATAATAATCGAAGAAGCTACTTATGTAGCTGGTTACACATCTATCGATAAAGTTGCTTTTATGCAAATGCATTTTTGAGCGACGTCACAAGATAACATTAAATTAATAATAATAATAATAATAATAATAATAATAATATGTTTGTTACTGCTCTCAAGAATAATGTTTTTGCAACGTGAATGAGTTTTGTACACCCTCACATTTGTGTAAAATATTATAGTTTCTCTATTTTATTTAGCAATACTAAAAAAGTATATTACTGCAAAAGTAAACAGCAATTAACAAGCATTTTGCGCATCTTTTGATACTAATAGTCGTAAAAGAGTATTAAAAGTATGCGGCTGACATGAAACTTTTGCTTGAAAATAAAATAAACTTCTAACAGCGTTTTGCAACTGGCAACTAAATAATTTTGATAGAAAAAGTAAAAAAAAACAATACGCTGTTGAAAAATCAAAGCTTAAAGAAAAAAAAAAAGTTAACCGTCTAAGATGTGAAGTAAAAAATATTTAACTGATTACTTTATTAAAAAAATGATCGATAGGTGTAGAAATTTATTCATTTGATTTGCAATTAAAATATTTATTCAAACTCACTATTGTAATGTTTTTATTTCTAACTTTCTTGGAAAATCTGTCGTTCGTAACTCTTGAAACTTTCTCATGGATGGAAAGTTAACAGATGTTTACTTCCCGATCTAGAACTAGAAACTGATTGAAGTAGGTCTTCTACGAATGTAAATTTTAAAAGAAGACGTGATACGTACAAGTTGTTCACGTATAATTTTAACGGTGTAAAAAAAATTAGTTTTTAATGAAATTTTATAGTCATACACAGTGTGTCAATTTAAAAAACTTACAATGAGCAATATTTCACAAAACAAAAAATGATATCAAAAAATGTTTAAAACCGTTTCTAGGATAGGAAGGGAAACTAAAATGACATAAAAGAGAACTAACCCTCATTAACTCCCTAAGCCCCACCTACCCCAACTAAAAAAGTTTAAATAGTAAACCCTTACTTGTAATACATTATAAAAGCCTATAAAAATGTATGCTAACCGTATAAATAATAATTGTACAGGATGAATCAATTGTGAAACCTTGCTTTAAATGGAACATTTAATGAAGGTTTTGTTCAACTACAAATTTGTTAAAAATATCAATTAAGTAAATGTTCAGCGGGTTCTATTGTTTTGTAAACAACAATACGGCCTACTTTTACAAACTTTGACAAATGTTCTTCTACTAACAGCGCGACATGCTTCAGTAATTCTTCTTTGCAATTCACCAAGTGATGCAGGTTGAGTTTCATAAATAACTGAGTTAAGGTAACCCCATAGAAAAAAGTCCGGTGGGATTAAATTTGGTGACCACGGTGGCCACTCAATAGGACTTTTCCTTCCAATCCATTTTTCGGATAATTAGTATCCAACCAGTGCCTTACTTCAGCTGTATAGTGAGGAGGTGCTCCATCTTGTTGGAAGTGCAGCAAATCTTTGTCTAGAGCTAGATTGCCTTGGTCATCTCTTTGGTTCTCTAATTCATGCACAATTAAAATTCAGTTCTTTAATTCAGGATATTGAGTGTGACCTTTCTAAATCGATGCGGGTTCGCATGTCTTGCTTGATCCCCAGTACCCACAGTTCTGTTTATTGACATTACCATTCAGCATAAAAGTACATTAATTGCTGAAACAAATATATTTTAATAGTCTAGGTTCAAGAAAAATCTTTCAGTCATGATTTTACAAAACTTAATTCGACGGTCTTGGTCTATCATTGCCTAGTTCTTGAAGAATTTCCGTTTTGAATGGGTAAAACTTTTGTAATTTTAATACCTTCCTAATCGACTCATGTGATAGCCCTGTCATTGAAGATATTTGACGAGTTGATGCAGTAGGGTTTATTGCAAATTGTCCAAGAACCTCAATTTGTCTTCCTTCATTTATTAATCTTGGGGCATTCCTTTTTCTATTTTGGACTGATCCCGTTTCTCTAAACTTTCAACTAAATTGCGGATGTACACGTGACTTACAGTTTTGTCCGAATGCCTTTCATTAAATATCTGAGCTGTTCTTAAATAACACTAGTTTTGGAAGCCAAATATGAAAATTATCTCTACACGTTCAGGTATACTGTAAACTATCGTGACAACTACAGCTGAATGACAGTATTGATTGTACAAATGATGTACACTAATGAGACTTAAATGTCTTAAATGAATAAAAAATTATTATCCTAGAAACAGTTTTAAGCATTTTTTGATATCATTTTTCTTTGTGGGATATTGCCAATTGTAAGTTTTTAAATAATAATAATAATAATAATAATAATTTTATTTGTCCTGTAGATCATACATATGATATAGGATATGTCATAATAACACTTAATCAAAACAAAGTAACGTACAAATGCACCATTGAATACAAATAAATCACAATGAAACGAATAAAGGTTAAATATCACTATTTAGATATTCCTCTACACTATAAAATGCGTTACTTAACAATATCGTTTTTACAGAAGATATAAATTTACCTACCGAATAAGTTTTTATAAATGGGGAAGTTTGTTGTAAACCGTTACTCTGATGTAATACTGATTAGACTCATAAGTCACAAGACAATGTCTTTTAAATTGTAAGTCTAAACCATATCTGGTGCAATACATGTGAGTGTTATTTAGCGAAGTAAAATCTTTCAGATTACGTTTAACAAATTTTAGTAATTCAAAAATAAATAAACATGGTAGTGTAAGAATGTTCTCCTTCTTGAAGGTATTTTTGCATGTTTCTCTAGGTTTTAAGCCAAACATACACCTGACAGCCCTTTTCTGAATTAGAAACAGTCGTTGTGCAGCAGAAGAGTTACCCCATAGTATTATACCATATCTTAGTACAGATTCAAAATTTGAGTGGTAGAAAATTCTAGTTGTTTCTTTAGATGTTATTATACGAAGTACAACAGAGCAAAACAGTTTTTCAACACTTTTTGCAAACTGAGTTCACATGTTCGTCCCAAGAGAGATAAATCTATATGTAGACCAAGTAGTTTGTAGGTGGAAACTTGTTGAACACATTTATTTGTGAGTCTAATTAAAGAACTGTTTGTATATTATGTTTCTGTAGATGGTATTGAAGTGAATAAGTTTTATTGCAGTTGAGTGTTAATCTATGATAGTTGAAGCAACGTAGTAACTGTTGAAGATTATTGGTTTTTTTTTTTTCATTATATCCACATTTTATTGGCGCTATTGTGGTAATATCATTCGGCAAATGCACAATAATAGGTGTTTAAAATAATCCCCAACTATCATTGATGTAAAGTAAAATAATAACGGGCCCAAAACGCTGCCTTGAGGAACGCCGCTTTGTACCGTTACTTTTGAAGAATTGGTATTATGGTAGCTGACATATTGGTTTCTACCAGTTAAGTAACTGTGCAAAATTAGATTACATTTACCCCGTATCCATTTAAATTTAATTTTGAATAAGTATTTCGGTGTCTAACACAATCAAAAGCCTTGGAAGGTCAATTAAAACATGACATGACTTTACCTCCATCATCTAGGTCGCTTGTAAATCATATTTAGCATACTAACTAAAGCTGTGGTTGTAGATCTTTGTTTTTTATATCCATGTTGACAATTAGATTAGTAAGTTATTACGTTCTAAGAAGTATCAATATACGCTTATACAGAAGCTTTTCCAAAATTTTAGAAAAATCGACAATAAGTTCCAATTGGCCTGTAGTTTTCCAGTTACTTGGGCTCATTCTTTTTATATAAACAAATTACCTTAGCAGTTTTCAACCTTGACACGGTATAACGTGTAGTACAAGTAGTTTATAAAACATGGTTTCTCAATTTTACATGTAACTAAAACATTTTTTAACATTTAAATAAATAAAGTAAAACGTACAACCTGATCTCGGTTAGGCGAATTCCCACAAACCCCCTAAACTGGCCTGAAGAAGTATTTACCCTGAAACATGAAACGTCGCCAGAATTACATCGTGTGTTTTTATTTGCCCTTTCTATAAGAAGGCCTAAATTTCAACTCCATTTTAGTTTTATTTATTAATAATTAATTTCTATTAATTTCTACCTTGGATAAACGAATTGACACTTGAGTTAATTTATACAGGGTGAACCACTCTTACCAACGGGACTGAGATTAATAGCGAAACAGTAAAAGTTTTACAAGTTTTGCACATTTTAGTAGCTTGCAGGTTGATAGATTTTACATTTTAAAATTATTTTGAAAATAAATGCGTATGTCCCAAAAGTGTGGCACATTAAAGTTTTATTTTATTTTGTGAAATTATTCTGTTCTTATTGTGTTTTTGATTGCTCGTACTTTTATAAAGAGTCGCTATACCTAAACACAGACTGTTCTGAATTATGTCGATTTTTCTTAAAACATGGTGTATTAAAATAATTCAGTATATTCTAATCCAACAAATCATAACATGATTAAATATTAAACATCTTTTTTACAGGGTGTTCAGAATTTATATGTCAATAATTGGATCATTCAATATGTAATATAATCTTTATTTTAAATAGAACACCTTGTATTTTATTATTTCATAACGTTAACAAAAGGTCCTCTTTAGATTGGTATAATAGTGTCATATGCTTAAATGTTACAGGTTTTGCGCAATTTACAATTTCCTTAAAATTAATGGTAGCGAGAGTTTTAAAACAAAAAATGCATACGTAATTTAATTAGTTAATAACATTTTAAGACATTACAGTCTGATAATCACATGAGTTACAAAAAATTATGTCATACAATATTAAAAAGGAAACGAATTCGAATTCAAATTCTAAGTAGGTGTGACCGATGTTACCATGGTTACGGTTTTCAAAACAAATGTCGAAATAAAATCACAAGTAACGAAAATTTAATTTTTCGTAACTAGTTAAGAAAATTGGATCATTTTGACACTTACTTTGATTATGAAAAGTTACACATCTGTCACGGAAAACCCTAATACAAGTACTACGTGTTTATTTGGATAATTTAGGGATCAGTCAAACGAGTGTGAGAAGAATGGTTAAGAAAATCCACTATCATCTGTATCACATTCGACTACATCAGCATTTGACAGAAAACGCTTATGATGACCGTTTAAATTTTGGTTTATGGACTTTAGACAATTATTAGCAGACTGTAACGTCATTAATTGATTAGATTACGTATGCATTTTTTGTTTTAAAACCTCTCGCTACCATTAATTTAAAGAAAATTAAAATTTCGCAAAACTGTAACACTTAGGCAGAGACCATTTGAAATAGAACTTTTTGTTAACGTTATGAATTAATAAAATACAGGGTTTTCAATTAATCAACTCAAGTAATCTAATAATTAACCTGTAATTTCTGAACACCCTGTAAAGAGTTGTTTAACATTTAATCATGGAATACATTCATCTACTACCCAATTATTTAGACATAAGAGTAATTTTGTTATGATTTGTTGAATAATTGAATTTTTAAATACTCCATATTATAACAAAAGTCGACGTGACTCAGAACGCTCTGTATTTAGATATAGAAAACCTTTATGAAAGTATACCTAATTTTTTATGAGAAATCAAAAAACGCAATGAAATACAAGGTGTTCCATAAGAAAACATATAACTTTGATACGCCACACTTTTTTAGAACGTACTGTATATTTCAAAATAATTTTGAAATGTACAAATTATCAACCTGAAAACTACTAAAATGACAAAATTTTTATTATTTTGCTATAAATCTTCGTCCCGGTGGTGGTGATTGAATCTGTACAGGGTGAGTCAGTTTAGCGTTCCTTGGGGACAGGGGATTTCGGCCACTTTCCGACATTTTACAGTAAAAAGTAACTAAAGGATGTCAAGCTCGAATTTTGAGAAAATTTAAAGGCCGCAAACCGCATCCCGCTATACTTCAAGTAAAAAAGATACAGGGCGTTTTTCACATTTGGTCCAAAACGAAAACTGATCATAACTTTTTCATTTATAAAAATTTTTTAAATCTGCTTATGCATTAAACAAGCACTTTTTAAATACAAAACCAGTAGGATAGTCAAAAATTTTCTTAAAATAATTTTATTGTTTATTTATCAATTTAATTTTTTTATATGGGAGTCGTATGTAATTTATTTGTCATTAGATTTCTTATTTTATTTAGATTTAAAAAATGTAGCATATGTCATAATTTTGTTAGAAAAAAATTAGTAAAAAACATTTTTTTTTATAAAAAAAATTTTAGTGTGCAGAAAGGTATTATATATTTTTAGTTTCTTTCTAATTTCAATTGTAATATTTCCATAATATATATTTTTGTATGAATTTTTTATAAAAAAATTGTTTTTACTAACATTTTTCGAACAAAACCATGACATTGCTATATTTTTTCAATCTACGAAAAATAAGAAATCTACTGACAAACATATTACATACGGCTCCCATATAAAAAAAATAAATTTGATAAATAAGCACTAAAAATTATTTTAAATAAATTCTGACTACGCCACTGGTTTTGTATTTACAAAGTGCCTGTATAATGTGCAATGTGTATCTTTTTTATTTGCAGATATAGCGGAATGCAGTTTGCGCGTTCATATTTTTTTAAAATTCGAGCTCGACACGCTTTAGTTACTTTTCCTGTAAAATATCAGTTAGTGCCCAAAACCCCCAAGGAACACTAAACTGACTCACTCTGTACAAGTAGTTTTCTATTTCGTTTTGGAAACCTAAAAAAAGTATTAGTACATAGTTAACATTTTGCAGACTGGTGTGCACAAACTGCACTCGCATGAAAAATGCCGCTAAAGAAATGTGTAATTTACTATTAAATAAAACTCGTTAAAATTAAATTCACTTTTGAAAACATAGCTAAAACCGAATTTCAATAATTTACCAAGAATTACACATTAATCCGCACGACTCTAATGCGAGTAAACAATGAATTGACTATATACAGCCATTATAATCAATGATAGCCGTAGAACAAAATTCTCCATTAAAATCACAAGTTGAGAAAAGAAGTATTAAAACTTTAAAGAAAAATCGTATTAAATAAATCTTCATCAAAGCTATTAGACTGTTTTACAGAAGACTATTCGTTTCAGCAATGCACTAAAAATTTCAATGAGAACTTGAACGCGTGCAAATTAAACAATGCCTTCAAACGATTCCATTGTGATGTAAGCACTGCAGAAATTGCAGCCAGTTCGTGTAAAAAGAAACTAATGTAATAAACAGTTTGTCATTAAGTTGTACTGTAGAAGAGTGAACATTGTACGACAAATTCGCGCGTTAGTTGTCTAATTTTCTTACAATATTTTACAATATTAGTTTTATTAATTAACATATTTTTTAGGCTACAATAGAATTAATCTTATTCAGGTGAGGTTATCTATTAATAAATTAATAGTAAATAAAGTAGATTTAGAAATATTTTCAAATTGGCAGCACTTCATGTTACACCGCAAGAAATCATGGTTTAAAGAAGACACTCTACCGTGTGTCCGGCGGAAAAGTTGACATAGACATTTACTGTGTTAAATTAACAATTAACGTATATCTTCTTTCTGGCACAATTCAAACACAATATAACAAAATGTTATGTTGCATAAATAAAATAAAACAAACTGATCTGATGATACTGACTACTTAAAGCTTATTTCACTAAAAAAATCAGTAAAATAAGCTAATTTTTTATGAATTTTTATTTATTAACCGAATGAATTTTTATTTATTAAGCAGCCTTCGTAGACGAATTGGTTAATTTGTTGCCTAGTAATGTTTTTCGGTTTCTAACCAGGGATCGATTTCAACTGCAGTATTTTTTTATTAACTTTTTTGTCATTATAATATAATTTTGTAAAGTGAATTTAATATTTTGAAGAAAAGTAGAAAATATTAAAGTCGTTTTATAAAAATTTTATTAATAATAATATGCATAATAATTTTATTAATAAAAAAAATTACGATAATTGGGATCGAACCCAGATGATTTGGCGTAAATCATTACAAATATTTTACTTTTTTTTTTATTAAAATACTCTTTACTCCCGGTATTTCAGTCCTTGGTTAAGGTTAATTTTGGTTAATTTCCAAAAAGACAATTGTGACAACAATTATTACCATAACAGTAAACCCAAAATTTAACATAACCCATGACTAAAATACTGGCCGTAAAACACAATGGTAGTCCGGTAGGAAGTAATGTTACGGTAGAAAAGCTTCTTTGATGACTTCAATTGATAGCTAGATACACGTCTTTTCGAAAGCCGTGAAGAAAAATAAATTGAAACTGAAATTGCATGTTTTGGTTAAGCTTATATAGGATTGATTTCGCGGGTCATAGAAAGTGGAAAACTATTTTCGGTTGAAAGTAATGAGAAAAACTGATCAATTGAAACCTAATTTCATGAACTTCAATACTACGCAACCCAATAAATATGTTGCAGGACTGAAGGAGAAAATTGAGAAGAAACACGGATGGTTTATACCGTGCTGCCATGATATGAATATGGTTGCCGTCATTCGGGGGGACGAGAAAGCCGAGAATACCCGAACGAGTATGTATTTCCATAAAGCAATTCACCGAAATAGTCTAGTTTTCATCTGAATATTATCATATTAATACATAGATTGCTATATACTTTAACAAATATATTATTCTTTATTTTAAAAAAACAAAAACGTTCATTGTTTCAATGCTTCCCATGCATCGTCATCAAGTCTGTTCACTCTCTTATGAAAAACTAGTTAAAATAATCGACAGACAATTAATAACCAAAAGACAGTATAACAAGTTGGAAACGAATAAATATAAAAAACTTGTTTTTATTTATCTATTCAATAACATATTGCAGAATTGTATCTATATTAATAAATTATTGAGTTAATTCTCCTGGTGTTCTCCTTCTACAGGGTTATCCAAAAGTATGGAAACCTGCTTATATCTTGAAAACCGAGAGGATTAGCGGTATGAAACTTTGGGGAAGTATGTATGACATACTTTCGGACATTTTTTATTCTTTATAAAATTTTGATACGATGCTCCAGTTACGAGTAATTGATATCAACTTCTGATTTTCAAATGGCACCATACTAGTTGACTGACATTTTTAGATTCTACATGTAATTCTGTATGCAACGGTGAACATAAAAATTAGATTTTGTCCAGGTAATTAAGCAGGTGTAATTATTTGTATTACAAACATACTTATTATTCTCAAATAGAGAAGTGCTATTAGAGACAAATGTAAAGAAAACCGTTAATAAGCCTATTATAATGAATTGATTAAAAAAGAAAACAAATTCCAGAGATTTAACCAAATTAACAATAATACATTACCTACTAGGTAATTAAACAACTTTTGCATTTCTTCTATTATCTATAACACCTTAAAAATACCTATGCGCTTTCAAATGTAATTGTTTAATTACCAGTAAAGTGTTCTCATTAAAATAACAAACAAAGATTTGTATAACGTTATTTTTGTAAAAATTGTATACCTATCCGTAAAAAAATAAATAAAAAAATAAAAGATACGCCATTGCACTGCTAAGAAAGGATTAAGTATTCTATTCAACAATACACACAAAGCTCTTATTGGTTATTGTTTTCCCCAAACAAGTACTTACAGAGACAGGTACCCGCCCACAAGCAATAATGTTGACATCAAACTGAACTTTTATATCATATTTTTAATAACATTTATCATATTAAATAATTTTATGTTCACCGTTGCATACAGAATTACATGTAGAATCTAAAAATGTCAGTCAACTAGTATGGTGCTATTTGAAAATCAGAAGTTGATATCAATTACTCGTAATTGGAGCATCGTATCAAAATTTTATAAAGAATAAAAAATGTCCGGAAGTATTTCATACATACTTCCCCAAAGTTTCATAGCGCTAATCCTTGCGGTTTTCAAGATATAAGCAGGTTTCCATACTTTTGGATAACCTATACACACCGTCGGGGTGCGCCTGACCTCAAGTTGTGATAGCTAGATTTTGGGCATGCCCCGGGCTAAACGACATCTAATAAAGAAACACTTTTCCCCACTCATGTAGGTGGGGTCTGAAGGGGCGCCTGTTTTTAAATACGATTACTCATCGAGTGATACCTTAAAATGACCGGCTGACCAAGACGGTTTCAAATATGCATGACAAAATTTTTTCAAAAAATATTTTTTCAAAAAATAATTGAGTAAATTTTCCTGTCAGTCAACTAGTATGGTGCTATTTAAAATCAGAAGTTGATATCAATTACTCGTAATTGGAGCATTGTATCAAAATTTTATAAAGAATAAAAATGTCCGGAAGTATTTCATACATACTTCCCCAAAGTTTCATAGCGCTAATCCTTGCAGTTTTCAAGATATAAGCAGGTTTCCATACTTTTGGATAACCTATACACACCGTCGGGGTGCGCCTGACCTCAAGTTGTGATAGCTAGATTTTTGGGCATGCCCCCGGGCTAAACGACATCTAATAAAGAAACACTTTTTCCCACTCATGTAGGTGTGGGTCTGAAGGGGCGCCTGTTTTTAAATACGATTACTCATCGAGTGATACCTTAAAATGACCGGCTGACCAAGACGGTTTCAAATATGCATGACAAAATTTTTTCAAAAAATATTTTTTCAAAAAATAATTGAGTAAATTTTCCTGTCAGTCAACTAGTATGGTGCTATTTAAAAATCAGAAGTTGATATCAATTACTCGTAATTGGAGCATTGTATCAAAATTTTATAAAGAATAAAAATGTCCGGAAGTATTTCATACATACTTCCCCAAAGTTTCATAGCGCTAATCCTTGCAGTTTTCAAGATATAAGCAGGTTTCCATACTTTTGGATAACCTATACACACCGTGGGGGTGTGCCTGACCTCAAGTTGTAATAGCTAGATTTCTTGGGCATGCTCCCGGGCCAAACGACGTCTAATAAAAAAACACTTTTCCTCACTCATGTGGTTGGGGCCTGGGGGCGTCTGTTTTTAAATAAGATCACTCATCGAATGATACCTTAAAATGACGGGCTGACCAAAACGGTTTCAAATATGCATGACAATTTTTTTTCAAAAATACCTGAAAAGGTGTAGTCGTAAAAAAAAACGTTTTCCTGCCCTGGGTGGATATGACTTAATCCAGCAGACGCTTCTGACTTTTCATATAATTATTTATATGAAAGGATATTTTTATTAACAGTGCTATATGGGTTCTCAATTAAGTCGTCCGCCGGGCTGTATACCGGCTTTTAATCTAGTAATGTCATAATTGTAATGTACAGATGTAGAAAGATATATAATGTCTAGTAGTAAGATATAGAGGTTTCTTATATGTTAAGAAGATATATTGATTTCTGTGCATACGTGATCAAGTGAAGTGAAAGTTGGGATAGGTACGCTCTCGGGCATTAAAGAAGATGGACGTATAATTTTGAGTCCGTGCTTTAAACAATGAATGCGGAGTGTTCTTCGCTAATCTTCAAAGAAGTGTTGTGGTTATGTAATTAATTAACCCAGTTATTGTAAAAATCGTTTAAAACCAAAATAAAACTGCGCATTGTTGAAAAAACACGCAAAGTGTTGTGAGCTTGCAAAGTAGTAGCATAAACAATTAAAACCAAAACGAAAAAATGGAAGAATAACTAACAGTAAGAAAAAGTTGAGGAAACAGTCCAGGTTCAAGAAATCACTACCGAGAACCGTTGAAGGTCACACGTACACATGGAATAGATTTACTAGGTTAGTATAAGTTAGTATATTTAAATTTGTGTATTAAAATTAAATAAGATTGTAACGATTTATAAATTACGCAAAGCCGTGCACGTAACGTTATTTAGGGTTATATTCATATTTGTAAGAATTATACGTTTGATTATTTTTCTAAAATTAAAATTTTGTTAAACCATAAACCACGTTATTGTTATTTAGGATCCAAAATTATGCCAGAAAAGAATATGCATTAATTTTAAATTTAACATAGAAAACGTCTATGTTAACTTTTCTATTGGACACACGGTATATGCTATTGTATTGTTGAATCCCTTACTAAATTCTGAATAAAAAACCATTTAGATACCATGTCAAATTCGAATACTTTTTGAAATAATAAACGTCTCTTTTAAATTTAAAAAATTTTGTAATATTCTTATCCCACATTATCAAATCGTTTTTATATAATTATCTTTAGTCGTAATTTTGTTGTTTATCATGATTTAGCTTAACCGAAACTAAATGTTATACATGGTTGAAAAGCATTTTTAATGAGGATTTTTAAAATGTAGAAATTCAATATGGTACCCAGAATAAAAACAAAAGTTAACTTTGGCCGTGCATAACATAGTAGACTTAAACACCATTTTTAGCTTTGGCGTGTCCTCTTACCTACATCCTGAAAATTTGATGACCATAGCTTTTATAATAAAGGAAATATGGCGATTTTTCCAAAATGCACAATTTCTTGTTTCATTCTGTATCGTTTTAAATTAAAACAAACGTAGATTATTTTTGGGCAGATAAATGCGCAACTTTTCTCTTATTTAACCAACGTTGTATCTCTAACGGTTTCCAATATCCTCATGTACATCATTTTATACTGGACACACTGTATAGTGCTGCTTTGATCGAAAACATTGAGATCTATTCGGTATAGCAAGATTCAAAACAACTCTAAAGCGTTGCAAAGTTATCTAGATATAATTAACGTCTCAAAATGGCTTATTATAAACTACTAAGTATGTATTTCAACATTTAAATTATTACTCGAAATCGGTTCTATAAATTTTCTAAAAAATTATAAGTACGTGTCAAAAATATGGCGCTATCGAATTTTTTTGGGATAATTTGTGGAACCATTTTTGGTAAAATAACTGTAGGGTATTTTTTCCTTCTAAGTGCCATTAAAATTAGTACATGTCAATACATTTATTTAGAATGTGTATTAAAAGTAGATTTGCCGGGTCATCGTACCATTTATTCTAAGAAGACTGCAAAATTAATATATAATTGTTACATATTATTTCAGTTCTAACATGTCACTGAAGCAAATCTGATTCCTATTCAAAATTATTAAATACAAATCACTATTCAAATTTTGTGTCATATTGTGCACTTATTGTGCAACGACACACAATAAATGTGGTTTAATTTTATAAAAAATGCTATCATGGATCCCGCTGGTCTTTGGTAGATTCGCAAAAAATAGTTGTTTGAAATATTTTCCTAACGTTTCGCTAACACAAGTGGTCAGCTTATTTAGAGGTTCCTCTATCTCCGATTACACTCAGAGATGCACTGTAGAAACTGACCACTCGTGTTAGCGAAACGTTTGCAAGAAATTTCAAACAACGGCGGTGTTTAACCCCAATCTAGACAACAGTGCCGTACAACAATAGGCACAAATCAATTTGGCCCATGGAGTTTTCACAGTTATGCAATTGAACTTGGTTCCTATAATCAACACGTAAAATCGTGTGTAAAAGTGTTATGTAATTTGAATCGGACTTTCATTACTAAACAATATTTGTTGACAACGATGCTCGATAATCAAGCAAAATACAACATTTGAAATTAGCATGCGTTTCTCTGTTGTAGTTTGTTTCTATTTACAAACATTAGTTTTGACGTAGATAAAATGCTGAATGAGACAATCATGTGAAGTACTTTTACAATTTTATGGAATTCAAATCCACTAGGTCCATCAAATAGGTACTACGTCTAAGAGGTAAACTTTCCTAAATGATCGTATAATGTACCCCACCGTGCTAGGCTTAAAGGCTACAACTGCATATTTGACGTAAACTAATGTTATTTATCGCTAATGGCTTAGCACGGCAGTATACATGGTAGGTTTAAGCTAGCATAATAAAATTTAAAAATCCTAGGAAACATTGAATTTTCAAAGTTTTTAAACTTGGATAACTGGATTTCCTGAAATAGAAACGTATTCTTTTATTCCACTATAAAATCCACAAATTAATTACCTACTTTTTTTATTGACATAATGTTTTTTATTATTTGTATCTATTTAAAAGATTTTTGAATTTGACAGTATTTTTTTTTGTGTTATATACGTTCTGAGCGACTGTCGACCTCATAATACTGTAACCGTAAGACATTTCTGTTGGGTTTATTACTCGGTTTATTAATCTTATTACCTAACATACGGTCCAGTCCAGAAGAAGACAACTTCGAAACTCACACAGATAATTCTGACACAGAATTAAAGGTAAAGCTAGAGAGAAGAAAACACCAATTGAAATAATGCAGTCTGTTTTTCACTGTCGAGATGCCGGAAATACATGCAAAAATAAACATATTGTGATACTACAATATTCTAGCAAATATAGAACTGGCTGACTAACAAATTTAGATGAAATTAGAGTCTTGTTAGGAGTAATTTATATTTCTGGAGTTATGAAAAGTAATAATTAAAACTTGATTGATCTTTTTAGAACTCATGGTAAGGAAACAGAAATTTTTCGTCTGAAAATGTCTACAAAATATTCGTTTTGACGATAAAACAGCAAGATCTGAAATGATAAACTGTCAGCAATAAGAGAATTCAAGTATTTCTCCTGCCACAGTACGCAACTATTGATGAAATGTTGCTAGCTTTCAGAGGACGGGGTGAATTTCTCCAAAGTCTAATAAATATGGAATCGTAGAAGTTAATGTAGAGATAAAAATTATTTTCTAAGGTGTTAACGTTTAAGTACGGTCCTAATAAGAACCATTCCCGATGTTCGAAAATATTCTACAGGGCACCCGAAAAATTTGGTTGAAACTTTAGAATCACAAATACCTGTAAACTCAATTTTTTCAAATGGAAACCACCAAATTCTCCTTTGAGAATCAATGGGAAAGTATCTAATATGTAGTATACCTAACAGAAGCAGTTTTTGACTTATTCGATAAAATCCAATTTTGTTTTGTAAAGTAGACTACGAGGATTGGGATAACAAGTTTCTTACGTTTAAATTGCTTCTGTGATATCCATTAGAAGATTTTGCAGCTAAATAAAAAAATACTTTTATTAAAGAATTTTAATACGAGGATATATTGAAAAATTCTTAGCCTACTATAGAACCAAACAAAATTTCAATGTCAAAATATTTTATTACTCAACATATTCTCCTCTTAATTGGATACATTTATTACAGCGAACCTGCAACGTCTCTAGACCTTTAAAAAAATGTTTCTTCTTGCTCTGCAAACCAGACCTCCACAGCTTCTATTACCTCCTTGTTGGAAGAAAATGTACGACCTTTTAAACTTTTTTCAGTTGAGGAAAGAGGTGATAGTCGGACGGAGCCAAATCGGGTGAATAAGGGGGTGTTCTAGTAATTCAAACCCTAAATCACGAATTTTTGCATGGCAACATGAGATTTGTGTGCAGGGGCGTTGTCCTGCAAAAACAAAACACCTTTGGATAGCTTTCCGCGTCTTTTCTTTTAATATTTTCCCGTAGAGTGGTCAGTAATGTCGAATAGTAATCTCCAGTTATTGTTCTACCCTTATCCAAAAATCAATCATGATTACTCCATGGCAATCCCAAAAACTGAAGCAAGAACTTTTCCAGCAGATTTTTGGACACGAAACTTCTTAGGTCTTGGAGAACCAGAGTGTCGCCATTCCATCGATTGTTGCTTTGTTTCTGGATCGTAGAAATGTACCAATCCATAGTAACAATTCGGTTTAAGAAGTCTACATCGTTTTCAAATCGAGCACAGATCGAACGCGATGCTTCTACCCTTGCACGCTTTTGGGGATCCATTTTGCAGCAATTTTCTCATGTCCAAATTGACGTGAACCATATGATGAACGCGTTCGTATGAAATATTCAGTGCTTCAGATATCCGTTTTAGCCCAATTCGACGGTCTGATAAAATCATGTCATGAACTGCATCGATATTTTCGGGGACTGACACAGAAACTGGCCTTCCCGATCGGTCATCATCTTCAATGGAAAATTTACCTCTTTTGAAGCTTGCATTCCAATTTTTGACGGTCGCATACGAAGGACATTGATCACCAAGGGTATTAAGTATATCTTCGTAAATCTGCTTACCTCTTAACCCTTTTAAATACAGGTACTTGATGATGGCTCGATACTCCAATTTTTCGATTTTCACAATTTCGGTGGACATCTTTTTCATTTAATTTATTGCGTGACTCTGGTTTACTTTTTGACGTCAAACTTTACACTGACACTTCTAATAAGTTATTGTTCTTTGCTATGGTAACGCAATATTTTGTTTATGCAAGGAACTGGTCTAGGCTAACTAGATATCAATACATCCTCGTATGCTCTCTGAATTTAAATTAAATTTAAACCACCGACTACTCTTTCTAAAATATTTTCAGAAAAGTTTTATTCTATTAGTAATTTAAATTCAAGTGTATACTATACAGTGTGTATTTGAGACTACCATACATAGGAAAATTGACATTGGGAATTTAGCTAAGGATCAACTATGGCTATGGATATAAAATTGACAGTAAGTATAAAATTAAATTTTATTTGTCAAATAATTGTTTAATAAACTCATCATGAATATGTATACAACAGCAGAAAAATTTCAAATAGTGACATGGAATTTAGCAGGTATAATGTTGAAATTATTGAAATAGGGCGTCTACATATTTATTTCATTTTATAGGAAATAGTTTGAGAAGAACAGCTGAGTTTTTTGGTATTCTTTACAATGACAAGCCAATTCCGTGTCTTCATACAATGACACGAATTGTAAGACAATTTCGGGAAACTGGGTGCGTTAACAGTCTCTGTAAACAGCCAAAACTAATGAAAATCAAAATAACGATCATGAAATCGACATTTTGGCCGTTGTGAAAGCAGATCCTAATGTTAGCGTAAGGGGATAGCACAAGCTCTTGGTGTATCACATTCTTATGTCCATAAAATTTTAAAAAACACCAATATTTTCTTATAAATATTCCCCACAACAAGAACTATTAGCAGCAGACAGTGACAAACGAACCGACTTCTGCGAATTAATCCTAAATAAGTGTAATGAAGACATTTACATTACACGGCGAACCAAATCGGCAAAATTATCGGCACTGGAGCAAAGAAAATCCACATGTAAAGGTGCACACTCATTCACAATATCGGCAAACTGTGAACCTATGGGTTGGGCGATAATTTAATTGGTCCATTCTTCATCGAGGGAACCCTTAATTTCCGAAAGTATTTAAATATGCTGCAGAACCAGATTATCCCAACAATTACCGTCGTAGTCAATGATATCAACACAGTTTGGTATCAGAATGATGGAGCGCCTGCTCACTATTCGCTGGAAGTTCGAAATTATTGAAATCGTACATTTCCAAACAGGTGGATTGGACGGCTTGGCCCTATTAACTGGCCTGCTAGGTCCCCAGACATGTCGCCAACTGATTTTTTCTTATGGGGTTTCCTAAAATCAAAATTTACAGTTCTCGACAACATTACATTTAAATCGATTTAATTACCGAAGTGTGTTTCAACATAACTCCCCAAACACTACGGAATGTGCGTCATAATTTTTACAATAGATTAAGTCATTGTTTAA
This sequence comes from Abscondita cerata, assembly GCA_030710515.1. Lineage (NCBI taxonomy): Eukaryota > Metazoa > Arthropoda > Insecta > Coleoptera > Lampyridae > Abscondita > Abscondita cerata. The sequence continues at coordinate 275,622 of JALBCR010000357.1, forward strand.
TAGTCAACAGCAGTACATTTGAACATTTAATTAATTAATATTTAGTACCTTTCCTGTATATCTCTATTCAGTTTTAGTAAGTGTAGGTAGTAGTTGTTCTCTCAGTTCCTTTTATAACCTTAATAAAGAATAAATACCTCAAACTTTGTTTTATATTATTTTATTTAAAGAAGTAGCTTACAATAATCACTAATGTATTAAAGAGATAAACAATACCTTATATCTAACCCTACTTTTAATTTTTATACCAGAGCATTGGCAGCATTTCTGCGTACCTCTTTAAAATTCATGCAGCATTACTTATACAACGCAGAAGACATACAATATCGCTGTTTCAGCAGCCAATCACATTTCTTCATTTGATCATAGCACAAATTGATCTTTAGAGAATCTCCCTATGCTATTTTCTCTGTAGTCTCAAATACACACTGTATATAAACTTGTTACTCGTGCAGTAAAATATATATCGGTAAAACTTCTAAATGTTCTAAATGTCTAATTCATCATTTTCAAATTAATATTTTTAATACAGAGATTTTAAATATTTTCCAAATTTTTAATTTGAAGTCTATAAAACTATCATAAATGGTCATACAAATTTTGAAGATTTGATGTTCAAAAATGATAATAAAAATTGTTCATTTGTTGATCCAAATTCAGAAGTAGTACAAAGGCAACAACAACAATTAACGCCTAGGAAATTAAACCAAAGCCGTTAGTAGTTGCTTTAATATTAATACTATTGTTAATGAAATTTTATATTTTTAATACTGAATCGTTTTCAGTTCTAATTGATTATACCTGAAGATGACCTAAATATTTTTCTTGTCGAAATTTTCACATAGTAAAATTATATCTGTTATTATACATTTTGTTAATTTTAAACAAATTTATGTATAATAATGGATCCAATCATCATTTTAAAAAGATACTGAGTTTAACTCCTTTAAAAAATTCAATAATATTGGTTTTCTCAGATGCTGAGCTTTTAATAAAGGAGGTGCGATGGTGAAAAGGACATTAAAAGCCCATGTTTTTTATTCCTGCCAACGTTTTGGCCGATCAGCCCAGTCTGTATCAAGAACTTCATTAAAGGCTCAACATCTGAGAAAACCAATATTACAGTAATATGTCAAATGTTAACGTTTAAATTAAATTTATAAAACTAATTATACCGTGTGTCCCACGGAAAAGTTGACATAGGCGTTTTCCATGTTTTTACGCATAAATAGCAACATATTTTATTAGATAGGTAAAGTGTATTTTAGTAAAAAAAAAATTTTTATAATGATCACTAAATGGGGTTTTATTCCAGTTGTCCTAATTTTCTTTATTAATACTATTGTTATTATTAATACATACAATTGTATTATAATGACTTCGATAATAAAATTTAAAAAATATATATTGCAATCGGAATCGAACCCTGATTAGGAGAGAAAAACACTACTAAGCAACGGTTAACCAATTCGTCGACGAAGGCCGCTTAATTAATGAAAATTCATTCGGTTAATAAATAAAAATTCATAAAAAATAACTTGAATTTTTTAATACTCATTATTATCACATCAATTTGTTCTATTTTATCTATCCAACATAATATGTTGTTATATTATGTTTGAATTGTGCCAAAATTCGTTAATTTTTAATTTTACACAGCAAATACCTATGGCAACTTTTCCGTGGTACACACTGTGTATAAAACGTGGACGGATACTTCAACAAAAACTTGCAATGTTGTCAGTTAACTTTGAATGAAAACTAAATAATAATTGAATTAATAAATAGAACACATTACAGATGCAAATGGTTAACTTTATGATGATTAGCATTTTGCTGAGAGGATACTCAAACATTATCACATAGGTTGTTATTTTAAGAGTATCATAACAAATTATTGAAACAATTACTTTGAAAATTATAGTTTATTGCATCCCAGAAATGTAAAAAAAAGATAATAATGAAAAGTTTGTTTTATTTTGAAAGTAAACGTAAAGGCTTGATAGCTCTACAATAAGAAATAATTTTATCTTTATTTTGTATCTACTACCTGTAATAAGAAAACAAACAACTCTATCATTGAAGTCTTCCCAATAACAGAAAACAAACAAAAAGCAAGTTCCTGATTAAACAATAAGCTTGACTTGATCCAACTTTTATTATCTCTGTTCATTTCTTCTTGGCTTTTATTTGCTCGTACCTTAATTTAGAAACCCGAAAGTAACTGACATATCTACCGTTGAGAAAAAGCTTTTTGTAAATTTTGCTAACGTCATATTAACTCGCATTTAATACATTTTTGAAAATAATAAATACTTGGTTTCGTGAGTCATGTGGTTCTGATTGAAAGCAAAATAGAGCACCCACTAATCCTATTAGTGTTTTAGGTCGACTTCATTAGTTTAGCCACTCGCTAAATAATTTACGCACTTTGTTGCCTCACCTGCTCGACCGTGTGGTCAAAGCTTTCGGTATAGGCTGTCTGAACTTGCGGTGTCTAGACGAGCTTAAAAGCTTATATGCCCGGTTATAGGAGGAACATTCAAGGTCTGCTGCGATACATAAATCTTCTTACAGAGAATGAATATAGATCAAAAGACATTAACTACCTATTTATAAGGATTACAATGATGGGTCAAAACCCTCTTTGATCTATTCTGAATAGAGTCAGCGATGCGGTTGTTACTATAATATAAATTTTGGTAGTAAATAAATTACCCCTGCCTGTATACAAATTTAAACTAATTTTATATAATTATAAATGACATAAGCCTTCTAATATTGTACCGTGTACTTATTGCGCTTCTTATCATTAGAAAAGGATTTAACTTCATTAAACTAAACTGCTTAATAGTATCCTTATCTGCAACACACCAGTTGCATTCGTGAATAGCTTTAAGTTTGAATTTATTTCTTTGAGATGTGCTTTTACTGTATTATACTTTTCGCTGCCATAACTTTTAAATCTTAATGAAAATTACGTTCGTAGAAAATAAAACCGAAAAGACCATTTTAACTCGAATACACGTTTGTAGTATAAATTCAATGTTTAAGCAAAAACACCGTGTGATAAAAAATAACTAATCAAACGTTGTTTTTCTGTGTCCTACGTAAATAAACTGAAAAACGGAAAATCAAATTGAGTTTTTGTTTCTACCCCAATTGGGAATTTGATAAGCAATTTTTGGTAAACATGTAGTTTTGTTTGATGTAGTACGTTGATTAAATTGTACTTACCTGATTAAATACATACTTTTTTTTATGAATTTTATAATCCCTCTAGCTTTGTATAGTTTTGGCAAAATAAACTCAATCGCTTTCTAAAAAACGCGTTTTAAACAACGCACAATTACTTATTTAATTTAAATTTCATTTAGGTTACCTTTTCTATCCCAACAACCAACGTATGAACGTCATTATTTGTGTACGAATATTATGATTTTCTCTTCCCTCGGAATCTTGATAAAGTTTCCATTTAAGCGATAACAAAACATGCCTATAATATTGGTATTTCTTGAGTGAGATGAGTGACATATTGCAAAATTAAAGCTAACATACCGAAACCCCATATCTTTGTATAATAAATAATAATGCCTATTTATGCATTTGTAACGCATATTGTCAAATATTTACACCGTTATTTGTTTACAATTTAAATTTATATATGCTGTCAATTTCATATTACAATTTCACATTTCCACGCTTTTACAATTTAACTGACATTTTTGCTTTCAAAATGCTGAAGAAGTTTTTTAAACAATCTAAGCCTAAGCTGTTGATTTTTGTTCAATACTTAGTAGGGACAATAAGATTTTAAAACCACTATAAAGCTCTTACTTTGGAATATTATCTGGTATAGTGGAAGAAAACGATTTTATGTTTATGATGTATTAAGAAACAATTTATTGCGTAGCATTCTCAATGAAATTTACATATTGGAATGATTGTATAGTGTTATAATTGTAATGTATGGATGTAAGTAGAGATTAATGTCTAGTAGTAAATATAGCGGTTTCTTGTATGTTAAGAAAATATATCGACTTTTGTGCGTACGTGATTGAGTGAAGTGAAAGTGTTGGGGGGACGAAGTGTTGTGGGTATGTAATTAATTAACCCAGTTATTGTAAAAATGGTTTAAAATCAAAATAAAGCTGCGCATTGTTTGAAAAAGCCCGCGAAGTGTTGTAAGCCTGCGAAGTAGTATTAATAATAAAAATACATAAACTTGTTGGTGAAGAAAGCATGAACGATTTAAAACCAAAATGAAACAATAAAGAAAAAGTTGAGGAAGCAGTCCAGGTTCAAGAGGTCACTGCCGAGAACCGTCGGGTAGGTCGCACATACACATCGAATACATTTACCAGGTAATGTTTTTTGTATTTGGAATTTGTATTAGGGTACATGAAAGAAATTTTTTAACCCGTTTTTGGTACATAACACGCACTGCGTGCAGTATTTAAAACTATTTTTACCATTTCAATCAAACTTAACTTTTGTGGTTAATATAGTATACAAGAAAGTAAATTAAACTATGAATAAAATTGGTGAAACCAAAAATCATTTTCAGTATATATTTCCGAATAAATAAATAAATGCTGTTGTAAATTTAATACATACAACTTTTCTTTAAATAATTTATTCTAAAAAAAGTTATAAAAATTCTTAATTCTGTCAATAAAAGCAAACTGCAATTTATTTTTAATTGCGGTTTTATACAAACAACGTAAAACTCAGCAAATATGTATTAGTCCTTGCTTATTTAAAATCTTCTTCTTCTCTTACTCTTTCTTTAGGCACAGCTTGTTTAACTTCGACTTTTATGAGGGTGTTTCTACAGACGAGGACTGCCAGCTTTGGGCCCATCTTTTTGGTAGTCTTCTCACATCTCTCTTTCCTTGCGGCTTTTATCAGTCCTTGCTTATACAAAATCTAAGTTAGTAAACAACATTTTTTCTAATTTCCACACATAAGGTGACATTTTTTACAGTAGGTGTCAAAACGGTTCAGTTTTCGTCAAAGTTACATTTATCGTAAATAGTTACAAAAAGTAAAATGTTTTGCTGCTTGTCAGATTATTTTGCTAATAGTTTTGAAAATGGTAACCATGGTATCATTGCTCACAACCGATTAAAATTTTAATTGAAAATAGGTTTAATTATTATTTTCATTCTTTTTTCAAAATATGAAAAAAACTCTGTTACACGTAACAAAACATGATTTTTTGTAAAAATGTTGCAAAAAATCATGCGTTTCATCACTGGTAACAAAACGGCTTTAATAAAAAAAGGAATAATCAAGTATTATGTTTTATTTTTTGCAATTGCTAGTATTAATTATGAATAATTATTTTTGTTTATTATTATTATTTTTTGACTGCGTTTCGGTAATATAATTAAGATTTCTTATCTGCATTTTGTAAAATTGTTTTGGCAACATCTCATCGTTTCAGAGGTTTTTATCTTTAAATGTTTTTTCCACACAAATATCATTATTGCAATAGAGAAGGGGGGTTGAATAAAAGGACACAAGAATTTTGAAAAACTAAAATTACCAGGGTAAAATAGATCCTTCAGAAAGCATATTTCCAAAAGAAAAATGCGAATTATTTGATATTTTCCTAAAAAAATTTTTGAAATTCCAAAATTCACGCACCATGAAGTTGAAGTTATACTTTCACCTACCTTTTCACAGAAAGTTAATAATTGTTGGGCGTCCTTCCGTACATTATTTGCCTTTCACTGTCATCATAACGTTATATAAAAAATATTCCTACATACGTGAAGAAAATAAATTGACTTCTTTATTAACATTTTTGTTTAACGTTTCACTCATTTAAGTTTTTGCCGCTACCGATATTACTGTTTGTATAGAAGTTGCAGGCGTTGTTGCCAGATTGTACTCTACTTGGAAAAATGGATTCTTATTTTTAAAAAATTAAATAAAATATACAATCTAATTTACCAATTTTAGTTTTGTATGGTCGGGCGGCTAAAAACTCTTATCTTTTACATCCACTAGTTTTGTCTATTTTTTCTTTTTTTTCAAAAAATTATAAAATATTCTGTCTTCTCCTGGTCCGCCAAGTAATTCTTGAGTCATCAGGGCGCTCTCGCGTAGACTTAAAAGAAACAAACCCCTGCTTCGCTGCAGATTCACCTCCTTTGTATGCTCGGCCAAATAAAAACTCTTTTCTTTTACAGCCACTAGATTTGGTCATTTTTTTTCTTTAAAAATTTGGCCGGGAACCAGTCGTTACTGTCGAAACCGACAAATTTAGTCAATAGTGTATTACAATTAATTAATTAATTATGGTCAACAAGAAAAACATATTGTTCCTGAAAATCACCATTTTGGTTTCCGGATTTGATCATCAGGACCCTCCCGGATAATTAGGAAAAAATGTACAACACAATTTCACAAAACTCAATCACATTACACACTTAATTAATATTGTTACATGTGAATACTAGGGTGGGTAAGGGTTGGCAGGTTTAGGTTTTAGTGGTTTTCCTAAACCTTGAAGCAAATGCTTTGCCAAGACAAACCAATCTACAATTGTACACGGTTTCGTCACCACACTGTATAGGTTTATACTGATCTTCTGGGGCATACGATTAAATAAATAAATAAACAGTTAATATTTGTTTTTCTGAATCTCTATTGTATATAACGTTTTTAAAGTAAGAAATTGTACTAACTGTAACCTCTCAACAAACGAAGTTGACCCCCGATCACATGAATACGACTAAAATTTTATTAAAAGAAAGTTACTTGTAATTGTTATTATAAGTGTAATTTTTTAAAGAAAGGAATTGTAATACTGTAACGTACCAAGTTAATATTGATGTTGTATATGTTTTTTTGAAATCTTATTGTATAATATTTCAAAACATACGATGGTTCAAATCCTTATTACTTCATGCCAGCATCGGTTGTTACTTCATAATTTTCAAATGAAAATGCTCCGAAAACAGTACACAGTATCAAGTTTTACCAAGAGTACCATTTTGGTGTAAAATTTAATGATGATTAAGTTCATTTAAAATTTTGATTAATAAATCTAACCTTAAAAAGCTATGTTCAATACTACTTGGTACGAACCGTGGAACTAACGCCCTCAATTAGAGTCAGATATAAAACCAAATTCATGGGATGTATCAGCTTCCGAAACATATTTGTATAAAATTTTATTACAATGTTGCCAGTAGTTTTGAAAAAATCGTAAAAATGTGTATAAATTTTGTTTCTGCAACGCCCTTTATCTTGAATACGGTTGGCGCTACAAAAATTTTTTACTAAGCAAACCCCAATTATTTTTTATTTTTCTATTTTTATTTAAACACCCTGTATTATTTTGTAGGTATTGTTTCACTCCCATAGTTTTCAGTTCTCATTATTTATTATTGAAGAATTTATCAATTGTATTTCATCTTTTTGCTTCCATTTGTGCTTTTGAGTAAGCAATGCATCATGTGTGATTTGTGGTTACATTGTATAATACCATTCTCATACTGTACAGCTATTGGATCAAAATTTTATTTGTCAAAACTATTTTTAATAATGAAAGTCTTAAAACGTGTGTCGCGAGTAATATGTTACGACGAAAGTCGTATTTGGCGCGCATTTTGCTAATTTTCTGTTGGTGGAAAATAAAATCCGGTTAAGATTCCTAGACGAACAGCTTCTTTCTTTCCGTACGGGTGTTTTAGCGTACAACTTAAAGTTGAAATTTACACAAAAATTATTAATGTGTGATTAAAGATTTCCAATTCAAATTGGTAGTTAAGTTTAAATCCGGCTAAATTCACCGTGAGTACACCGTGCTTTCTTTTCTTTCCTGTTTGTATTAATTCTAATTGCTACGTATGCTTTTAGCACGTTGCGTGACCTTATGTTCTTGTTGTGTGTTATACTTGGATAACTCCTGAGGGTGCTGGGTGGCTGATTAAAAACCTTCCCTATCAATTAAAGATTACCCCACGGTTTCGCATTAGTTAAGCTGCAGTCAACCGGTGAATACCACGTCTACAGAGGTTGGTAAGGTTTCATAACTTCATCGATAGAGCCTATCGCCTTCCGTTCTTCTTCGCACACCTCCCCTAAGAGGAATCCTGGGGTTATCTAACTTCCCAAACTATTCATTCTCGGAACTGCATCCTACATATTACAGCTAAGTTTTATTATTTAAGTTACTTATTCAGTGATTATACGTATGAAGCTCAAGTACATATGACATAGAATGGCTTGATCTCTAGTATGTAAGTAAATTTTTGTCTAGTGTACTTTCCACAATCGAACGTTTTTTTAATCAGCTCAATACGGGCTTGCGCGCTTTACTTAGAGCGGTTGACGCAAAACAAAAGATACTTATCCCTTTAATTTTAGTGTAAGTTAGTTTAAATCGCCGTGTGTAAGTGATATGTGTACGCAGAGCCTTTAAGATTTGTTTGTTGTATTGAATTGTTTATTTTTCTATCTGTTTTGTGTTCGATTTAGCGATTTAAGTAAAACCTGTTGATCTCTTGTTGGTCGGTTTTATTTCTTTCTTTTACCCAGCAGGTGGCGCCTTGTTAGACAGCAGTCTAACTTCTTATAGTTCTTCAGGGACCCCCGCAACTCTCCCACGAAGTCGCACGCTGCTGCTCTAACTATTATAAATACTTTAAACTCCACGAACTTAGTGCGCTACATCGACCCGAATTTCCTTGGGTTGTTTTTTAGGTTGTTTCTAGACCCGTCGCTTTTTTTGTTATTTTGTAAACAACAACCGTTACAGTGTATACCTAATTTAATCAAAGAAAGGGGCATATAGAGTTTAAGGAAAATTAAACTATTATTGCGGGTCAGCAAGCTAATGACTTGATCCATAAACAAATCTGAAGATTGTGAGAAAGAAGGAGAAAAACCTGAAATACGAGATGCCGTAAGCCTCCAAAATGTAAACGATGAGAAAATTTGTTTGATAGTTTGCGCTGCTGAGCCCAAACAAAAGAGCCATGGGATAAAAATAAGGAAATCCTGGACAATATCCAGGAAAATTTTTTCCAAATTTTCAAATCATTGTAGTAAACTTAAGATTTTTAGTATAAATCTATAAAACTTTTAAGTATAAATCTAAAAAATGCTGTTCTTTCCAATTTTTCTTATTGTAATGTAATTTATGTCTAATTTCTCACAAACCAGGACTTTAAACAAATACAAAAGGTTCAAAAATTGTTTAAGATTTGTGTTTGGAATCAAAAAATTTCAAAAGAGTGTCGCATAAATTACAAGAATTGAATTGGCTAAACATGCGGAATCGACTCTATTTTATAGTATTCTTTACCACAACCTTATTTATATAATAAAATTACTTACAGAACTGACGTACATCATCTGAATTTAAGAGATAAAAACTCAATACTCAGTGCCACCTTTGACAACATATCTATTTAAGTCATCATTTTCATATTTAGTAGCATATTACTATAATATAATTGAGAACTCATCAATTATTTCCTATCATAAAGTACGATATTCTTTAATATCAAAATAATTAATACAATATTATCTGATTATTTAGTTGTTATATTCATTTCCTGTGATTATTGTGTGTATCAATAAAAGTATTATTATTATTACATATTAGGTAGCTAAGTTTCAATATTTAAAATATTAGTGTTAATCAAATACAATTTTTAGCGATTGCAAAAAAAATTTATTTACATGAATTCGTCAAAGCAAGTAATTAAACATTTTATATTTTTTCTTATTTTTAATTAAAGAATTAAAGCAATGATTGTGTAACTTATAATTTTGTTCAAAAGAAGAAGTCATTGCATTATAAAAAGCCTCAAATAATTATCTACTTTATTAATTGAAATAACACAAACAAAATTGAAAACTTTAAGTGTCAGCAAGGATTAATTCTTGATTACAAACAATCTTGAATTGTACAAATCTGGAAAATATTTTCAAATTTAATTGGTTTGCTGTTCAACAAAACTCAATTATATTTATAATCTTTGTGCTTTCCTGTTTGGCAAACCACTTTAATTACCAGATAAATCTAAAAATATCAGATTTTCAAATTTATGAACAATTCTAAAGCTGTAGAATTGTGTTTTGTCGTTTTTAAAAGCCACTCAAGCTAATTAATTTTATATCTAAAAATAACTTTTTTCTATTAATGATCAAAAGGCAATTTAGCCAAACCGTCAAACCAATATTGTGGTAGGTACTTGTAAAGAGTAATAATTTTTTATGAAAAATAATTTTAAGTAAGGTAGCGAGGATCAATATAGGTGAATGTTTACGTCGTTTACTGTTTTTATTCTTGCGGGATTAGGGTTTTAATTTTGAAGAACGTGGAGCTTTTGTATTACGTGTCCTTTTTGTAGCAAAACGGAGTAAAGTATGGTGCATCGCAGCGTGAGGACAAGCTCGTATGTTATCAGAGATTACTTTTTCGTTTCAATTTTAAAATACACAAAAGCGTGGTCTAACCCCTGCTCGTTTCATTCCACATTAGGGTAAATAGTATAAATAAGGTATACACATGTATGCGAACAAACAAAGCGCTTAAACTGTGCAGGGAATTAAAGTACACTGTACAGTTAGATTTTTTTCTGTTCTCTCGATTCCAGCAACATTCGAGTAAAAGAGTATATTCAAAACGGATTATACTTTTATTGTATTATCTATAGAATATGGTTATAAGCACAACATGTTTGGTTACAAATCTGCTTACTGTTCGAAATTTCTGTTTCGATCTTATCAAACCCATAAATTTTAAGCTTAGGATAATCAGGGGTAGAATCAGAATTTTAGCATAAAATTAATGCTTTAACAAATTTCCGCCGTATTATAAGTAAACGCTTACGTAATTGCATTTCCCTTTTAATATAACAATTTTCGTATTAGTCAAGTGTAACTTAAAAAAAACTATTATTTAGCTTCTAGTTGCCTCTTAGTTTGAATATTAAGTACCCAAGATTAACTTTGTCTATGCTTCAAACGGATTTTGTTTCATAATGAATATTCATAAAGTATTTTCTACATCTGACACAATTATTAATTTAATTAAAACGGATTTTAACGAAATATTTATGAATGATGTTATCAATGTTGTATTAAAGGAGTTTCTCATTCAACAATTTGTAGGTTTACGCCAGGTTGCATGAACGCTATACGAATTAAATCTGTTGTTAGGTAAATTCCAACTATAACTTGTAAATTATGATTTTATTAGATTGACGAATTTTTTAAAAATAATTAACAAAAATAAAAAACGTTAGATTAATAAAAGGGAATAAAATTACCTTCTACCGAGCGATCCAGAATGAACAGGAATTATGACAGGTCATGACGATTTGACAAAGTTAAATCGTGTTAATTTAATAACCATGAGATTATGTTAACATCTTGTTAACATAGCAAACTGTGGAATTTAATTTTTGAACGAAAAATTAAAAAAATAAAATTTCTCAACTCCACCTCTTTTCGTTCTAGATCATCCTGTGATATCCTTTAAAAGGAATCCAAAAAAAAGAAAAATATATTATAAATGTTTAATTTGCTTTTACGATCGTAAAGTTTAAATAACTTTAATTTCCGTAGAAATTAACCTTGACTGAAACGTTAACGCAAGTAAAAAGATTGAAGATTAAAGTATCTACACCCACGTTGTGGAGTTAAGTGCAAATCACAAATCATTAAATAATTATCTTAATTAGTATTTAGATAATCTAGGTACATCTACAAAAAAATTTCAATTTATTTTGTCACGAATCAAATTTTAATACCATTTTAATTGGGATTTATCAATTTTAATTTTGTACCAAACAAGTTCAAATTTTAATATTTGTTACAAAATTTGAAAATGTAATAATTTTTAATTATACAGAGTGATTCGGGAGGAAATTGAAATATTTCAAAGGGTTTTCCAGGAAACTACAGTAAGTAAAATAATCTCATATTAATTCATATGTTTTAGAGATGTTTTTATTTTAAAATATTAATCAAGTTAAATTTGACAACGTTGTCGTAAATTCCAATTTGAAACAAAATATTAGAAATGTAATGAAAAGTGACAGTTGTAGTTGTTTTACGAGATTATAAAAATGCTTTATATTTTCAGTCATGGAGAATTTGCAGATATGGTGTTTATTTATGGATTCGTTCAGTAGGAGAATATCGGCATAGTAGAGGTACAACTGTCATTTTTTATGACATTTCCCTAATTAAAATTTTGTTTCATAATGGCATTTAAAATAACGTTATTAAATTTAACTTGATTAACTTTGAAAATCGGATTTGAACACACGAGCTTATAGTTAAAACCATATAAGGTTGAGTATGACTCATTTTGAATAATTGCCTAAATTAATTTTAAACGTATATCAGCTTAGTGTGATCTGTTTATACAGGTTTCTGTATGACCAATAACATATAGTTATAGTACATTTAATCAGATGTCACTCATTTTATTTAATTTCTTGTAATATTTTTATTAATTATGTAGTTAATAAAAGCCTAATATGTACTATGTATGAATTCATAAAAACAGAAATACAGTTATTTACGGATATTATCAAAATGGAGAATGTGAAAATATTAATTAAGTGTCGATATACGATTTTTCTGGTCACAGAATAACTTTTTATCGAAAAACCCATAATAAAGAAGTTTCCCATTTGGACTTTGCGGATGACGCTGTATATCAACACGGCAAACTTAAGTCTATTAAACAATACTGGAATTCAAAGTGACTTGTTCAGTAGAGACTTAAACTCAATTAAATAGAGTGATATGTATCTGATGAATGCTTATGACGATAACATTTTATTTTTCAAGTCTACTATTATTGAACTTTTCAATATATACTAAGTGACATAGAAAGAAGAACACCCAGTAATAATGAATTTATTTGAACAATTTTTGGTATACTAGTGTATACGAATTAGATTAGTAAACGATCACAATTTGATAAAAATTAAACTGTTAACTTCTTCAAAAACTTAATAATGTGTTGCTTCACCACGATGTCTTGTGCACTCATTAACACGTCTGGGCATACTTCTAATGAGGTGATCGATTTCTTCTTGAGGTATCTCATCCCATGCTATCTGTAACTGATGCTGCAAAGCCGCTAGAGTTTGTGAAGGGTAAGGTAAATTGAGTAATCTTCTTCCCATAATATCCCACACGTGCTCGATGGGCGAAAGATAGGGGATCTTGGTGGCCAAGGCAACAAAGCAATTTGATTGGCCTCAAAATGAGCCAAAGAAACCCTAGCAACATGAGGTCGTGCGTTGTCTTGTTGGAATGTGCTGTTGGGGATGGTCTGAACATAAGGTACAATATGGGGTCTACGACCTCCTGGATGTAGCGCGCAGCGGTCATGTTACCTCTAATGAAGACCAAAGGTGACCTACTTCCAATAGCAATAGCTCCCCATACCATAACTCCAACTGTGTGGTGCACATGCCTATTCACAGAAAATTGGAGAATTTGTCTTTCACCGCGCCGTTTTCTCACCCTTGCACGACCGTCATGAATACCTAAACAGAATCTGGATTCATCACTAAAGACAATTGAATTCCATTCTTGGTCCCAATTTGCCCGTTCTCTACACCACGCTAGACGATAACGTCGATGCTCTGGAGTCAGTGGTAGCACAAAAAGGGACGGTATGAAAAGAGCCCAAAGGTTCTTATCCGTCTATAAACGGTTCGCATCCCAATTGGTTTTCCATGTTCTTCAAACCACTGGTCCGCAATCGCCCGTGTAGAAAAGAAGCGGTCCGGTAAAGCCAATAGTCTAAGACCGCGACCTGTACCTCTCGCTCTTCGTGTACGGCCCTCTTGGTTCCATGCCCGAATACAGACTGCCACAGTGTTTAAACTCCGTTGCGTTCCAGCGGCTATATCTCTCATAGACAAACCAGCCTCACGCATTCCCACAATTCTACCCCTATCAAACTCGCTTAATTGCCGAAAATTATGGCGTCTTCGCACTGGAGGCATTGTGATTGAATTAAAGAAGCTGTTTGAAATGCAATTTAAATCGCTCAAATGACAATTGTACTTACAAATGCTTAATTCATTGTTTTAGGGCTACTTAATCGTAAGTGTTTTTGAATGAGGTTATCAAAACAACCGTTAGGGCAATATGGCTGAAAAACTGATTGTTTTTATCTTAATATAAACAAATATATTCCCAAAAAAAATTTACAAAATATTCATTATTACTGGGTGTTCTTCTTTCTATGTCACTTAGTATACATGCCTCTCTGAAAATCTATAAGACTTACAAGTCTCCCACACCCTGGCTCATCGGCAACAATAAATTAATGATGAAACTGAGAGATAGAGCTTTGAATGGATTTTAACGGCATTGCGTGCCTACCAACTGGGATTACAATAAATCATTAAGAAATTTAGTTAATGCATCGGTGCGCAGAGAAAAGAGAGCTTACTTTGAATGTATAGCATTTTCTAACAATGGCTACCCTTGTAAACTTTAAGTGGAAATCAACCGGTTGAATGTTCATGTGTCATCTTCTAGCAATTTAAATATTCAAATGATATTGAACACATCTGATGAATTCTTGCTTACTTGACTCTGTTTCTCCTCAAGCGCATGTGTTGCCAATACCAAAAACAAAGAAATGTGAAGACTTGTGCTATCTCCGACCCATAAACATTTTCTCTCCACTGTCTAAAATTTTAAAAAAGATAATTTTAAAGCAAATGATTTCTCTCCTCATAAGATTTAGTAACCTCCCTAAAGATCAGTCTAGATTTAGACCGAAGTATAGACTGACGACATAATTTTGGGATTAGACTCAGGTCCTAATACTGCTTTGATTTTTATTGATTTTTTGAAGGCGTTCGACACCATTAATCATAATACTTTCCGTTATGCGCTTTGTGGGGTTTGATGCTTCTTGTATAAATTTTTTTAAACTTTTTAAGTAATAGAACTCAGTGCATTAGAATTTGTTATTAGAAAAAGTTATCCAAACCTTCAACTGTGCCATGTGGTGTTTGACAGGGATCAGTGCTTGAACCTTTATTATACTATATATAGGGTAAGTCCGGGACAGTTCGGTCACTGGGAGAGTCCGCCTATTGAGTATATTAAGAAAACGTGGCAACACTGGACGAGTCCAATCGTACCAGACGATGCAATTCTAATATTCTCAAGTTCAGTAGTAGTTGCCGGCGTTTTGCGATAGACGTTTAGTAAGTTATTGTCGTTGATGGTTCTGAGAAGATCTCAAATATTTTATGTGCAATCACTGACCAGCAGTTTTGTTCAAGGTAAGACTAGTGAAGTATTTTCTTTTAATAATGGAAAGATCTCACCATAGACTATCACGTAACCTACAAATTTCAAATATATTTAGGAGGATATAACAGTTAAGAGATGGCCGGTATACCCCCTAACTTTGGGATAGTCTGGCCGAATATTTTCGGTAGAAACCGGCTGGTAAATAAATAGTGTTTTTTCAATTTTTGTAGTAAAGCAGATTTTGATTTCAGTTATATGCCATGCCTACATTTTATGTACGCAAAAATAACACTGACAGAAGACCCTGGGGTGCAGACGAGTTGCAAAATGATTTGAATGCTTTACAGAACGGAGTCATGGGCGTGAATCCAGGAATTAGGGATACCAAGAGCAACACTGCAGGACAGCTTAAGGACATCAAACTCACCGATAACCCTCGACTTGGTCCTCCATCATGCCTTGGCGACGATGCAGAGAAGAAGTTGGCAAACCGCATCAAAAACTGCAAGACCATGGGTTTGCTCCAAATCGCGATTCTGTTCGAACATGGGCGTACCAATTGGCCAAAAATTAAAAGTAAAGCACAGATTTAATAGGACATTTAGGAAGGCAGGTTATGATTGACTCAAGCTATTCTTAAAACAAAATCCCGATATTTCTGTAAAAAAAGCTGAAGGATTATCTGCAGCTAGAGCTAGCAATATGTCTAGAGAAAATGTCAAACAATTTTTTGAACTTTTGGATAGAATATTGACAGAGTACATAATAAGTAAGCCGGCAAATGTATTTAATATTGATGACACTGGACTTCAGTTAAACAATAAACCGTCCCAGGTTCTAGCAGCTAAGGGATCAAAATCAGTGACAGCTATAACATCTAGTGAGAAGGAGAGACAATTTCTGTTATTGCTTGTTGTAATGCGGAGGGACATTCCTCTCGCCCATGTCGATTTTTAAAGGTAAAAACAAAAAAACTGAGTGTTTAGACGGAATTCCGGCTGGCTCTGCCGTAACTATGTCAGAGAAATCCGCTTATGTCAATGCAAAAGTTTTTTTACTATGGTTAAAGAACATTTTCTACCTCGTAAACTAGCAAGTATTGTACTTCTTATTTTAGACGGCCATACATCCTACACCAGTTTCCGTAGAAGTTTTGGAGTTCTGCGATGAAAAGAACATAATCCTCCTATGCTTTCCAAGTCATACGACTCAATACCTCCAGCCTTTGATCGTTTAAGAGTCACTACTATTCGGCTTGCAACAATTTTATAAAAGCAAACCCTGCCAGGAAAATTACTTGTTTACAATTTGGTCAGCTGCTGGAAACGTCATGGAGTAAGGCGGCTACCGTTCAGAATGGAATTTCCGGATTCCGAGAAACTGGTATCGCAATATTTAATCCATATATAATTCCTGATTATGCTTATGTGGAAGTTAACTGGCTCGAGAGTTGAACCCGAACGTCACACATCATCACTCCATCTACGTGAATCCCAGCCAAATTGTTCTTTCGAAGTTGATCCTCTGCCCGGTTGTTTTCATGACGCTGATCCTGAGGTTTAAACTGAAGAATATCCCACCCTGAAAAGTTAATAAATGAGATATCATCAGTGCCAGAGACCAAGAAAGAGATTGTTAAACAAAGAGGTGGTCAGCTAGCTGCAATTCTGAATACACCGGAACAAATAAGTCAACAAAAAGCAAAGAAGATCGCGAAACAAACTTCCAAAATTGTTAAAAATGTGAAAATACCGGCGAAAATAAAGTTTTCTAAGAAGAAATCTGCGGAGGAATCATTTGATGGTAAAGACAATCCGGTTTTAGATGACAGTGATGATTCCGTGGAACTATATAATAAAAATGAATGCGTAAAATTGATCGAGTGCATCAAATGTAATCGTTGGTTGCACAAAGGTTGTTCGAAATATTCAAATTACTGCGACAACAGTGAAAGATTGGAATTTAAGAAAAAAAGTGCCAAATAGTGTGTTATACAGGGTGATCATTTGAAAACGAGCCACCCTTAATATCTCGAGAAAAATGCAGATGTTTTTGTGGAATCAACGGCACCTTCACATGTGTTAAGGGGACATCTTTTGACATTACTAGATTAAAGTTAAAGTTGACCCTCTCACCCCAGCAATCCCTACTTTTGAAATTTAATTGACATCCCAATATTTTTTTCGCATTTTTTTATAGCGGATTTATTCCTAAATACGAATCCAAAAATAATTACGGTGACTAGCAAAATGTTGGATAAAAAAGCTAAAAACTTAACTTGTAAAAAGAAAGACGACAAAAATAACAAAAAAATTGTTTATAATATTCTCAATTTGTGAGAAATGGCAAGTTGCTCATAACCAGTGCTCGAAATGCCCACCGTTGTTGGCCATGTAATGATAAAGACGGTTTTCAAACTCTCCGTACTTTTCGAAATACTTCTCTCGGAATCAAATTACATTCCTGTGTTATTCGTTGACGTAATTCTGCAAGGTCTTGAGGAGATGTTTTATAAACAACGGATTTAAGGTGTCCCCATAGAAAAAAAATAAGGCTCGTTAAGTCATGGAACGATCGATCCTCTTCTTCCAATCCATCTATTGGGGAATCTATCGTTGAGCCATTGCCGAACATTTAAACTAAAATGAGAGGTGGAGCACCATCCTGTTGAAAATAGAGTTGATCTTCATTCAAAATCAAATTTCCATTTTCATCACGCATATTTTCCATTGCCTCTATTATTAGAGGATCTATCATGTTTTCTAATAGATCTAAATACATAGTGCCTTCTAAATTTCCATCTATAAAGATTGGGCCAATAATAGTGTAATATACCCGCCCATACGTTTAATTTTTGTGGTATCTGAGTGTGACCCTCTCTAAAATTCTGTGGATTTACATCACTCCAGTACCGTACATTTTGTTTATTTACATGTCCATTTAAAAAAAATGAACATTCATCACTGAAGCAAATATTTTGAATCAAATTTGCATTGATCATACCTGTCAAGATTTCGCAAATTTCATTTCTGCGACCAGTGTCGCCTTCTGAAAGCTCTTGATGAAGTTGTAATTTATACGGATGGAATTTATGGAGCTTAGTTACTTTATGCACTGAGCCATATGAAAGTCTAGTGTCAGTGGAAATTTGTCGTAAGGAGACCGTTGGATTCATATTCAGGTGACCTAAAACCTTAATCTGAGCTGCCTCATCTAAAACTCTTTGTTTTGTTTTTTTTCTTATTTGCCACGGAGCCACTTCCCAAAAATTTAGTAATTAATTCTGTCACATACTTATGATTGACGTTTTTATGAGGGTGTCGTTCATTAAATGTTTTGGCCGTTCTTCGAGCGCACTTATGTTTTTCACCATAAATTAATATTATTTCACACCTTTCAGCCATAGTGTAGACCTTTTCGATAAATTTTAAACTTGTTAAACCCTTATTTAACGCGAATGCGGAACGAAAAATAAAGTAATTGCACGATGTCAAACATGACACTAATGTTAAAACACAATTGTATTGTATTTTATACCTGCTCTAACCTACTGCGATATATTACTTTAACCAAATTTAATTATTTATGTATGTATAGGTCGGTAAATGATGAGTTAAATTTTTGCATTTTATCCAACAGTTTGCTAGTCACCGTAATTCTTTTTGAATTCGTATTTAGGGATAAATCCGCTATAAAAAATGTGAAAAATATAGGGATGTCATTTAAATTTCAAAAGTAGGGATTGCTGGGGGTGAGAGGGTAAACTTTAACTTTAACCTTCTTCTTCTTGTGGTTCTTATCCGTTACGGATGTTGGCAACCAGCATGGCAAGCCTAACTTTGTTTACGGCAATGCGGAAGAGTTCGGCTGATGTTTTTCCGGTCCACTTCCTAAGGTTATGCAGCCAAGATATTCTTCTCCTTCCTAGACCTCTTCTTCCATCGATTTTTTCCCTGGATGATTGTCTGGAGTAAAGAGTACTTTGAGTCGTTTCTCATGATGTGGCCCAGATACTGCAGTTTGCGGATTGTGATGGTGTTCATAATTTCTTTTGTTTATTCATCCTTCTTAGTACTTCTTCATTAGTGATATGTTCGGTCCATGATATCCTCAGCATCCTTCGATATAGTCGCATTTCGAAGGCTTCTACTTTCTTGGATGTGGTTTCATTGAGTGTCCAAGATTCTGTCCCGTACAAGAGGATAGAAAAGATGTTTCCAGTGTAAGATCATGGCTTTTGAAGAGTTTGCTCATTTTGTTGAAGGCGGCTGTGGCTTTGGCGATTCGTGATTTGATTTCTTGAGTTGTGTCCCAATTCTCATTTATACGTGTTCCCAGGTACGTGGTGTGTGGTACTCTTTCTATTGGCTGGTTGTTGATGGATAGCTGGATGTTGTTGATCTTGTTTTTGCTAATGACCATAATTTTGGTCTTTTGTATGTTTATGTCCAAACCATATTTCTTACTAACTTTTGCTATTTTGTTGATAAGTTGTTGCAGTGCTTGTGGGCTATCTGCGAACACGATGGTGTCGTCCGCGTATCTTATATTACTCAATTTCTTCCCATTTATTGAGATGCCTTCTTCCTCCTCGTCATCGAGCGCTTCTTTAAAAATCTGTTTGGAGTAGATGTTGAATAGCAGGGGTGAGAGTACACAGCCCTGCCTCACTCCTCGCATTATTTTGACGGCCTCAGTTGTTTCTCCGTCGACTCTCATTGTTGCCGACTGGCCCCAGTACAAGCTACTTATGACATTCAGGTCATTGGTATCAATCCCTGTCTTCTTTAGTATTTCCATCATTTTGCCATGTTGCACTCGGGCAAATGCTTTGGCGTAGTCAATTAAACAACAGTAAACGTTGTTTAATTGACTTTAACTTTAACTTTAACCTAGTAACGTTAAAAGATGTCGCCTTTGACACATGGAAAGCTGCCGTTGACTCCACAAAAATATTTGCATTTTTCCGGAGATATTACGGGTGGCTCGTTTTCAAATGATCACCCATATTTGTTCCCATGGTTTACAATTCAGTGGCCGATCTTACCCGAGGTTAGTGACCGTTCTGTCCCGCGTGTATAGGGTGAGACCGGCCAGTTTCATGTTTGTTTAAATTTAAATAAATAATTTAGTTGTGCATTTATTACGTGAATTAGCACTTTCATATTATACTTTTAATTTAAAAGATTCAAACACAGCTTAATTTTCAAAATATAGCCGGGGTCTCTCGGAATTACCCTATACATGTGCCTAAAATCATGTAAATTTCACCTGTATGCCGATGATTTGCAATTATACTATTTATTATAAACGTGTCAATGCAAACAGCCCAGCAGTGCATTAACAACGATTCTTCTAATCTTTTACTTACTACTTATGACCACTGTCATAGTGTAAATTTTAATAAATCATCTACACAAAGAGGAAAGAATACTCGTCGCTTAGAGCTATTTATCTTTTCCAACATCAATCTTCATGTTTGTTACAAGACTTCTTTCTGATTCTTTTGCCTTAAGCCACTTCAACTTTTATGACATTGTGTATGGACCATGTTTAGATTGTAGAGAGGTAAACCGAATTCTAAAAGTACAAAACTGTTGTTTAAGATTTATTTATTGTATAGGTCACTTGGTTGTCTATGACTCAAAGGAGGTTTTTGCATTTTACTTCGTTTGCTCATGGAATAATAGTTCAAAAGACTCCAACTTATTCCTTTGAAAGAATCTCCTTCCGTACCGATCTTGATAATTTGAATCTCAGTCATCGTGGCTTAATGTCTATTCAACGACACACAGCTATTCAGACGTTCATTTTTGTTTAACATCGCATTCATGTATAATAAAATACAATCGGAATAAAAGTTGTTGATTCCTCACACATTTAATAAGCGCCTCGAACATATCCCTTTAACTGAACAGCAGATAGCATGTTTTTTAATACACACACAATTCATAAAAATATATTTTTTGGTCCTGGGGTATTGAGTCTTAGATGAAACTCAATGCGCTTGCCCAGACGGGTTCCTCCCAATCACCATGTATAAAATGATAATCATTGTCAAAATAACCCTAGCGAATAATATATAGGGCTCGTTGAAATTGTGAAAAATGTATACATCCCATATTAAATGAACAAGACTTGTAGATTTACTTCATTATTTTCAATTTTTTTAATTTTGTCATTATATTTTTGGCTTAGCTTACATTCCATTCCCGTGTTCTTGTTAATAACAATAATAATAAACTTTATTCACCTAGGCAGGTCAAAAACGATATAAAATAAATAAAAGTGCATTAAAAACTGCATTCCATGAACTGTATAAGGTATTATCTATCAAAAGTACTTTAAAACTACTTTTAAATCTACCACGGGACATATTTTTATACGATGGGTGCATTTTATTAAATATTTTGTAGCTCAACACACGCAGGGATTTTTGCGATCCTGATAAGCTTACCTTATCAATGAAAGTTACGGGTAGGAAAGTGATTTTGGTTCTACTGTTTAAAGAGATGCGTATAGGGTCTATTA
Source organism: Abscondita cerata (assembly GCA_030710515.1). Lineage (NCBI taxonomy): Eukaryota > Metazoa > Arthropoda > Insecta > Coleoptera > Lampyridae > Abscondita > Abscondita cerata. The sequence continues at coordinate 297,429 of JALBCR010000357.1, forward strand.
AAGAATTAGAAGGCAAGGTAATGATAATTAACGACGATTTTGAAATGAAGCTCTATGAGTCAAACCTTACTTTTCATTGACATGCATCTTAATGTTTGCTTTTGGACAATAAACTAGGATCTAAGTCCCACATTAAGATCTCGTAAAGTAACCTAGATTTAACTGGCCAGTGGAGTAACAAGGCTCAGCTAATTGTGTATTAATTAATAGGGGTTTTAGTCTTGGATTATCTTCAATTAAGAAGCTTTTACTACCAAGCTTTTGCTTTGATTTGAGAGCATCATCTGGGGTAGGTGGCTACTAGAACGAATAACATTCGTGGTTGAAAGAACAAAAAAATTAAGATTACGTGTTATTAGATCAAAACATTTCAACACAAAACACTACTTATTTAAACTTGAACTCCTTTTTAAATTCTAATAATATTTTGGTTTCTTTAGAAGCTGAGCCTTCAATGAAGTAAGTGCGGAAGTGAAAAGGACATTAAAAGCCCATGTTAGTTCTTTCTGCCAACGTTTCGACCGATAGTCACGATCTTTATCAAGGCATTCAAACAATTAAGGAATTATATGTGCCGCTATACTCATCAGAATGAGAAAACCTAAGTATAGTGGCACATATAATTCCCTAATTGTTTGAATGCCTTGATAAAGACCGACCCTATTGGTCGAAACGTTGGCAGTAAGAACCAACGTGGGCTTTTAATGTCCTTTTCAGTTTGCACCTCCTTCATTAAAGACTCAGCTTCTGAGGAAACCAATATTACAAAACACTACATTTACATTTGGGCATAATTATAGAAATATTAATATGTGACAACAATTACCATTTACGTTAATTAAATAAATAAAAAACCGAGTAAGATTAAGTTAAGGTAAATGGTAATTGTGGTGAGGTAAAAGGAATTCACAATTGAATGGTGTTGCAGAACGCTTAAATCAAACTTTATTCAATATGGCTAGAGCGATGATAATGGATAGTGAAATTGAAAAAGTTTGCTGGAAAGATGCAGTGCTTACTGAGACTTACATGGTTAACAGATCACAGTCGTGTTTTGAGAAAAATAAAATACCATATGAGATGTGGTTAAAAAGAAAGCTAATGTAACTAATATTCCAGTTTTTGGAATCATTATAGGTTAGGTATGCCAGTACAAAATTTAAATGAAACCGTGCAGAGCAATCTTCACTAGAACCAATAAAATCTGATGGTAATCCGTGTAATTTTCACAAAAGATAATCCCGATAGAGGACTTTCTTTGTTTAACTTTCCGAATACCTGCGTATCACATCGCACAAGAACATTAAAACTGTTTTGTCTTTTATTACTTGCAAACACAAACTTAAATTTACGAAAACGTTAACAAATAATGTCATTAATTAACCACAAAAATATTTTCAGAAACTACTACTTTTAACCACTTCAATTACATTCATTCACTGAGCACAAACAAACACACATTTTTCGTGCAAAATATAAAATGTAAATTATTAACTAGGTTTTCTTTTTTATAGAAACTTTCGTAAAGTAGAGGTGTAATAAAAAAAATGCTTTTAAGCTAGTTTTTGCTGACGTTTTGCTACAAACATATGGGTGCTTTATCAAGGCTGCAACTATTTTCTAGACAGCTATGACATGAAAAACAGTATTAACGACCTGATTATATCCATCATTACGAAAAGAAAGGAGATAATAATAATAATATTACTTACTAAAGATTTAATACACAAATAAAATGACCAGCCCTAAATATTACTAAAAAATTTTATCCTATAAGTTCCGTAATACTTAAGAACTTATTCAATATGAAATTGCGCCCGACCTTATTGACACTACACATCACAATAGAAGATTAACAAGTAAATAGGAGTCTGGGGACAAAATCTTAGGGGATCAAATTATCTAGGGGCGATAAGTGTTAGAGACAAAATGTGCTTGAGCTAAATGTTATATAGATCTTAGTAATGTGCTGTAATGTGAAAGCGTACGTAACTATTTTAAATACATAAACATATGGTATTTATACAATATATAAAATGTACAGTTTGTTAACCTAACATTTTATGTTTTATTGTTGAATTACACTAAATATTGTTATGGGTGTAGTTTTTGTAGTTTATTCAATTATTTATGTTTTAGTTCATATATAACATAAAAATGGTCATTGTTAATTGTTAAAATTTTCTTATAAACACTCAATTTTTCACATTTAACGACATATTTAACGCTTTTGCCTGGTTTCATAATCTCAGTCACGTTATCCTACTTATTGAAGAATTGACTCAGCGACCATCAAACATTAAGTAGCAATGTTAAAATATTGGAACTTAAAGCTGAATTTTAGTATACGAATTTTATTGTTCTCAACAACCACCCCGCAAATTCCAGCGGAACTTTTCCCACAGCTTTGGTTCTTTGCCCTGTATATTAAGTTAAAGATAGTTAGATATAATCTGGGATGTGTTGATGGAATCAATACCAATTATTGTGTTCCTACTTTTTGGGCTTACAGTACCTCCAGTAGTAGCTACACTTATTGGCAAAATGTCCGCCAAGTCAGCAGTACCCCGTCAGGAACTCCGTAAGAGTCATCTGTGCTCTGGTGGCTTTGTACATAACATTTACCTGGTAATCCTTCCAATTAAGTCTATTATCTAGTTGATACTTAGGTATTCGACTGATTTCCTGAAACCGACTACTATCCCACCAATTCTCCATCACATAGAGCAACAAGATACAGGGTGTTCCATTTAGACAAATTGACTTTAGGCAGTAACAATCCTCCTAAGTATAGCCCAAATTTTGTTACTATAACTTTTTTTCAATCATTGACAAGCGTTTGAAAACAATACTACAAAACCAATTTTTCTCAAAAAACGAGAATATCTCAAAAACTATTAATTTTCGTATAGGCTGTGCTACATAAAAGTAACTCAGATTTTAGCGTAGAATCCAAATATACAAAAATATATCATTCCATTTAAAATAAGAAACTTAGTAGCCACTTCCGGTGTAACCGGAAGTGCTAGAAGAGCTGATATATTTTAATTAAATAGAACTTTTTGAGCAATCCCCTATTCCAAATTTTTAAACAAATATTTCAACGGGAAGTCCATAAACTTCTAATGAACGGGTTAGCTGAATCACCCTGTATAAGTGCAAGGGGGTAAGGCCTAGCATTGCTTCACGTGCTGCAGTAGGCGTAGTTTTCAGAGCCCCTGTTATGCTTAGACAGGAAAATCTTTGAACCTTACTTAGTCTCAGGATTGTGGTTTCCTGTATGACCTTTGACCACCATATACTAGTCGCGTAGGTGATGGGGGCTGACCACCTACTGTGTACAACTAGTGTACCATCTCTGGTCTAAGCCCCATTGTCTGTCATACATGCGTTTGATTACCGCTAAGGTAATCTCCGATTTTTAATATAAGTTTTGATATATGTTGGTTCTAGATAAGCTTGAAGTTAAAGATTACCCCTAAGTATTTTACTTCCCCAGATATAACTAGTTTACGCCCATTTAAGAAAAGATGTCTTAATCCCTCTAATTTCTTTTTGGGTGTAAACGACACTATGGTGGTCTTTTGAGGAGATACTTTTAGCCCTTCCTTCAGACACCATCTGTTTACCACGTTCAGTGTACGTTGCATTTGTTCTCTGATCGTGACTGAAAACTTGCTTTCCACTAGAATGAGAAGGTCGTCTGCATACTCCAGAAAGGTAGCCTTCTGTTTTGAGCTTAGTTAGCAATCCATCTATGACTAAGTTCCACAACAGAGGAGAAAGTACTTCTCCCTGAAGGCAACCTCCTGCCACCTTGGTTGTTAACGAATTCTCGAAAAGCGTTGTGGATACTATTCTTTGTCTTAGCATGCAGTCAATCTACCTACAGCTAATATCTTACAGACCACGTCTCCTCAGGGCCGCGGTTATGGAGTCAAATGATGTATTATCGAAAGCGCCTTCTATATCTAAGAAGGCCGCCAACATTATCTGTTTATTTTCCAGAGCATTCTCCGCTTCACTAGGTAGGGTACTAAGAGCTGTCTCTGTAGATCTTTCTGGAAGATATGCATGCTGGTCTCGGGATAGAGGGTTGGTTACTAGAATCCCTTCCCTAATATGCCTATCCATAATCTTCTCCATTGTCTTTAGTACAAATAACATGGGTCTATAAGCCTTTGCTTGGGAGTAGTCTGCTCTGCCAGTCTTTGGAATAAAAACCACCCTGGTGAGCCGCTACGTTCTCGGCAAGTAGTGTAGGGCTAAACTAGCCTAACACGGATTCCCTTCTGTAGCATGATGGGTATGATTCCATTCTGACCCGATGACTTATAGGACTGAAAAGAGTTTATTGCCGATTTGATCTTTTCAAAAGTTAGCACTTTTTTGGCCGTTAGCCAATCTGCTTTTGACGTTTTGTTGCGTCGAATAGTTTGAAGTGCACCTTGGGGGTTTTTCGATAAGATCTTATAGAGGCTGACATTGCCTGGGACCGTTTCAAAGTCTTCACAATGCCTTCTCTACAAGGATCTCCGAGCCCTCCTGAGTGCCTTGTTGTACTCAGTTAAAGAGGCCCTATAGGCCTCCCACATCCTTGACGTTATTGCTTTATTAAAAGTTTCCTAACCTGCTTTTTTTGACCTATAAGGCACTGTTCCACCACGGAACTTTACTAGTAGTGTGTCTCACAGTCAGAAACAGCTCATTGTAGACTGCTAACATAGCATCTGCAATTTGCTTTTACATTATTTCCAGCTCAATATTTTTGCTACCATGTACCTAGTGTGCCGGTTAAAGTTCTGGTCTAATCTGTCTTTTTATAGATGTTTGAGCCTGTACCGTCCAGGTTGCGGTAAGTCTCAGTTTCATAGTGTAAACCCATAATTTCAAACCTGATGTGTCTATGATCAGAGCAGCTCTCTTTATCAGACACATGCCATTTCCTAACGAGATTACTAGTGTATCTAGTGCCTATCGTTATATCTAATACCTCCTTTTCTATTACTAGTTATAAAGATTGATTTATTACTAATATTCAATATACCTAATCCAGTTGCCATAAGAAATTGTGCTAATGACTCATCTCTAAATTAGTGTCTGCGCCTAGTACTTAGTTAAACAATTAAATTAGTATTCAATCAGGTTTGTTTAATTTAATATTTTATGTGTCGACTCTTAAAAATTGCGATTCTACATTTATTGGTTAAAATTACGCAGCTGCGCCATGACAGATTGAGACCACATCGTTACTACAGAAAACTGTAGCGAGTGTACACTAAATATTACTTCTTTTATTAGGTTGTTTTTTTGTGGAATGTTGTTACATTTCAAACTTGATTTTGGAAATTTTATTTGTATCATTCTGTGATGTGTTGTCTACATATGAATTTTGGGTTGCCTATGCATTTTATAGCATTAACTTGATTTTGGCGCGACAATTTGCGTTTGCGAGAATATATTTTTATTATTTTCGTTATCAAAATTCTTAACAACTGTGGTTTCTCCTTTTGACGATCCTTGTCTGGAATCAGCCGTGTGTGCCGATAGTTGACCTGTTGTTTTGTTCTACATTTATTTGGATTATAATTGGTCATTCACCTGTTTTACTTAATTGTGCTGAAAAATATCTGTATCAATTTTAGTATTTGCCGTTAATTAACGGGATTAATAAAAGCAATACCTTGCTTTTTATTTTTTCCCTTTGTTCGCCCCTGATTGATTTGCTTACCGTTTGAGATTCAAGTTGATTGTCGCATGAGCCTGGTTTTCACTCCCGCATGGTTTGTGTCAATAAAAGTTGCCGTAATTGTTCAACGCAATTTGTTGATCTTAAAACTTACCCATACAACTACCGAGTGCTGGTGTCCTGGCCAGTTTGTCCTCCGATTTCCAGAAGGACCTTAGCTTGCCTGGCCAAAGCGTCTATCTTGCATCTAGGACCTCAGTTTGCCATCGACAGTCGCTTCACAACAAACTTTCTGACAGGTACCCAAAACCCCTTAATTAAGAGAATTTATAATATGCTACTCTTATATTATTTACCTAAATTGCCTATTTATGCAGGAGCGAATAAACGATATCGCAATCCCACTGTAATTAACACTTTACCGCCAACGCACATGCTTGTTTTTGATTTATTTTTAAGGTTAATGCTAGGTAACCAATCTAGTGTTTTTATTTATTTCTTGCGGTGGCAAGACGTTTTTGCATACATGCTTTTGTGTGATTAAAACAATTATTTGAATATAGTTAATTTAATTGAATCCTTCTCCGCCAGGGGGCTATTTTGACACCATGGCCCAAATTTAAAAAAACAAATAAATCAAATGGAATGATATGATTTTTCTTTATAATAAAAGTAGCAAAATAACATCCAAATAGGCCAGTAAAAACCATTTTTCAAAATCTTGTTCCTAACCTCAAATATTGGGAAAATGAGAATAATGGATGTTTGAAGATCGAGGCCCGCGCGGTAAATTTTCTAAAACTATTAAAAATTTAGCACAAAGTGAATAAGATGTTAAAGAGACAATTGAGAGTCTAAATAGAATTTATTTAGGTATTATTTAAAAAAAAAAAATCATCAGAACATTCATGTTGCTCCAAAGGGACTAAACGCACTTTGAACTTATTGTCACTTTAATATTACTCTCGTAATTCCCTAATCTTTAATTTAAAAAGTAAGCCTAAAAACCTAAATAGGTATACTATATCGAATTCAAATATGTTAGACCATATACAGGGTGGGGCAGAAAAACCTATCCGATTTCAAACCCTTTTTTCTCAGAAGAGGGAGCAGGTAGAGTAGTGGGGTAAAACCGTTAGAAAGCTGGTTTTATGCCATTTGTCAGTAGTCAACATGGTCTGGTGAACATCGTGCTTTTGTTATTGAGCGGTTTATCGAATGCGGCGGTTCGATAATTGCTACACAACGTGCTTTCAATTCATTTCGGACTCGGGCGTAAAGATCCTGTTCCACATCACGCTACGATTAAAGTGTGGGTGTCAAATTTTTAGACAGGCGAGTTCAGCATTGAAAAGAAGTCGCCTGGACGTCCTAGGACAGCAACAGGACCTGAAAACGTGGCCAATGTGAAAGCCGCGATTGAACGTTCCCCGCGTCGTTCGGCGCGAAAACATTCGCTCGCTTTCGCAATTTCCAACCGCAGTATTCGGCGCATTTTGCACCGGGACCTCAAAATGCATCCCTACAAAATGGTTGTTGCACAGGAATTAAGTGAAAGGGATTTTGAAACCCGTACGAACCTGTGTCGCGATCTCGGAGAACACCCAAACGACGATATTGTGCTCTTCACGGACGAAGCCCATTTTCACCTTTGTGGTGCCGTTAACAGGCAGAATTTTTGATATTGGAGTGACGAAAATCCTCGAGAAATCCATCAGGAACCCCTCCATAGCCCAAAAGTGACTGTGTGGTGTGCTCTTTCCCGCCTAGGCGTCTGGGGCCTTACTTTTTGAAGAAAATGGGCAAACCGTAACGGTCAACAGCGAGCGCTATTGTTTCATGCTGAAAAATTTTCTTAGACCCAAAATGGAAGAAAATGGCGTGGAAAATGTGTGGTTTCAACAGGATGGTGCAACCGCCCACACATCGCGACGATCAATGGACATTCTCAGGGAACTGTTTCCCGGTCGCCTCATTTCCTGAGAGGTGATCTTGGCTGGTCGCCGCGCTCACTGGATCTCACTCCATGTGACTTCTTCCTTTAGGGTTATCTCAAATCGAAGGTTTACCAGCATCGACCAAGGACCCTTCTTGCTTTACGAAGGGAAATTGCTTGGGCAATTGAAGAAATTCCTGTGGAAATGACGGTGAAAGTCATGGAAAGCTACCGCGAGCGCCTAAATCAGTGTATCCGCTCCCAAGGACGACATTTGAGTGATGTACTTTTCAAAACTTAAATTTAAAAATGGCATAAAATTTGCCATATGTTAATAAAAAAATTTTTGACAAGTTGAGTGGTTTTAATTTTATAACGATTTGAAATCGGATAGGTTTTCTGCCCCACCCTGTATTTTAGAACCATTTACAAAGATTCTTTGTAAAATTTGATACCCCAAATCTAGTACTTTGCGTAAAGTTTTAAGCTGTTTTTTGCAATATAGTGTGTAGTCTTGGAAAAAAGAAAGATAGGTAGGTAGTTCAGTTCATCCTTGCCAAAAAATATAATATATTTGAAAATTAAAAAGTATAAGGTATAACTTTTTAATCGCAATAATAAAAAACAAGGTAAGTCTTGGCTTGGTTTTAAAGGAAAGTAAAAGCACCCTCCACTTTAGGCCTTGGAAAATTAAACAAATGGAACACGATGCATTATAAAATGACAGTGGTAATTTTGTAAATTATTTTGTTGTGTTTACATTCAGAAAGTGCAGTTTTTGAATTTGTAATCTTTTTTAAAATGCCGATTTCTAACCAAGAAGCATTTAATATGCTGGCTGTCTATTTTGAATGTTTTCAAAATGGGATTATCGCTGTTCGCACCTTCTATTTGCGCTATCCGAATCGACTGCGATACCATCGCCGCGTGTTTGTGCGTGTAGACCTGTTATGAATCGGAGAAATAGGCAAAATAACGAACAAAATGTTATTAATATCCTGGCATCTATAGAAATCAATCCCCAAATTAGTATTAGAGAAATTTCTCGAGACTTGGGTATTCTTCAAAAGTACGGTTCATCGCATTATTCAAACCGAGAGGTATGTAAGAGGTATACCTCTTTTATAAAGTTTAATCTATTTTACACTCAAATTATAAACCCCCATGTTTTTTACATTTTTGCTATTTTAGGCTACACCCCTACCATATCAACTTACACCAAGGTCTTACTCCTACAATTTTGACCGAAGGATAGATTTTGCCATTGGCTATTAAACATGGTAGCAAAAAATCCTCAATATCTGTCCAGCATCAAAGGAGATATAGTGTAAATGTTTGGTGTGGGATAATTGGAGGGCGAGTTGTTGGTCCGTTTATTTTAGACGGAGCATTAAATGGTCGAACAATACTTACATTTCTTAGAAAATGTTCTTCCAATTTTAATGAATGATATTTCGCTGGACGTCCGCCAAAATATGTTTTTCCAGCATTAAGGATATAGTCTTAGCAACAAGGCCAACTTCCCGCGAGGATATGACTGCAAGAATCAGGAATGCCATCTTGAACATCCCAAGAGCTGAAATTGAGAATGCTGTTCTTTCAACACATCAGCGTCTTCAGATGTGCATCCAAAATAACGGAGGCCATTTTGAACACCTGGGTTGCCATTAGATCCCTTTTTTTCCTTTTTATGGGTTTTATTAAAAAACGGTTCTTTTTAGAACCACAGACCATTTCATAAAAAGAATTCCGTAAAGTAACTATATTATACCTACTAAAATCTTTGTAAATGGTTCCAAAATAGATGGTCTAACATATTCGAATTCGGATATAGTATACCTATTTAGGTTTTTAGGCTTACTTTTTAAATTAAAGGTTAGAATTACGAGAGTAATATTAAAGTGACAATAAGTTTAAAATGCGTTTAGTCCCTTTGGAGCAACATGAATGTTCTGATGATATATATACAGGGTGTTCCATTAGTGCGTAATTCTTCCCTAGCGTCATTATTTTTAATTTTAGAGCAAAAATGCATTGGGGAATGTTTTGTAGAATCACTTAAGCTATCTTTTAAAATTATTTACAAGTATACAGGGTGTTTCCTAAGTGCTGTACTGCATTCTTTTAAACTTTTAAATGGCACCATATTGATTTTAATTTTTTATGGAGCTTTTTTTCTTCCTATTTATGATGGCATAATCAAATTTCACCCATATCTAACAGTTTTGAAATATTAATTTTTTATAACTTTTTTAAGAAATGCAGATGGTCAGTAAAATTGTATTTCTCAGACGTTCAGTGCAATATTCAAATTTTTTTGATTAAAACTTTTAAAGGAAGTGTCAAGCTACAATTTAATTATTTTGAAATATTTTTACACTATACAGGACTGTCCAAAATTTTGAAGTGAATATTCAAAAATTAAAAGTGTAATATCTCAATTTTTTTAAATGGAATGGTATGTTTATTTTAGTGTTTTCATAAAGATAATTAATTATTCGTTCGATTTTCTTCAACATGTCCTATACCTAAACCTAATACTTTTGAGTTATTCGAAATTTAAAATATTGCATGTAGGTTTTAATGTTACACTGTCACAAATAAATTGAGTTGCCTATGAAAATTGTAGGTAACAAAGCTAAATGACAATTACTATTTTGTAGTGAAGCGAAAATGAATCTTTCGCAGCAAGAAATGATCGATATGATCTATTGTTTAGGAGCTAGTGAACAAAATTGTTTATTAGCTTCTCGCGTCTACGCTCAAAGATTTCCGGAACGGCGGCACCCACAAGAACTATCATTTAAAAATTAAAACTCGTTTTGAAGAAACTGGCAGCGTTTGCTATCCGAAACACCCGAGAGAAAAAAGAGTGGCCAATGGAGAGAATGAATTTAATGTTATTTTGTCATTAATTGAGCAGCCCCATACCAGCTTACGAAATTTAAGTAGCGAAACGGATATTAGTAAAACAAGTATTTCTCGCATTGTTAAGAAAAACAAATTTCATGCATTTCATATGCAGCTACATCAAGCCTTAAGTGAAACGGATAAACTAAATAGAGTTGCATTTTGCCAATGGGCTTTCGATAGAAATCAGGAAAACCCCGATTTTTGAGAGAGTAATGTTTACAGATGAAGCAACCTTTCATAAAATGATAACATCAATCAACATAATATGCACTATTATGCCCAAGAGAACCCGTTCTTCTTAAGACCCGTCGACGCTCAGCATAGATGGTCTCTTAATGTGGGGGGGCATAATAGGTAATTTTGTAATTGGGCCGTACTTTTTGAAGAAAGACTAACTGGAGAAAGGTATCTTCATTTTTTAAGGGAGGAGCTGGGCCAACTATTAGATGAAGTGCCTTTAAATATCCGCCAAAGTATGTGGCTGCAGCATGACGGTGCACCACCTCACTATAGCAGAATGGTTAGAGATTATTTAAATGAACACTTTACTAACAGGTGGATAGGTAGAGGTAGCAATTTCAACTGGCCTGCTAACTCTCCAGATTTGACAAAAATGGATTTTTTCTGTGGGGATACATTAAAGAAATTGTGTACAAGGATGTTCCCACAACTAGAGATGACATGAAGGAGAGAATACGCGGTGCTTTTGAAAATATTCCACAAATAATATTGCAACGTGTTGGCAACTCTTTTATTGAAAGACTTCAATTATGCATTACTGCAGATGGCGGACATTTTGAAAAATGAAATTTGTTATTGTTTTTATATTTATTATTTTTTACATGTTAAATAAATTAAAAATTCCTAAACTACAAAAAAAATTGTATTAGTTTCTTTTCTACGACGAAATATTAACTGTCAATTTTATTCTATTTTTTCAAAGGCTACTTAATTCATTGTGCATGAAAGTCTATTATAAAATGGCACATTTTTTCAGAGCCTACTCAATAAATTGAGCATAAAAGTCAAATATAAAATGGCCATGTAACATGCAATATTTTAAATTTCGAATAACTCGGAAAGTATTAGGTTTAGGTATAGGACATGTTGAAGAAAATCGAACGAATAATTAATTATCTTTATGAAAACACTAAAATAAACATACCATTCCATTTAAAAAAATTGAGATATTACACTTTTAATTTTTGAATATTCACTTCAAAATTTTGGACAGTCCTGTATAGTGTAAAAATATTTCAAAATAATTAAATTGTAGCTTGACACTTCCTTTAAAAGTTTTAATCAAAAAATTTGAATATTGCACTGAACGTCTGAGAAATACAATTTTTACTGACCATCTGCATTTCTTAAAAAGTTATAAAAAATTAATATTTCAAAACTGTTAGATATGGGTGAAATTCGATTATGCCATCATAAATAGGAAGAAAAGAAGCTCCATAAAAAATTAAAATCAATATGGTGCCATTTAAAAAGTTTAAAAGAATGCAGTACAGCACTTAGGGAACACCCTGTATACTTGTAAATAATTTTAGAAGATAGCTTAAGTGATTCTACAAAACATTCCCCAATGCATTTTTGCTCTAAAATTAAAAATAATGACGCTAGGGAAGAATTACGCACTAATGGAACACCCTGTATATATTTTTTAAATAATACCATGGCGGAGAAGGATTCAACTAAATTAACTATATTTTGGTTAATTCTTATTGCTTAAGGTATGCTCTTTTCAACTATACCACATTAGTTAAAATTATTTAAAGCAGGATATTGCAAAAAGAATTGAACACCCCCGTCATCTTTGTTTTTGAAATAACTGAACTTTTGTTTTTACGAAAATGATAGATAAACTGGTTCTCTTTACAAATGTGAAACAATTTTTTGTTTATTATGCGAAATTAATAGAAAATGCAATTTAAAAATTTAAGATGGCAGTTACGCCCTCTTGTGGTCATTTTAATATTTGAAAATACTTTCCTGCGATTCTTCATGGCCGATTTACCTAATATTTTTTTAAAAAAGTCATACGACGAACGGTTCCCGAGATATGACCGGGGGTCACCGGTACATACAGTTAGTGAGAAAATCGATTAAATCTAACTCAATAATAATAGCAACACAACCGCTTTTCTAATTTGTTTTTGAACAATTTCATTTGTAACTCAATAAGATAAGAGTACAAATTAAGAATTTCTTCTTTGTTGTGATAATACATAGAAACGTTCAACAAGGATAAATACTCAAATCCTCTTAAACGGCTTCCCTTTGAAAGTTTGGTTTTAAAGATAATAAAAGGCTATTTGTTTTCTATTTATATTATAATGGTGTGGATTTTTCGTTTATTTTGTAGTACAAGAAATTGAATTTTCTTTCGTATTTAAATGTCATAGTATATCTAGAAATCATTGGTAAAAGGTACGTTGAACTGCTAATGAATACCAACCCAATTTTTTTTTTAAATTTTAACGCTGCTTTATTTTGTATTAAGCGGATAAGCTACCACTATATTATACCTTCGCATCTCGATATCCCAGAATCAAATAGCTTACAAGATCTAAACGGTAAGAGAAAATGTCCGAAAATCCTTATTTATTATCTGTCCACGCCTGAGTGGATTACCCCATACTTTTACGCAAGAGGGATATTCATATCGATATAAATAAAATGTGCCCTTTAAGTTTTATATATTTCTACAGGACTAAACATATTTATCGCGTTAACTGAAATAAATTGAGTATTATAAGGAGACAAATTGATATTTAAAAACTGTTATTTGTTTGGAACAAAAAAAAATCAAAAGTAAACCAAGAAAGGATTTTCTCATCCGGTTCTCTGACGCATCTCCCTGAAGCGAGAGTTACCTGCGCGTTCATATTGACTTTGTGAAGCCCTTAAAATTAGCGACGTATTCCCGTTTATACGCAAAATGCGATAAAAACATGTCACTCACTTTTGCTATTATTAATTCGTTTATAACTTTGTTTATTGCGCCGCTATATTTTTACTTTTTTAATGTCGCTGGCGAAATAATAAATTGCGGTCATTGGTAAAAACGGTACTAACGTAAGCTAAACCTTCGCCCATTATTTTAAGTTGTATTTAATTGTGTACTTTATAATGGATTGCCGTTGTCACTTTCAAAATAACTTTTGTCCCAAATAAATTAAACGTTGGACTTTACATAAACTACGCGTATTAATCTTCATTGCTTTTTAACTTTCAAAAATGTGCGAAGTCAACTTTATTTTTGCGCGGAATTAAAATGGAAATGAGCGATAACTCAATTAATGCTAGATAATGCGAATGTGGCGTTAGAGGCGATGAATCAATATAGCAACTTTATGTAATAGAGAATTAGCAAAGCACATTATGATGAATCAAACTGCAGCCTGTTGCGAAGTTGCCGCCAGGTGGGATTGATGGATGATCTCCTCGCCCTTCACGTCAAACAGAGATTTATTCTAACGTTCGATTAGTTCTGTGGCTTTAGCTTTGGAAACTTTCTAAGTGGAACAGGCGCCGAGGTAAACATCAATGGATATGTGTTGGTGACGAAATTAGAAAACCATTAGCGAGCGTTTCTAATATGTCTCTAACCTCATACTAAATAAAAATATTATTAGATATTATTATTCGTTATGATTGATGTGGTTGAGTACGATATTCGGGTTTTAATGGCAATGTTTGCAATGCCCCCACTGATGCTGCACCCTCGCACAGGAAGCTATCCGGGAAACTCCAAGAGCAATAACGCTAGACAAATAGTCGAATTGCTCCAAGAGCGCTTCCATGTTCGGCAACCATAGCTGAGAAAAGTTGCAGATATTTATTTATTTGACCGCAGATTTTAACAGACCAATTTTAAATACTCCCATCTCCAATACACACTTCTTATATACACGGAATTGAGGTGAAAATGTTTGAAAGCGTCAAAAAATTAATTACGTCTTATTTTAGGATTTTCTACTGTAGGGATGTTAACGTTTAATCCGAATATTATTATTCAAAAAACCAAATTATATTGATATATTGAAGTAGTATATTGAAAAAAATCTATTAAACATTAATTACTAAAGAGTAGAACTTAGCTTCTCATATTACTGCAACTTTTGACCTAATTTAATAAAATGTAAATTACCTTTAAATCTCAAATTTATTTTGCAGAAGTTGTATAATTTGCTTTCATATTTTGTAGCTTCTTATTTATTACATTTAACCGTATAAATGCATTTTCCATGTACAATTTTTTTTTGAGGAAATTTAATTTATAATTATTAATGCTAACGGTACGCTTTTTTCTTTTGAATTTAATGAGAGAGTTATTCATATAAAAGTCTAAATTGCTTCCTAATTATTTCTTCTAAATCAGTTATTTTCAATAGCGCACAAATTTGCTTAAATATTTCTTGGAGTAAATAAATACAATTTTTATTTATTTACTGCCAAGATTAGAACGGTTTTAACAAAATGTCAAAAATAATTTTAATGATTGTAAGCAATTTAGAGAGCTTTAGGACCTAGTATCAAATTTAAAAATGTCGTTTTGAATCTGCTCTTATAATAATTTAGCTTCATTTCACTGGTGGATCTTTTTCGCTTTGCTCGGGTTTTATAATGACCCACTCATCCGTAAATAAACCAATTTTCACACAAATAAGAGCTCATTGAAAAACTATTGTTTTGCAAGGATATTTGATAATTAATACAATACTTTACTTTACTTATTGACTCACTTTTAAGCACTACTGGGTAAAATTTTTCGTATAGTGGTGTATGTACACTCATGAAATTTAAAACTTGGACACCACAATTTCTGTAAACAAAAGTTTGCACATTGTGAAGCGGGCTTAAGGGTATCATTTACAATTCTAACAGCAGGTAGTCTCAGCAGGGGTTATCTTATAGAAGGACTGTAGAATGAATCAATACACTAAGCACGTTTTAGAAAATAGGTAATTTACGTTGCTTACTTAATTTTTTTCTTTAAAGAATATATTTGAAGGTATCGCTAATTAAACACCATAGCTCGATTAATTATTAAATGTTTACAAAATAAAATTAGAAATAATTTTGATTTAAAAAACTTCTACAAGCAATAACTTTTAAATTAAATCAAAAAAACTAAACATGGTTATTTGGGTTGACTGATTATTACTTATTTTTAAATAAATCTAACCTACTAATTATTGTAAGTTATTAAAAAAAAATCATTAAACTCTCTATTCATAATATTTAGTCGTTCGTTGTTCTGTTTGTTCCTCGGTTTGTTGTTCAGGTGTGTACGAAGCTTTACAATAAGCATATTAATATGAACTATATCTTATGAAAGGAGAGTTATGTAACTATAATTAACGACTTAACGTTACGTTAGTAGATTCCATTTACTATTTACACATATTTTCTTGGAACATTCGATAATTAACTATCGGGATATGATGACCCTATACTTCGCAGGTTGTGCGCAACTGGATACAAGCAAATAACTTGGAGCTGTTACCCTGGCCAGCAAAAAGCCCAGATTTTAACATTATCGAAAATGTTTGGGCTCGAATACTTGCTGTTATCCGAAGACAACAAGGGCCAAATTTTATACCAGTAAACCGTAATGCACTAATTGCAGCCATTGATACCGCATGGGAAACGATTAATATTAATTATATTGATACCTTGATAGCGTCAATGAGCAGACGCCTCCAAGAATGTATCAATAATAATGGAGGTCACACCCATTATTGATTTCTTATATTTATTTATATAGTAATACCTTTATTTAAAAAAAAGTTTTCATTTAATTTTAAACTATAACTTGGTATCTTAATTATAATTATGTAATAAATTTTTGTCAAAAAACTAAATATATACGTTGACAATAAGAATTGCCTTAGTTTTTATTTTCACTTTTTATATTAACTACAGAAAAAATGAAACGTCATAAAATATACATTTTGTAAGGACTAAATATTATGAATAGAGAGTTTAATGATTTTTTTAATAACTTACAATAATTAGTAGGTTAGATTTATTTAAAAATAAGTAATAATCAGTCAACCCAAATAACCATGTTTAGTTTTTGATTTAATTTAAAAGTTATTGCTTGTAGACGTTTTTAAATCAAAATTATTTCTAATTTTATTTTGTAAACATTTCCTAAACAAAATTTTGATTCGATAATTAATCGAGCTATGGTGTTTAATTAGCGATACCTTCAAATATATTCTTTAAAGAAAAAATTAAGTAAGCAACGTAAATTACCTATTTTCTAAAACGTGCTTAGTGTAATGATTCATTCTACAGTCCTTCTATAAGATAACCCCTGCTGAGACTACCTGCTGTTAGAATTGTAAATGATACCCTTAAGCCCGCTTCACAATGTGCAAACTTTTGTTTACAGAAATTGTGGTGTCCAAGTTTTAAATTTCATGAGTGTACATATCTAGAGGTGCGACAAAGGTTTGTCAAGTCAATACAAAACTATACTTCTTAAATAGAACAATATTTTAAATTTTTATTGGTGTGGTCTCCAAAACTATATACAGTATGTCTAATACTTAAGTTGTAACTGCCAGATACTATATTAATTATTAATTTTTAATCTTATATACCAGGTTTAACAAAAATATAAATTTTGCTCAACAGTAAACTACCATTATTTATTACAATACAAAAGAATGTTATAATAAAAAGTTATTTTGAATTAAAAAAGTTGTGTCCAAATACAAAATTACAGCCATTTAGAATGAAAATTCATTTTGGTCATTATTTACATTGTTAATTATAAATATTTGCGTTATACGTTTCAATACTGTTAAAATCTGTTAAAATAAGATAACTTTTCCATATGTTAATGTTTTTGAACAGTCCTGCAATTGTTAATATGTAATGAATGCATAATAATTATTTATTTTAGAAATAAGTTGTATACAAAAAAATATTTAGTCAATAAATATCACATATTTATAAAGAAACACACATAATTGAATTTTAAATCAAGCTATTAAACCTTGGACATATACATCTTCTCCTTGTAAACAATTTATTGTTCTTATCACTCTTGACATTCAGTGTCAAATATTTGATGTCAGCGCATCTAGATTACATTAAATGTTGTAAACGCGCACATTTTTTATGCTCTGACTACCGGGTATGTTTTAGTTGGAACGTAAAAGGTGACGTAACAAAATTTAATTACCATGCGGTAGTCTTCAAGCGAAGAAAGAATGTCCAGGATTTGCTTTCAAGACGTCTATTTACAATTCCTTACAAATTTAGTGGTTTATTATATGAACAAGGGGATTTATTTACTAACACTAGAATAGTTCCTTCGCCAGTTGTGGTCGGAACAGCGGCAGCTTAGACACTGGCCAGTTGGACTACGGCGCCGGCTAATACAGTTGGCGGTTTTTTCTTTACACAACAAAATTTCTGAAAGCTAAACAAATACTCAAGGTGGCCATTCAGGCGGCTTCTGGCGTCTTGTGCTAGTGTCTTATTGAAACACGTACGTTATTATTAATTATCGGTGGCGGTAGTTTACACCCGCTTTGAGTTTATTGGTTAGAGCTTCTGTTCTACGGAGCTCGCATACACCAAGCAGTTTATTATTGCGGCTTACGGCGGCAAACGACGGAAGTTTGTCTCCAACCCAGGATGCCTGGTGGTTGTACTCGTACGGTGATGTCTGGCGAGAGCAGTGTATGTATGAGAAGTTCTGTGCTTAGTGTTGACGACGGTTTTTTTGTGGCGGTGATGCTTTGCCTAGGTCAAAGCGTCTGCCAACACGCCCACTACGAAGTGCTTTATCAAATAGATTAGCTACCCTCAACGGGTCAGTGATACGAAACGGCGAGTTCTAAATAGAGCGGTTTCGGGAGGAAAGCAGCTGCTACGGAAGACATCCACAGTGCTTAGGGGTTCAGTGCT
This sequence comes from Abscondita cerata, assembly GCA_030710515.1. Taxonomy (NCBI): domain Eukaryota; kingdom Metazoa; phylum Arthropoda; class Insecta; order Coleoptera; family Lampyridae; genus Abscondita; species Abscondita cerata. The sequence continues at coordinate 315,905 of JALBCR010000357.1, forward strand.
TGTTTTTAGGTTCTCGGAGATTAAGAGGTTTTGTGTGCCACGCCTGTATCGAATTGAATCAGCATCTGCAGTGCGTCTTTGAGTTAGTTACTCAGCCGCGCGTGTACCGAATTAAAACAGTGATTTGCAGCGGTTTTGTGTTAGTAACTGCCGCGCCCGTACCGAATTGAATCAGCATTTGCAGCGGTTTTTGAGTTAGCGGCGGGATAACTCTAGCGTTTCAGATTCTGGGTTCGGGATTCAGAACTAATGCGTACGGAGTTCTCAAGGAGATTAAGTTGAGAAGTCAAGTCGGATTAGAATAGAAGTAGAATTAAAATAAGAAGTGCCTTTTTGACATTGCGCTTCTCGCGCTTATAGGTAGTTTATCTTGATCGGAAAACTGGGCAGCTGTTGCATGAGTAGTTTCAAGTGGGGCGGTACGCACACGACGTCTATGTTTGATGATGCAATTTTATGTCGTGAGATAATTCTTTCTCGGCGGCAGCATTTGCATATAACATTGTCATTTGTTATCATGTTGTTCAAACTCAGTAATTAGATAATACGAAATATTTAGGTAAACCAAACACAATTTTCATGTTAACATACTGTAATTTTATATTTGAATATAACTTTTTAATTCAAAACAACTTGTCTTCATTCTTATGTATTGTAAAAAATAATGTTACTTTGCTCTGTAGTACTTTTTGACAATGCGGCTAAAAAAATTGATATCTGATAATTGCATTTCAAGTTTTTGACTGTCAAGAATAATTTTTTCCAAACCTTATTGGTTTAGAATAAATGAACACTGACGTTAGTAAGTTTTGATATATTTTAAAATATTCACAATTCGGTTACGTAGAAAGCAGTGTTTTACATAAACTCAATTCTAAACTAAATACATTTCCTAAAAAGAAGCGAGAAGAAATCTATTATAAGATGTACTGTCAATATTGACACACACCTACCGTTCAATTAAAAAATTGTTGTTGCTAAGCAACTTACTTTTATGTCCGCTTAATAAAATACTTTTAAGTTTCCTTTGCTAATGTGCCTAAACAATGTGTACAAGAAATAACAAGCTTTGCGCCAAAAATTAACAGGTCACGAGTATAAGTTTCACTGACGTTTGAAGAAAAGAATGATGATTTTACTTTTTTATTACAAAAATAAAAGTAAAATCTCGACAGTTACAATGATGATTTTGTGATCATGTACAAAATAATTATTTCTTTATTGTTGGTCTTGACTAATCGGAAACTTTCAAAAAATGCAGAATCTCTCCAGGTTATTTCCACACGGGAACCCGCACTATGTCACAAGTTGTTGCGACAGAACAATTCTCAGAGATGGTGGTGCAGTATCATCAAATGATTAATTTATGTTTTGACATATCTACTGGTTTGTCAGGTCCATTTTTTAGTATCAGCAAAGTGGTCACTGCCAGCAGGAGTGCTTCAAGTTTTGTACTTAAGATGATATTTACTTTTTTTTGGCCATGCAGAATATATGCCTTTTGAAAGTGAAAGCAGTAACTTTGCTAATAAAAATGGAAAAGATGATGAATGATAACAAATACTAACGTAGACAATCTTCCCTCTAACTTAAAATAGCCAGAGAAATATTGAAACACGTAAGAAGAACAATAGGAAGAATAGAAGTGATCTAACTGCTGATGAAATATTGTACTTAGATATCTTTTTCAAACTTATTTCTTTTGTCGTGAAACTCTTGATAATGTTACTGTCAAACTTATATTTGTATGTACAACCCAAGTACAACTTAAACCAATACGTACCAGCGTTGACGAGATTCAACTTTTGATTGTTGGAGGTTAGATAATTAATAAAATGAGCCTAACTCGTACATGGATTGTGAAAAACATTCAATCTGACAGGCACTATATAAATATTATTTTATACGGAGCTTAAGAGCCAAATTCAGATAGCACTCACTTCAATCTACACTCAAACTCAGCTAAAACTGTCACTCAACCTTAAAATGTGATTCATAGACAAAACTGGACTATAAATTAAGTAGAGTATTGAACCCGAACTGCGACCCCTACATTGTAGCCTGACATTACCTAATCTGACAATGCCTCAGATGAGTTACTCAATTTATGTAGTTTTTGAGTATCAAAAGTTGAGACTGCACTACACTCACCATTCAACGAAACGCGAATTAAATGCCAAGTGATGCTTTTGTGGTGCGGACGTTAGATTGACGAGAAAATAAAGTAATCTTATTTCTAATATTGTAGATCTCTCACTCTTGTATGTGACGGAATTTTTCGAAAATTTGAAAAAAAAAAAAGAAATAAATTGTACCGATATTGCAAATTTATAAGACTTATTTGATAGACTGTATCAAATTAAAGTGACAAGTTGAAAATAAAACCACAGAATCTTGTTAGGTGCTTTGGCCGTATGTAACATTTATTAAGCGAATTTACTGGAGACTAAAATGACTGCGGCAAAAGATGTTTTTATACCATTTTTTCTATTTAGAGAAAACTAAATATCTTCGTGGCTCTTCTATAAACTGTATTATCAATAATCGTCACCACACTATACAGGTTTATACTGATCTTCTGGAGCGCCATACATAACACTTACATCACAATACAATATTTAAAATGTACCATACGAATAAATAAATAAATCAATCAATTTAAGCATTTGAATTCTTTTTTTTGTAGAGGGTTTTTCATTGGCTTTAAAACATTAACCAGTCGAGAGGAATATAATTGTCGTACGTGACATTTTTCGGATAAGTTTCAGCAGATTGACTTACATTTAAAGTGCTCCTACTCAATGTACAAAGTTAATATTTTCCATTGCCCTTACTTGAAGATTTTATTGCATAATTTGTAACGACATATCTCTATCCAGCGGTCCTTGCGTTACAATGTAGCCCCATTTCAGCGGCTACCATTTTAGCGGTAACTCGATTCAGTGGTTACCCGTTTCAATGCCCCCGTTTCAATGTTGACCCACTTCAGAGGACGCCGTTTGAACAAAAATCCGATTTAGCGGTTCGGTCTAACAAATGTTAGGGTGATACATTCGTTGTTAGTTCGTTTGCTGATGCCATACATATTCCAAAGCATTGATCTTGTAGCAAATGTCAACCATTGTCTATGAAAATAAGCAAATAAAGGCAATAAAATAAGTGGAGAATTACTTTGCAAATCCGCAAACGCAGCAGATCAATTGGCACAAACACTAGTGCGAATAACACACGGCAATTTGTACGAATATTTTTGTTATTGTTGTACCGCTGAATGAGGACACCTCTGAAACGGAGACAGCTCAATCGGAATCACTGAATCGGAACCGCTCAAAAGAGAGCCGCTGAATAGGAGTGAAATCATTTCTACAGCTTGTTTCCAATCAACAGGACTTTTCTTTGCTGCACTTTACCAGCCTCGGCAAACTAAAATAACTATCAGAAACTGACAGTTGAAGTACATAGATGATAAATTAGCCAGCTATTTTGCAGCGGGCTGGCGGTCTATAATATTTAGTAACTCTATCCTTACCTTGTGTCTCCAGTGTGTTTTCTGCAACAGCAAAATATTTATTGTATTTCTAAAACAAAGGTTAGACGAAGGTTTTACGCAAGCCCTCATCATTAGTTTGTAAAATGTTTGTACCAGGTGTCTGACTAAGAGAGGAATCCCGCTGTATTTCAGAGACTATTTCGACGGATGCAATTAGTAACATCATAACTCACTGCTAGACACTTTAACTTCTTTTTAGGCAAAAGAAAAGCCACTCTAACATTAATAAAAAAGAAAAAACGACTAAAATGGGTTAAATGTTATATTAATTGGACTAATGATGAATGATATAGTGTTCATTGGAGTGATAAGTCCCGTTTTGAAGTTGGTGTTGGGGACAATCCAAGCAGAGTTATTCGTCAAAAAAATGAAGCGTTCAATTCAGATTGTTTGAAAAAGAAAGTAAAATTTCCTGCTTCAATTATGGTGTGGGGTTCAATGTCTGCTAAAGGTGTTGGAAAACTTCACTTCATTGATGGAATTGTAAACACCGATAAATATTTAGAGATTTTAAGAAAATCGTTGCTTCCAACAATGGCAGATGCACTGCAAAATAATCATAATTTTGTGTTCCAACAAGATGAAGCAGCTTGCCATACATCAAAAAAATCTTTAAAATGGCTTTCTGATCATAATATTTTACTTTTGGAGTGGGTAGCAAGTAGCCCTAGAAACCCTTTGGCATATAATGAAAAAAAGATTACAAATACAGCCAGCTAGAAACGTAGTCATATTAAAACACAAACTTTAAAATATTTGGGATACTTTTACTCCAGATGAGTGTTAAAACTTAGTAAGTACGTTACCCAAAAGAATTAAAGCTGTAATTAAAAATAAAGCTGACGTCACACAGTGGTCAAGTTTTTGGATTTTGTACGTTTTCCTTGCTTTTGACAACTTATATGTAATTTAAAGTTAATATTGCAATAAAATGTTTATTTATAAAGAAAAACATTGGTAGGCCAATTGAGATTGGACGGGGCTCGTAGGCTTTCTTCAAAATACTACCACTATTTTGTTGCCGTTTCGATTTCGATAGCACTTGTATGCTGCATTCGGCAGTGACATCAACAAGATCAAATTTAATGTGTAGTGTGTCTGGGTTTGAGGCTTCAATTTTTAATTCTCTGACTTCTGCTCCACTTAACAGTTTCACCCCTATTATTTTTGACCCAATTCTACTCTTGTCAACTAATAATTTCAAATTGATTATATTTGTTTGACCTACTTAGTATACCTTATATGCTGCCTTAGTTTTTTTTTTTATAATTTAATTAATAGTACCCATTGATCAGGTGTGTAAATTATTTTTCTTTTATTTCTTGCAATTAAGACATATACAAAGCGGTGAATATATTACATTTATATTTTGAAACAGCATAGGTATACATAGCAAAAACGTATTTATTCCAATTTTGACCAGCAAGTTATCATTGTAAAACATAAATTCTTTAGTGCCAGTTTGCACTATTCTTCGATGAGTTTTAAAACACAGCTGCCACTTTCATTTGTGCTACGTTTAGCCATTACTGTGCCAAACATTGCTGCCCAGGCTAATAAAGGGGTGGCTGCAAGAGATTGATAAATTACAGTTGAAAGCTAATGTGAACAAAAGCGAAGTAATGATATTTAATAAAAAAACTAACAGATAAAACATACAAGTTTAGCTATAGCAACAAGGTGTTAGAAAAAGTATTAACAATTCAATGTTTAGGAAGCACTATCACAAATGATCGGAAAATAGACTTTAAAATATTACCAAGAGTCCAGAGATTTTTTGATTGAAATAAATGCAGGAGTTTTTATATTTGGTAGGATAATAGGCTGTTCTGAACTTTAGTTAATGTTTTTGCCACTTTTTTTTTTTGCCATATTGAAAAAAACGCACTTTTAAAGTATTTGAGCATCCGAGTAAAAATAGTTATTTCTAAAAATAGAGCTAAGGCAATTTACCATAAATTTTGTCTTAAACTTTCTGTGTGGAATATATATTTTCGACGTGAGCGCAGTAAAAGCATTCTTTGGTTGAGTACGTACCAGAATCGTATTAAATATGCTTTAATTCATTGATAAATAGAAAAAATGAATGTTTTAGTATATACAGTAAAACCTCTAAATAGCGATCACTAAAATTTGCTGCAAAACTGACCGTTATATGGGAGGTAGCTGTTATTAGCTGATTAAAAAAACTTATGTCTATGCTTTGTTTATTAAAAATCTTTAAGTATGGAACATAATACGGTTCGCTATAGGGTACTATATATCTGCATTAAAAAATAACCATAAATGTGCTGATGCAATATTAAATACAGATATAACAATGGAAGAGTTATACATATTGAATACATAATACATACATTTACATAATATGTAATAATATTTTCTAATTGGTCGTTATACCTATTACAATAATTAATTACATACATACACATACCATTAAATTACATTTTTGTGAAAATATTTTGTATTGAGGTTTGTTCTACATTTTTAAGTTTAGTTTGTAAAACAGAAGATTCACATTTTGATAAAATTTGAAGTACTTCTACTGCTAGCTCACTCTTATCATTAGAAAATAGAAAACTTTGCACATCTTTTAGTTTGTCACACACTTCACCCATATCTTTAATGTTTGATGTAAAAACTTCGGATTCTTTTGCACCACATTCATTGTTCGAATCACAGCATTCATTACAGTCTAATTCACTGAATATATCTTGAATACTGAAATTGGAGCTTTCGGTCAAAATATCACAATCAATAGATGCATAATTTTCAAGGCTTACACGTTGATTACTTTCTAGTAATACAGAAAAAAGCTGAGCTAGTGGAATTTTGTCTTCTTCATCGAAATCTTCTTGCAGGATCTTTTCCGAGAATCCTGCTTTTGCAAAACATTTAGCAATTGTAATAGGCGAAACCTTTTGCCATGCTACTGATATCCAAACTAAAGCGTTGGTTAAATTGATACTTTTTTCCGCATCTTTATAAGGACGTTCGGTATTTGTGAATGTTAGCAGCCTTTTGATTAAAAACTTCCTGTAAGCCATTTTAAAGTTTTGGATGCAGTAGTTGGCAATGTGATGTGGTGTTTGGGGGTAAAAAACAATGTCACATTTTTAAGGGTCACTTTGGGATGAGAAGTGGCATTATTCAGAAATAATAAGACTTTTCTATTTTTTTTATCTTTACCATCATCCATGCTTCTTTTATTAGATACTCATTATAAGGGCAATTTGTTGATATGAGAGCCTTTAAAGGATCTTGGGTGTTTACTTTTTCCAATGATTAACGGATTTTCCTTATCACCTTTCATATTTGTACAAAATAAAATTGTCAATCTTTGTTTTGCAGCTTTTCCACTACATTTATTGTTTTTTAAAGAGAACGTTTTGTTTGGCATCGCAAGGTAAAAAAGTCCGGTCTCGTCAGCATTGTACATATTTTTGGGTGAATACTCCTTCAATATTACTGACAGTTTTGCTATCCAAGCTTCAACAGTGTCTAGGTTAATATCAGCTGACTCCCCGCAAATTGTTTTTAAGGTTATGGTTATGTCTTTGACAAAATTTCTCAAGTCACCTATTTGAAGCTTTAAAATCCGTAATTTTTAAATTTTCCGCAACTTCCAATGCTTTCTCTATTATTAAAGATCCAGATATATGGATATTTTTATTCCTAGCTTTACAAAACCAATTGTAAACTACTCGGTCAATTTCTAAACCTTCAGTTCTAGGAAATTTTCTCTTCTGCTCTGTATTGGAACCTTCTTCAAATAGCTTTTTTAAATCACATTTGTTTTTAAAATATCGTTAGCTTGTGTTTTTCCAACACTAAATTTTTCAGCCAATTTTTTAGCACTGGTATTGAACTTTTCACTTTCCACAATTATATCAATTTTTCAACGTTTTGTTTTTAGCGACATTGTAATTTTTCTGTATGTCTCAACTCAACTATGTACGCAAAATACGATTTTTGGGGTGAGCTTAATGATCCTTTTAATTGCACTTTCTCTGTAATGATTGTCTGTTGTAAATTGAACAAATTCTTTAAATTCGTTCTTAAATACCGGTAATTACTTAAGCCTCACACAATGAAACAATGATATATTATAGACAACTTGAACGCTAAGCTGTTGTCTACTAATGACCCTACTTAAGAATGACCGGAAATGAGAGGTAAAATTACATTTACTTTTCCAAGAAAGTTTACAAATAAGTGCCCGTGGCCGTTATCGAGAGGTGTTCTCTATTAGGAAGGTCATTTATATGGACATTTCTGTATAATTGGTTTTTGACTTGGAAAACTTGGCCAGTTTTTAGAAGTGGCCGCTTTTAAGAGGTTGCTGAAAATAGAGGTTTTACTGTACATAATATTGTATTAACATAATAAAAGTACTCATACCATTAATAAATAATATTAGAATATTAATCAAACGTAGTTGAGAATGAAGCATCATACGGATTGTCGAATCCGGAAGTCGTCTTCGTCACATACGATTTTTGAAAGTCAATTGTTAACTCACAACACTTATTAATTTAATTTTCTTTATAATTTATTAATTTTTTTACTGATGTATACAGATGGCACTTTGAAAATAAACGAAAGCGAAAGTATGCCGACGAATAAAAATTTAAGGAAGAATGTAATTTGTAATTCTACATTCAATAAGAGTTTACTTCAGAATTCCGAGAAATCTAAGTTACGAACTAAAAACTATAATCGTTAGAATCTTCAATTAATAAACAAGTCAATTTCAATATCATCTTCAAATTCAATAAAATTTATTAAATCGATGTTCTGGACACAGTCGACAAAGCGGCATTTAAGTGGGACATCAGAAAATGTCAAACTCGTAACATCCACGGATGGCGTTAGTATCGCATTATAGTTCCTAAATTAATAAATTTTTATAATAAAGTCTAGACATCCACCAGTACCGGTAATTTTGTAATTTGTCTAACAGAAGGCGCTGTCTTCAATAAGGTGTTTTATACATTTACATGCCGCGGTGTTGCAAGTTGATACACGAATAGGCGAAATACAATTAGTTACATACTTATTATCAATCCCCAAAAAATCTTTAAAATGGGGAATGAACATGAGCACTTAAACTTGTCTGTTGTGTTTATCTTCTATGATTTATAAGTCAAAAATTAAACAATTGTGGTAAAGCTGCACATTAACTATCGCATCGGTATTAGTTACACATTTGTTGCGCCATTTTTGCCAATACTGCTGAACTTCAATTAATATATGTTAACAGAAAAGTTTATTATTAATACAAACTAAATCATTTGACAGAAGTCATATTCAAAGGATTCGAAACATTGAAACTACCACGGGTTATCTTATGTTTTTAGTGGTTATCCGTAATGATAAATTTTGAATTGTTATTGTTTTTTCAATTGTTGATAAATCAGTAATTATATACATTTGATGAATCAAAAAATGGGATTACCTTTTGAAACCTTCTACTTCAATTACTGTTTACCGTTTTGACTGTAACTAAGCTTGTTTTGAAAATTAATTGATTTTAGTAGGTACATGTTTTCTCAAACTATTTAAATGCCCCTCTTAAAAGTTCAATTTCCAATTATTTCAACAATACAAATTCATACACCTTCTTCAAGTAGCAAAAGAATGTACATAAATAAATGAAAGATGTAGTTTGTCCGAAATTATGAAATGTAATTCAAGGATGCTTTTTACCGCGCTCTACTTTCGAAAATATACATTGTACACAAAAGACAAAATTGTAGAAAATTTAATTAGCTTCATTTTTGAAGATACCTATTTTACAGCAGGACGCGCCAAACTTGAGTTATTTTGAAAATACTCTCAAAAATGCGATTTTTTGGGGGTTTTTTAATGTGGTGGCTCTAGCGGCAAAAATAAAAGGTGGTAAAATATTAACTACGGTTTAGGAGACTCAAATCTATTATCTTAACAAATATAAAAACTCCCGCATTTATTTTCATTAAACAGGGTTTTTAGATCTCTGGGTACTGAGTTAATAGCCAATAGAGTAAGAAAGACAAAAGCGACTTACTTTGAATTAAATAATACTATCTTTGAAAAGAGAGAAATTAACAGACGGAATAAACTTTTAATGTACAGTGTGTCCAAAATTCGATGCTCACCATTGGTATTTTGGAAACGGTAAGAGTTACAGGGTCGGTTAAATGGAACAATATGGAGGTATTTATCTTACCTCTTCAGACCTTCTCTTGTTTTTCCAAAGAAATGCGTTGCCTACTAGATATTGCAAAAAAGTGAAAATCGGCATTTTCTTTAAACTTGCGTAGAATCCACACTATTTATCCTATCAAAAATATGTAAATATAAAAGTTGTAGACATTTAGATATTGAATAATATGCGTCATTAAAATATTTTTTTGCTTGCATCAGTAGCGAAATATGACCCAAAGTTGCATTTTTTAAATGGAAATGATAATTTATTTTATACAGTTGAATTACTTGATTTTTTCCTTTTCAACGATATAAGGTTCGAGCTATTTATCTTGTGTACTTTAGAAGATATAAAGAAAAATCATTTTTGAGGCAGATTTATAATGTTACCAAGTTGTAAGCAATAATAACAAAAACATAACGGGTGGATAACATCGTAAAACGAATGAGTTTTCCTATAAAAGATTCTCAATAGTGCGGCCATTGACTTCTAAACATTTTGTATAGCGTTTTTCAATATTTATTCGGCAATTCATTAATTGACGGACGCTAACTGAATTAAAGGCCTGCATGACGCTCTGCTGCAAATCATTAACGTTCTCATAATTGACAACGTATACTAAATTTTTTATGTGTCCCCACAGGAAAAATCTAGTATGGACAAATCTGGTGATCGCGCAGGCCAACGTATGGGACCGTTTGTTCCAATCCAACGGTTTCCAAATCTTGCTGATAAATATTCAGTGACGATCCTGGAATTATGGGCCGGGGCGCCGTCTTGCTGAAACAAAATACTTCTTTCTTCTTGAATAGGTAGCTCGTCCAATGCATCTTCGACTTCGGCTTGCAGCAGTTGAAGATATCTAGTCGAATTAAGCGTTTGATTATAAATAAATGGACCTATCAAACGATTTCCCAAAATACCGCACCACACGTTAAATCCGAATCGTTCTTGGAAACGCGATTCTCGAACTATTTTCGGATTTTCATTATTCCAATAATGATAATTATGCCGATTGTAAATGCCGTTGTTTGTGAATCTACTTTCATCGCTCCAAAGAATTTTTTAGAAAAAGAATTATCGTTTGTAACTTCATCCAGGTACCATCTACAAAATGTAACTCTTCGAGCATAATCATTCTCTTTGATATGATGGCATATCATTGGCTTATAAGGATGAAATTTCTTCTTTTTAAAACATAATGTACTGAACTTCTTGCCATACCACTGTCATTCGAAATTTTTCTTACTGAAACGGAAGGCTCAACATTAACAGCGGCTAGAACAGCTATTTCAGCATCCTCATTGTCTTTTGATAGGTTGTAGGACGAATGGCGGTGAAGGATCCACCTTGTCGAAGATTTTGCTCGAGTCGGGAAAACAAAGTTCTGTGAGGTTGCCTTCTTTCGGGGTATAAGTTGTGATATTCATTTGCTGCCGCAGTTGAATTACGATGGCATCTTATGTAGACAACAAACATGTCCGTTTTTCATGGTTTGAAAACTGCATCATCAATTTTGAATATGAATAGCTTACTACAACAACTACAAGTTCTGACACGATACTACTGTAACAATATTATTGACAGATTTGATGTGCAGTTGTTTGTTTCTTAAAATTTGCAATCATGGATAGTGTGATGTGCTTTAAAATACATCTACAGATCTCAAAAACGATTTTTCTTTATATCTTCTAAAGTACACAAGATAAATAGCTCGAACCTTATATCGTTGAAAAGGAAAAAAATCAAGTAATTCAACTGTATAAAAATAAATTATCATTTCCATTTAAAAATGCAACTTTGGGTCATATTTCGCTACTGATGCAAGCAAAAAAATATTTTAATGACGCATATTATTCAATATCTAAATGTCTACAACTTTTATATTTACATATTTTTGATAGGATAAATAGTGTGGATTCTACGCAAGTTTAAAGAAAATGCCGATTTTCACTTTTTTGCAATATCTAGTAGGCAACGCATTTCTTTGGAAAAACAAGAGAAGGTCTGAAGAGGTAAGATAAATACCTCCATATTGTTCCATTTAACCGACCCTGTAACTCTTACCGTTTCCAAAATACCAATGGTGAGCATCGAATTTTGGACACACTGTATAATACCACGCTAGCCCCTATTGCGATATACTCGTGTGAATCCTGGACGTTACAAACTAAACATCTATCCAAGCAAACAGCTACTGAGATGAGAGTATTCAGAAGAATACTTAAAAAGCAAGACTAGATCGTATAAGAAACGAATTCATTATAGAGACGCTTCAACACAAATCAATCAGGAAGAAAATAGAAGAAAGACAACTGGAATGGTACGGACATCTAATGAGAATGGACCAAGGAAAATATTGGGGGCAAGCAACCTGAACAAAATAGGTTTAGCAAGAGGAAAAGTATAGCGGAAATAAAGGAGAAACAGACATCGGAAAAAGTGTAAACAACTGTAACACAATAGTCAGAGTCAGAGAATCGGCCGACACCCTTTTAGGGTAAACGGGTTTCAGAAGAAGAAAAGTTTATATTTGAATATTTAAGTTTGTAGTAAAAAATGATCACGTTTTTAAAATGAGTAATTAATATTTTTGTAAATGACGCTATTGTGCAGGTTATCGTTTTGTGCTCTTTCTTTGTCTGCATCCTTTAATTTTCTCACTGCTTTCTTGTACTTCAAATTAATTTTTTTCTTTGTCTCTAACTCTGTTTTTTCTGCATCTGTGGCAATTAGAAAGAAAGTAAAAAAGAAAGAAATATTATACACGGTGGCCAGAAAAATATGGACAAACGCCAGGTAGAACGATTTTTGTTCAATTCTGAGGCGATAATCTTAATCCAAAAAGTTATGCGATCCTTCTTTAAGGCGCACGAGACCATTATTTTATAAAGAATTCAAGAAGAGCCGAACTTTTTATTGCATATTCTCTGGAGCGACGAATGCTTGTTTACGAGAGATGGCGTCTTTAATAGCCATAATTTTCATTTTGGGCGGACGAAAATCCCAAGGCAGTAAGGGAAATTGGACATCAGAGAAGATTTTCGGTAAATGTTTGGCTGGGATTTTAAATCTCCGAGTTGTTGGACCAATATTTCTTCCAAATCGTCTAAATGGAATTGAGTACGTTAACGTTTTAGAAGAAGTACTGGTTAATATTCCACTGAATTTGAGACCCAACAGAATTAAACAAAGATTAATCGATTAGTTACATCGATGTATTTGAGATAATTCCATTTCTAAATTTCACCACAATGATTTTACATAGATAAATTTGACGAATTTTGATAAATTTTAGCCGTACATCTTAAGGTTTGATGGTCTCGTGCGCCTTAAGGAAGGATCGCATAACTTTTTGGATTAAGATTATCGCCTCAGAATTGAACAAAGAATCGTTCTACCTGGCGTTTGTCCGTATTTTTCTGGCCACCGTGTATTTTATGTTGAAGAGTTCTCTATACTGTCGAAATGTAGCAACACATTGTTTGCCTTCTCCTTGCAAAGGCGATACATTTGTTGCAAAGATTTGTTGTCCACTTGTAAATATTCTTTATTGGAATCTTTCCTCGTATAGTGAGATTCAACTCTTGGGAAACTGCCAATGTGTTGACAAATATCTACAATCATAATTTGGTCTCAGTTATCAGGGCTTCCTACTCCAAATCCAGAATTGTCTAATTTTTTTAATACAGTTCTCACCCACATGTCATTAATGTCAAGGGTGTTTAAAAAAAGGTTTTGCAAACTTTTATAACTTCATCTCTTACTGTTAATGAAAACGCTAAGGAATACTCTCGTCTTGAATTTTTTTGTTCGTAGTTAACATTTGTTTTATATGTTTTGCTATAAAATCATAGTGACGGTTATAATCACCCAATTACCAAAACTTTGTGAAAATCTCAAGTCTTTGATTTTCAGAAATTTTTTCCTTTATATAATTTTTCATTTCTCTCTTGCTTTGACGGTTTTATTGTTCTATTTCATATAAAGAAACTTTATTGGAGTATCCCTTGTTACGATACACACACCCTTAAAGGGGGTACATAAAATTTGGTTTTACATTTTTTTCACAAACACTAAAAAAACAACACACAATTATTAATTCAATTTCAAAAATTTACAAACTGACAGCGCGATACCAATTTAATTGTCACTATCACTAATAGCGGCCTACTAGATAAATTAGTTTCACATTTTTTAAATAGTAAACAAATAATAAAACAAAAAGTTGCATTGGAAATAAATTTTATTGGTTGCGTTTTTCCACCCTTTACAACCATGGGGTAAACCAAATATATTACTGGCTAAGTGTCTTTTTGATAGTGGAAAATATTACCTTAACCCATATTTTACCAAGGCTATACAAAATTGAAAAAAATCGATTTAACGTCTTTATTGCTATTAACTCGTACATTAAAAACAAAGAAACAGCTATCAAAATAATATTTTTTTTGCAGATTTTGAGAAAACTGCTGGTGCGTTTTCGCACCATTGGGAAAATGCATTAAAAATACTTATGGTGATATGCCTCGAAACAATCAGTGTGCAGATGCACATTACATCTTTTACACAAAAATATTGTGTGATTATGACAAATCTTACATCTGCGTCGAGTTTTATCTGCACCTTTAGTTATCACATGGCCAACGTTATCATACTGTATTTCGATAGGAACACTTGATGAACAAGGTTTTGTTTATTATCTTTTAGTTTGAGGAGCCTGACAGCTACGTAAGACTTAAAATCTAATTGTGACATTTTGGTACTATTTGATAAATTATACAACTTCCATGAATTTATTACTATACTGTCTATTGTATTGGTAAATAACGGCCACCACCATTTTTTCCTGTTACTTTTATTCTGTAGTTTGCTACCCCATTGTCATGTAAATCAACGCCTCCCATATACCTATTGTACAATTTGATGACGTTGGGTTGTGCTACACTAATCTCCTTCTTTTCTTTACGATTATATCTTTTCACTGCCGAAATTGGCTGTGAATTGAATTGATTGCTAATTGTAGTCACGACAGAGTTGTCATTCCATCTCACTAATGAAATACCATTATCATCATAAGCATTATCATACGCCCTCTTTCCAATTTTGAAATGGACTTGGTCGATGTCAAAGGGCAGTTCTGTGTTCTATTTTCCCGTATAGTACCGGTCGCAAAAAAATCCTTTGTTAGTAATTTCACTAAATAACCTATACGATGAAAAAAGTTATCAAAAAAACACCTGATGGTTGTTGGGTTGTTCGACAACTGATAATAAATCAAATACTACTTTACCCCCAAGACCCATCTCATATTTTTCTTTACTAGCTCCTGCATACGGTATAAATTTGTAAAGATATCCATCTGACGAACACATGCACCACAACTTGAAACCAAATCTTACGGGTTTTCCTTTTATATACATTTTGCACGAATGTCTTTCGAAATATGGAACCATCTGTTCATCAATGGACAGACTGAACGAAAAAACTTCAAATTGTATATATTTATTATTTACCAGGTCAAAAAACGGACGAAGTTTAGAAAATTTATCATTTTTATCCAGGTTGCTGTTATCTGATAAGTGTATACAGGGTGCCCATAATCTATCTCATAACATGGGTAACTTTTAATATGCAAAATAGGTAATAGGTTAAATTAGGAAAGTTGGGCAGAATTACAAGCAAAATGTTAAACTTTTTTCAAATTTGACATATGTCTTCAACTTTTTGAAATTTTGTAAAAAAACTGAAAACAGTCGATTTTTTTAATGTTGTCCTGTTCCACTACTACTTACTTTAGAACTGAACTAAAAATGACATCTTATACATATTTTTACGTAGAATTCGATAAAATTACTCAAATGTCATAACCCTCTTGATTTTCGAGATATAACACAAACTTACATTTTTTTAAATGACAATCATAGTTGGCTGTGATCTTATTAAATAGCTTTTGTTTTTGCGATTTCATTGATATAAAGTTCGATATACTTTACTCTTGTATTTCTATTTAAATGCCCAAAATTGTGTTGTTGATACCATTAAGGAACAAATGATTTACAAGTTAGTTAAACTTGAAACAAAAATTTATATTGACAATATAATACCACAAGTAGGTACTATTAATGGTTTGTAATTATGTTCTATTTCAATAATGTACAAAAGACATAAAAGTTCATATTAAATGTTCGAAATGGCCCCCGTTAACCAATATGCACATTTGACATCTTCTAACCATCTCTATGCACTTTTTCCAAACTGCGAGGACGAATTCTTCTAATAATCAACCTAATTCTATCTTTTAATTCTTCTACATTATTGGGTTTTTCTTTGTACACCCTGTCTTTAACGGTTCCCCACAAGAAAAAAAATCGAGAGGTGTGATATCAGGTGTTCTTGCCGGCCAATTAATAGGACCTGAATTACCGATCCAGCTCGGAAAACGTTCGGAAAGATATTCAGAAACAGCTCTAAAATTATGAGCAGGAGCACCATCATGTTGGAAATGAGTAAGATTTTGTACCACATTTAATGGCAGTTCATCTAACATGTCTTCCAAGTCATTTTGAAGAAATTCTAAATATCGCCTTCCATTTAAATGGTAATTGTAAAAGAACGGACCAATTATTCTGCTACCGAGGATGCCACACCACACATTTATTGAAAAAATATGTTGATCTCGTCTCTCAACAGTAACATGAGGGTTGTTCTCAGACCAATAGTTATTATTATGTCTATTAAATACACCGTTATTGGTAAATTTTGCCTCGTCAGTAAATTAAATTCTGCGCGAGAAATATGGATCGTTGTCAGTTTCTCTTAAAACCATCGAGCGTAATTTAATCTTCTCTCTGAGTCGGCTGGATACAAGGTGTTGCCGATATGAAATTTATACGGCTTGAATCGATTTTGTTTTAAAATTAAACGAGCTTTTTCTGTAGAAGTACCACACTCACTTGCAATTTCACGGGTAGATGTTTTTGGTTTATAATTTACATATGCCAAAAACTCTTTCTTCGTCTTCTTGATTAAACTTTTGCTTAGCTTTTGGTTTCATAAATGATCCGTATAGTTTTAAATTATTTTCCAGTTTGGAAAAAGTCATTTATCTGGTTGTCTTCTTTCCATATATCTTTGCAAATACATTTCACTGGCTTCATTACTATTTCTGTTGCTAGCATAATAACAAAAAGCATGTCGTTTCTCTCTTCATTTGAATACATTGTTGTTTATTTTGAGAATTTTATGTTTTTAAAATAAATCACCGTGAATAATACAACTTACTTATGTAAATCAAATTATTTAGTTGACGACACAGGCTTTTGTTTCAACAGGTTTTGTTTGAAGCATTTGTTTCCATAGCCTGCCTGTGTATTATTTTGCAGCTTAATTGTATCAATAAACTACTTTTAGCATTTACAAAAAAATGTAAGAGTAAAGTATATCGAACCTTATATCAATGAAATCGCAAAACAAAAGCTATTTAATAAGATCACAGCCAACTATGATTGTCATTTAAAAAATGTAAGTTTGTGTTATATCTCGAAAATCAAGAGGGTTATGACATTTTGAGTAATTTTATCGAATTCTACGTAAAAATATGTATAAGATGTCATTTTTAGTTCAGTTCTAAAGTAAGTAGTAGTGGAACAGGACAACATTAAAAAATCGACTGTTTTCAGTTTTTTCACAAAATTTCAAAAAGTTGAAGACATATGTCAAATTTGAAAAAAGTTTAACATTTTGCTTGTAATTCTGCCCAACTTTCCTAATTTAACCGATTACCTATTTTGCATATTAAGAAAGTTACCCATGTTATGAGATAGATTATGGGCACCCTGTATATCGTTTTATGTTGTAAAATTTGTTTCTACTCATAGTCTTTCTCACAATCTCCACACCTTTATCTTCATCGGTAGACCAGTATAGCTGCGTTTGTGGTAGAGAATGATAGCCTGATAGCAACAATATTCCAATAAAGTTCAACAAATCGACTCGTTTGAAATCAAAGTCATGACAATTCTTGTCCTTGCATACTTTGTTGTATAGGCTACAATTGAGTCCACAACTTCTTTATCAAAATATAAGAAGAATAAATCCAATGGCGATTGTCCTTCCAACTGATTTCTTATTTTTTCAACTTTGCCGTCTTTTGCAGGTTGTTGGTTGATTTTGCAACAAAATATCACCTTTCTTCCAGTTCGGTGTTGTTATGAAAGATTTTTGGCAGCTATTCAGTTTTCTTTTCTTTTGTGCTAAAAGTCTCATTGTCTGAGTCATCATAATCATCACTGTCGTTTACGTGTAGTTCGAAAGTTCCCGCAATATCGATATTTTCACAATTTTGGTCATTTACAATTGTCAAATCGTCATCTATATTTTCTTCGTCGGTAAGTTCGTCAACATCAGGTGGTATATAAACCGCATCAATTTGATCTGTTCATAAATAACTTGGTCATAACAAAATAAACATAATACTAATGTAACTTACGTCTATCATTTTGTAACTCTCTAACAACTTCTTCTAAGGCAGATTCTAGTTCTTTTGGGTAAGGTACTTGTTCATTCCTGCTAGTATTCTTCACTAATAACACAACTAATAACCTACTTGCATCGTAAAAGTCCAGAATGCGACTAAAGAGTGCCAAAAACAAAATGTAAACTACGGACATTGAACAAGTTAGGACTTGCAATTTGTTCATTTATTTTACCAGTGGTGCGTTTCGCACCAGCACACTTTGCCGGTATTTTTTAACTATTTGAAAAGATAAAGAAAGTTTTGAAAACTCAAATCGATTATTTATTATAATCCAACTTATATTGCAACCATAGCAATAAACAAATTTTTTTTTCGTAAAAAAATATAGAAAATAAGTTGCAGCGTCGAAATGTAAGATTTTTGATCATAATTATGTAATTTTTTTGGGTATACAAATAATAGAGATTTTGTTCTAACTTAAAGGGGTTATTAAATGTACCTTGGAAAACAACTATAACTTACTAAATATTTACTTTCGGAATACTAATTGCTTATAAAAAAATTTAACAAGTAGTGGTGCGTTTCCGCACCGTTGGTAAAATATGGGTTAATTTTAATTTTCTAACTTTTTAGTGTTTGTGCAAAAATTGTAAAACAAATTTTATGTACCCCTTTTAAGGGGTTGTATGTTAACAAGGGATGCTCCAATGAAGTTTTTTTATATAAAGAACCCTATCTCTTTTTCGATGAGGAATGTTTTACACTTATTTTGTTATACCCTGTATATATTCTTCACTTAGATTTCGGTTTTTCTTTACAAATAGTATTTTTTCCATAATTGTTCATTTGTTACTCTTTTTCTTCTTGGTGTAGTTTTCAGTGGATACTTTTTTCTCTTTTTATTTGTTATGTCTTGTTCAACAATTGCCTCGGAGTCACGGTTTGCTGCCAAATTAGATAAATAATTACTTGTTTCTTGCAAAATGACTATCATTAATAAAAGATTCATCATTTGTTTTAATTTTTGCTAGTACTCAATTGTTCAATGCGGTAATTTGCTTGTTAAATTGACTTCATTATTTTACTCGCGATTAACGTATTTGACCCTAAAGATAACGCTATATACTGTTTGTGTGACATCAAAAGAATTTTTGATAAGAATATCTAAGTAAAAAAAACAATTACATTCTTATTCTATAAATGGAAAAATTCCTAAGAGTTTAATTAATATAAGAGTTACTTCCTAAATAAAGATTTAATCTTCAATACTTTAAACTTTGTTACCTACTTTTAATCACGAATTCTAACGTAGTCCAGCGTGGTTTCAGGAATACGGATTTCCTTTCATTAAAAGAAAATCTGATTTAAGCACTGCTGTTTAACATTTAAAAGTAACATAATAATTTGGTCTAAAAGTTAAAGTAAAATGTGCGAACGCAGAGGTATTTATTTTTCTTTTCGGTAAAGTTTTATTTATTTACGCCGTTACGTTTTTTTTTATTAACATCATTCCGCATTTTCAAAATCAATTAAAATTAATATAAATTTCGAAACGTTCAAAATTTAATTATACGAATGTGAAAAATGTTAAATATAAATTGTAGAGGTGTAAATTTAAACAATTTAATTTCGTTGTTACAGTAAAGTTTTTATTAATTTTATATGTAGGTAATTGGATTACTAATATAAATTGGTAGAAGGAATTGTGATTTTGATGGATCGACTTAATGTTATTGGTGGTAAACCCTCAGATATTGATTGATATTTATTTATTTATGCGTTGACCCGTACCGATTTTTTAGTCTATAAATGTTTGTTACAAATAGTACTGCGTTAGCAATGAAATTGATAAGTTGTTTGAGAGTGAATGTTTTGAATGAAACTATAAAGTTATTAAAAATGTGTGTTCCGGGATGATATAGTGGAAAGATCTACGAATCGCTTTTTAGGGAGTGAATTGTGCGCTAATTAGTGACAGCAGCGGCACTCTTTATAATTTATATTCGAGCACAGGCTAATTGCACGTTCCGCCCCGTATCGGTTACGATAGCCCAGGGGACGCATGTTGGCCGCTCCAGACGCTCATGTCGATGCATTACATATCGCACATCGTTAGAAGAAGCGCTTGCGCTAGCCGCTCGACGACGCTTGAATCCTGTCAGTGCAGTGAAAGGCGTCGAGACGCTCGTCCGTGGCGGTATGTGCGCGTTCGACGACCAAGCAGTCCGCGACGGTCGCGGACTCGGCCACCGGACCAGGTATCAACGCTGTATGTTGCTTTAATATTGTCGCAATTATGTCCAGTGTGCTGTCCTGTCCCGTCTCGTTCTGTTTGGTCCCGCTTGTGTGACGGGATCGGAGAATAAATTAATCTCTTACTCCCGTCGCACGTGTGTTGTTATTGCGTTGCGACTAATCTCTATGCTTTCCAGGCGCTCTAGTATAGTTTAGTGTCACAGTCTCCTTTTCTGCTGTTCTGTTCTGTGTTGTCCTCGCTCGCTAACGCCGCTATTGTGTGTCTGCTCTACGCGGAAGCTGCAATGCAGAAAGATCAAACTGTTAAAAATCTACGTAGAAGATAATTAACACGTTCATATTTCTTAATGCGGTAGTCGAAAATCGAGAAGTTAATACAGCCTCGGACGTTATCTGTGATTGTCGGCAAGTGTCATGAGTTGGAACCGATAACAGGTGTTATCTTATCACCTGGCCGTGCAGGTGAACTCAGTATTGTGCACGGAGTGGCTCCGCAGAGCAACATGCTGCATTCTCTCGACGCTCTCTCTGGAAACTTTCACCGGGTAGTAAGGCAGGCCCTACCAGTCCCCAAGCATCCAACTGGACGGAAACGCAAACCGAGTTCACCCATACCACAAACACGGCGCTATATCCAAGTAAGTCTACTATAAATACGGTCCTCCCATATATTACCGTTACGGTGAGCCAGAACCGTATATAATTCGCTTCACAAGTTTGGTACGTTCCTTCTTCGACCGCATTTACATGTCATTCTGAAGACAAATGCTTGTTTGATTGCTGGCTCTACGCCACGACGTTTAATGTCTCGATGAAGTATTTGTCTCTGTTGCCAGACAAACGTATATTTAGATTGAATGGACGTGCGTGACATTCAAACAATCCGGTCGAATTTCAATGTCGAAACTAAATTATACTGACACTATTTCATCGCAAATTCTACGCGCAAATCAACACACGAACGACGACAATTCATTTCCAATGACTTCCAATTAAATAAACAGAAATAGTCACTAAATTTGAGTTATCTCGACAATTAGATGCGATAAGAGATTTCAGCGAGTTACTAGCGATGTTTTATTCTGAAGGAGAAGAATGTAGGTACTCGCGTCGGTATTTAGAATTACTGATATCTGATAAAGCGTCGGATGTTGGTGTTAAGAGGCGCAATATTTTTTAATATAATACGTTATAAAAAATGAGTAAACTAATATTCACCCTTCGTTATCTAACCGGCAAGCTTCGGTTCGGCGAAGACAATATAGAAACCCATTATCGCACAAATTATGAAAAATGAATTAAATTTGTAGATTTTAATATAACCATTTTGCGGATGGATTGCGAATTTCGAACTAGTGAAAAATGAGAATTTTGTACGTTATGATACTTTATTACTACCCTTTTATTAAAAATCTCTTTCAATTTCTCAAACAGAAGTTAACTTTCTGATCGAATCAATATTTAAATAATTGTAAGCATTTTCCGACGTAACCAGAAACTGTAATAATTTTCAAATTATGTTGAATGCTAAATAATAATTTCACGCTTCGTATTTGAATTTGAAAATAAAATTTAGGTACTAATTTTGTGCGAGGCACGCATAAATACGCCAAAAACCGGCAGGAAATCGCTAAAAAGAGTGGATAGGTAGTTTAAACTTAAATTTCGAATAGGGTACTTTAACTTTGTTTATAATTTCGAACTACATACGAAACGGTCATATAACTCAAGCTGTTAAACGCTAAAAATTCGTGGATGGAATCGTAAGTGTTAAAAAACTTTTTTGTCGATAATATTTTTAGAAACAAATCTCCGACTGGTGTTAAAAGTTCTATTTGCGAAACCAAATAAACACATTATGACAGTGCGCTTAAACGGGTTGAAATTGACGTGTGTACGTGAAAAATTAATTCACGTTCGCTGATGAAGGGTGCAGATAATATCTAAATAAAGTTGCTTTATATCGTAAAACATTAAACAAAATTGGTAAAATCCATTTAGAAATAATATAAACAAAACTGAAAGGTTCTTTCAACTGAATGAAGTAGTAACCACTTTTCAAACAGAAAGCTTACTTCCATAAACACTTTACTGTATATACTCACACACTCAACTTCAATTACACTCCATAAACATTTTTAAATACAAAAATCCTAAGCATTCATTTATTTTACCTTCATTCTTATCTCCGAACGTAGGAAGAAAACGGATATATTAGATATAGAATTTCTTTTTGAAAAAGAAGTCATTGTGAATTTTAAACAACTGATGCAGTTGCCAAAATCTTTACGTTCAATAACACATTATTTTAAAAGCATTCAGAGATATTTTTAAACTAAATTTGCCATCGCGTTGTTGTAACTTTGTTATAGTTAAGAGTTCTCGTCATTTTTCTTTATTAAAACTAGCGTCAAAAACTTTCCGTCGTTTATTGTCTCAAACAAATTCTTTTGCTCTTATATTTCACTTTAACACTAACGTTCTTTTTTATTGTGAATTTACTGTCGAATGGTGTTCATAAATATAAGTGTCATTTTTATTATTCAGTGCGATTCTTTCCTAAAAATCTAGTGCAGTTAGAAGTTAACAAAATAAAACGAAACATCATTAACACGTCTAAAGATTTAAACACTTACAATGAATACCTACTAGTTGTGAATAAGTAGTTTTTTAATGAAAAAAATGTGAAAACTATAAGGAACCTATGGATTTAGTCAGCAGTAAACTGCTGATTTATCGTACTTTTTCGGTTTCACGCCCATATTTCTTAACGTTTCGAAGAACTCTATACACTCTGTTCAGGATAAGAATGAAGAGCTGAGATCTTGAACACTGTAGAAGGTTGCTCAAATTGCAAGAAGTTGGGAATTTAGAGTATATTTACATGGTGTTTGAAGAAGTTTAATAATATTTTCGTTTTCCGATATTTTACAAAAAAATTTTGATTTCTTATTTTTAGTTTTTTACGCTTATTTTACAAAATATTAAAATCTAAAAACCCTTTTTATTGACACTTTTAGAGCTTTAGAAAATGGTGCTTTCGGATTTTAATTCCAACACTTCTTCTCGAGTAACCATCAACAACTTTATTTTTTATATGGCCGCATACAAAACATGTTGTATTTGGTAGTGTTTTTTATTACAAATTCAACAATGTATCATACGTAATTATTTATAACCTAATTTTTAAGAAATAGTTTGAAATGCCTAACTGTATCTGAGCGACCTTGTATCTTTACCGTTTTCAAATCCCCATGCTGTTTATTCTTATCTTGGACACAGTGTATTACAGTCTATGCCGATTATAACAAACTAAAAAGGGCTTGAGAAATACTAGTACCTACGTTATAAACGATTTTTAATAAACGATGATCATGAAAGTTTATTTAAAAAAACTTTGCATATTAAAATCTACGTAACATTTGCATACAGAAACTGATAAACAAACGAAACAGATTACAATACAATTAATAACATGTATTTTAACATATAATTATTTAAAGAAAAGGTAGATTTTGGGTCACCTAAAATACCAGTTTCCGCGGTTATTGTTATTTTTGCATGCGCAGTAAGAAACTATATAAGATCAAACGATAACGCCAAACTTTATTTACGGCGAATGTTAATTGCTTTAGTGTGGTTATAGGGAACAAAACCGTCACAAAAAAAATAGGTTAAAGTTAAAATTATAAGTGACCCAAAATGTCTGTATCTTCTTATGCCTATAAACTATCTACAATTCTCTCTATCTCTAATATGGCCGTTAACCTAAAAAATTTAAACACATGGTTTTCAGAAACAAATGTTTTTCGCCATCAACAATTTAAAGAGTGTTTGTATGTAATTAACAATAGAATTTAGAATAAGTACGCAATATTTTTGTTCTTTGTGTTCGTTATTATCTGTGTGCGTAATACTTTTGAGATCATTATAACGGGAATCTAATTATATGAGAGTACAGTGAATGGAATCGCTGAAAATAGTGCGTTATATACGGTGGATCGTTATATGCAAGGACGTTATAAACGATTTAAACTGTAATAAAATAATTTGCTAAACAATGAGAGTTTATTCGTTTTTGTGAGTTAAATAGTTACCTGGATGATTATTTGAAAAAAAATGATTTTAAGTTTTCTTCATGTTTTCGAGTTTGGTATCAGCAAAATGACCCATCATTTAGGAAATTAATACTTTGATTTGAGATTATGCTTTACAGATGCACAATATTGTCGTGAATGTCAAAAACAAAAGGTAAATATATGCGTGCTCTAATTCAACTCATAAAAGACTTGTGAAGATCGTACTTTCAAGTCTTCCACTACATTGTGCAGCTTAGGATTGTTCTCAACGATGTGCCTGGCTTTCGTGTAAAGACACTGATGAAATTTGACAAAGCACATTGGCATTGGTTTTATTAATACCTTCGACAAGAGTTCTCAATATAGTGTTATAATTGGTAGGTGGGACACTAATGAATGGTAGGCAAATTACTTTTGAACACTGAAAGTGTATGCCATCAGTAACTTGTTCCATACAAGCATGCCATCCCGGCAGGCCGGGGATATTTCAGAATTGCACATATAATTGCACCCATTTTGTGGAACGTATTTTTACTATTCACCGTACATACGTTTATACAGGGTTTCTAGAAATAATTGTCTTAAGTTTGCAATTAAATGAACAAAATTAACGATAAACGACGAACAACACAAAATTACATCCAGGGATAATAATTACAACAAATTTGGATTTTTTAAATTTCCAACGCTCACCTGATAAAACAATCATTTATAGAAGCCCTGTATATCAGCGTTGTCAGATACAATATGTATACATGCACCAACCTCAATGGGTGGGAGGGGTCAGAGGTGGCATTATTGCTGAACTTACCAGCTTTGTAACATCTTCATAACTGCAGGAGACACCCAGGATGAACACAGGTTGACAAGGTTTTTGGCCCAAATTTGCGGGAGAGGGTATGACCGAATTGGGTACCTACTACAGCTGATACTAGCAATACATTTTCTCCTACAGCTGCTCAATTTCTTACGGTTATATTTGAGGACGACTGTTTTAAAAAAAGAGTACTAACTAGAGGACGACAAATCAATATTGGCCACTAAATTACCAGATGATTGGTTTTGTAAACTTAGAGCGGATATCTTCTAAGATAATCCTTGCCGCACCCCTCACGACTCGCAACCGCTCTTACTTGGCGTTCTTTTTTTTAACATGTTAAAGTAAAAATTAAATTACAGAAAACATCTGCTTTCACGACTGTCTTGCACTAAACTTTCAAATTAAATATTATTATATTATAATACGTACATAGTTATAAAAAAAAGATATTTATGTAAAATACAACTTATTTATCTTTTCTTTTTTTGGCATTCGTGACAAGATTGTGCGAGCTACAAACATGTAGTCTGAAATTTTAGCTGTATTAAATTTTCTATAACTTTTATTACAAAGAATTTTCTGTATGATCGGTCATTTTGCGATGTTGAATTCGAAGTATTGAAATTAATGATTAACTTTTAACTAACCATATCTCGGTAACTATATAACTTATAAAAACGTGTAAAGTTAGGAGTTGGGATTATACCTTATGGTAATGATCCAAACATACATACCAAAAATCAGTAAATTGTTCTCGGGCTTCGCGTCATGCACAAACTTCTCGCTCGAATGAAAAATGTGGTTTATATTATTTTCAATATTTAGACAACCAATTATTATGGTGACCCAGAAGATCGGTACACTACACAAGTTTATACTGATCTTCTGGGGCTATCTCCCACTTACCCATCATATGAAAAATAATGTTTCAAGTTTTGAACTTATTTTTTAACAATCAATATGTTACATCGAAATAGTAATAAATAAATATGTTTGGCCCATTAAAATTTAACAATAAATTTAAATAATAATAGATAGTGTCCATTCTATATTCCCAACTAATATAAAGAAATTTATTTGGTGAAACTTCTATTAAAACTATGTATTTAAATTTCTGTTGAATTGTGAAAGAATTACGGTAACAACGCACCCTGTATAAATAAATAAATTACATTTTCATTCGCTTATTGACTACAGTGAGAAAATACAAAAATATTCAAAATTTATTAAAGGGAGATTTGCGATGACACCGCAGGAAAGCTAATAAAACTGCATTAATTTTCGCTTATTGCGTTTTGAAACCCATTTAAAAATATTCAATTATTAAAAATACATAGGTAATGTAATGAAAATTGGTATCAGCAATGTTCTATTTTATAAACGAGTTGTTTCCCAATACTTTGCATAGCACAAAATTCAAAACTTATGGTTAAATTTATTTATTACTTATTATTTATTACACCGAAAACACAGAGTTCCTAATTCTTAAATCATAAATTTGGTCTAAATCGGATTGAAAAACTAATATTGACATTACTACATTACACATCTAGATAAATTAAATATTAATTACATTACTGGCTACACCAATATAACAATAAAATACAAAATTATTCAAAATTTATTAAAAGGGGATTTGCGATAACACGGTAGAAAATCTAATGAAACTTATATAAAAACGTTACATAAAATTAATTTTGTTTTATCTAATCTTGAATAAACTCAATTAAATATACAAACGAAAATTTATATCCCAAAAAATAAATAAAACAAAAATCGATTACTACTCACGCAATTATGAATAACATTTTGAAATCGATTCCATTAACGCCCCTTCTGGAATGGACGTGAAGCATATTTTTTATCAGCATCATATGTTTAACATTATCTTAAACCGCGCCCGAAGCATAAGGTACTTGCCCTTCTTGACGTCTTCGTTATCAATACCCACGAAATTTAGTTATTAAATAACATTTATGCTAATTACAAATTATAGTATAAATGGATAAGAAGAAAGGTGACTTCAAGAAAGAAAACATTCAGATGCATAAATTTTATCGTTTTAAAAACGAGCGGAAATTTATACTGTACAAAAATATTGTTGAGTTATATCAGATTTTTCCATTACGGTCCAACGATTTTGAATCGCGATTTTAGAATTCGTGCTTTATTACCATTTCCTAGTTTTACACGAAAATATATAACAATTATTTATTTAAAAAAATTCTAAGAATACTACAATCACTCAAAGCAGATTCTTTTTTTTAATTTATTTTATTTTTTAAATAACAAAAACCACTTTAGTAACTTCATGTTTAGTTAGATATTGCATTTAACAGTGGCGTAACTTCCGATGTGAAACCGGTGAAAGCACAGGAGTTCTGGGGCCTAGTCCTACAAACACCAAGAAAAAGAATTCTAATCAGGACTTTTATGTTTAAGAAAAATAATGCGTTCTATGAACACCTGCGGATGAAATCAGATTTAATGTATTCTACGCCACTGCAATTTAAAAGTAAAACCACGCAGGTAAAACATTTAAAAAATTTAAAGACATCAAACAAGGTTTACAACGGTCTAAATCTATTGCTGACTTATTTTAATTTCTAATAAAACGTGTGCGTCATTGCGCATTGAACGAGTTTATTTTGTAATATTTTTTGTTTACCTTTGCTGGAAGTCGATAGTTTACATTTTACCTTTATAATCAATGATTTTACATTCTATTTGAGAATATATTATTCTATGTTATTGTTATTTAAACCTGCCTGGAATCGGCCTGTTTTTATTTTCTATTCTCGTATATTTGTTTGTGCCAGATTATTTTTTCCTCGAAAGCGAAATAAATGAGTTAAAGTGTAAAACTGCAAATAAGAATAAGAAATTTATTATGGTCGAATATACGATTATACATGTGATTTCTTTTACTTGAGACTTTGTAAGAAGAAGGTAATATACCCAATCGAAATTATAAATTATGTCTTCAAAAAGTACAAATCAAGGGTATCCAGAAGCAAAAGCCAAGCAAGAACATATTAATGAAATTGTCTAAAATAAGTGGCTTTTGAGTATTGGCACAGAAGTATCTGAAATCTCATTATCTGAGATCTCTGTGAAAAAAGGATCAACCAGAAAATAGTGGAAACTTTATTCCCCTCATACAAATTTTGAGTAATTACAACCGTATTTTAAAAGAGTTACTGTCTAGGGAAGAAAGCCTCAGAATTTAAACCCTCAAATACAAAATGTAGTAGGTAATTGAATTTTTGGCAAGGACAACGAATGAGAAAAAAAAATATAAAAAACGGTATGTACCATTTGAAAAAATTGACTTTTGACGATTTTCAAAACTACTATTTTGATACTAATTATCAAACACTCTTTATAATTTTTTTTGACAATTTTGCACAAATACTGTTTAAACGGACACAGCTTAAAATAAAAAAAATACACGAACCAAGTAAAAAAATGATTTTGAATAATTGATAATTCAAATTAGTTTTTGGTCCGCAAACACCAATTTTGACATAAAACATTAAGCAAGTCAGAAACGATTGAGGTGAGGTATGTCGCATTGTACATGAAATATGCCTAGAATTAGACGTACAATCTAAAGATGTAGTAATATATAGTGTGTTCCATTTAAAATAAGCAAGTTGATACATACTTCCGGTAACACCGGAAGTTCTGCCATCTTTAAAATATTTTGATTGAATGACCATGGACTTTGGTATGTTCGCATTTTTCAGAATTCCTACGTACACTTTTTCCATAAACAATCGCTTTGGTTCCGTGTATATGTTACTTATTCTAGTACGTTTCCTTCAGTTTATACTTAACATTTAATATTATGGGACATGGGGCCACTATAAATCTTGCACTGATTTTGAAAGAATGCCCATACTAAATAAATGGAATTAAACGTATTTCGAATTCAAACTTTAATCGACTGTGGCAGGTGCTATCAGCGTCACCATATTCAAATCAAATGTGAAAAAAATGGTGAAAACGATCTGACACATGACGAAAAGTGGACAATTTTGCGATTGTGAAAAAAATTGTTATATAGGTATGTCACAATTCGCAATTTTTTCTACATTAAGTTTAGAATAAGTCTATTTGAGAAACTGATGTCAAACGACAAAGTAAACAAAAAAAATAGTATAAAATATTCGTTAAGACCCTTCTTCCACCATTCATTTATTCGTCCACTCGCCGCTAGGTGGCCTATTTCAGAATTTCAAATTTGTGCTCGAATAAGCAAAAAAGGAATCTTTGACATTATCAGTCCTATGTAAGAAATGCCACCAGTTTATACAAAATTGTAAAAACATTCTCAATTTGAAAATTATATATGTCAACTGTCAATTTGATAATTAAAATGCCAATGTATTTGCAAAGCTAAAATACTAAGTGAAATTCAAAATTTTGGTCTGGTAAATAAGGTTTTAATCATTCTTACTTGTAATCTTATTACGGTTCGTGGATTAGTTAACCAATACCACTCGAGCTTAGATTTTGGGTCTGTTTTTACGTTTGTTGTGCTTACATTCGCAGAGGTAATTTAACTTGATATATTTGTCAAAATCACGGGCACTTACGTGACTTTTTCAAAGTATCTCTCGTTAAATTGCCGATGAAAGTAAATAGGTACTCAAAAACTTTAAAATTGCACGTTTGTCTTAACTGATTAAGCCTGAATTATGGGTAAAAAAAATGAAAAATTCCAATTTCGGATGTACTGACGTATCGTAACTTAATATTTTTTTGGCTCTATTTGTTTATGACTTCATTCCTCCTACCATCAAAATTTTGAGATATCGTTTTGACTTTAATCAGTTCAGATTTTGTCATAACCCTGAAGAACTGCAGATGAAACCATGAAGCTTTTCTTCTATCAATAGGATCAATGGACTAATTTACTAAACACACTGTCCAGATTTGACCGAATCAGAAATCGACGGGTCCGAGGGTTTTTCCGGATTTTGATTTTAAAGCCCTAAAATCGGGTGTAAAGTTAAGGTTGGACTACCTTATATAGTTTTACAAAATTCGAAGCGCGGTAAGGTCAACTTATACATAACAACTAATGAAATGTTCCTAATACATTGATATTTTGTACGTGGGCTGACAATGTTAAGAGGTTCTTTAGTTTAGTGTCTACTAATTGTACTAGATAGTGATACTGGCAGTGTTAAAATGGTTTGTCAACACCTACCCAGCTCCTGACGCCGATACGTCCTATAACGAGTGCCTAAACGAGATCGTTCGATATAAGTTTCTAGGGCTTTGGTGAAATCAAATTCTGAACATTTGAAACTGGTCATTACGTTTTATTTATAGATTTTCCAGCCAAAATTGGGCTTTCTTAATGGGAGTTGAAAACGGGGAGTTGGAGTGAAAAACACCTTGTCCCTTATTGACGTTGTCGACGTTTCGACCGACGAAGGTCGGTTTTATCAAGACATCTAAGGGATTGGTGATGAAAATAAACACTCCTCCAAACAAAACAACCTCTTTGGTCAGGCATCAAAAAAAATAAAAAATGGATAATTAACAATTATCTTCGTTAAAATTAAAATTAATACAGAATTGAGTCGTTAATAAGGGACAAGGTGTTTTTCACTCCAACATCCCGTTTTCAACTCCCATTAGAAGGCCCAATTTTGGTTGGAAAATCTATAATTAAATAATTGAGAGTATAACAACACTTACGTTTTATTTTAAATACGACAGCGTGTATATTTCTTTGCGTTGTCAGATTGAATTCTGAATCATTTTACTAAAACCATTTCTGCCAAAACTTATTTTCAAAATTTTCACAGCTGGTCGACCAACATATGAGAATAATAAAGAAAAGTGAACTCCAATTAAACCTGTAATTCAAAGTTCTATTTAATTCTTACACTACTAGTGTAGGAGCTGTATTTTCACACGTTTCAATTGGAGTTAAAATTTGGCACAAACTGATATAACCTGCCCTATACCTAATTTAAACCGTTTTGAAGTTATTTCCAGGCTGCATTTATCAGATCTGAGCGCTACTTGTTTTGCTAGATTTTGGCTACATTTTATGCTACATCGAAACATGGCGGATATGTATCAGCTGTCAAAATACCGAGGTGAAATATTTATAATTTTGAAACCCCTTATTGTTTTAACGCTCAGGTTTTTATTTGTCTGAGGATTAACGTTTCCTTTGATCACATTTGAAAAACAACCTCGACCTTTCAAATTTTAAGGAAGAATATTAACTGCAGTAAAGAAACGACTCTCGGTCACTTTGAAACTACAAATTCAGTTGTGTTCTTGAATCTTATGATAAATAACTGAAGATACTTTGTAATTAAACAGTTTCAGACTCCGATAATTGATAATGTAATATTTACATAAAAATTTTGATAAGAAGCCCATATACTAAGTAAGATTTTCCTTACTTATTTGTCGTAAAACTGAAGACGGAAAGAATTTGTAGTTTCAAAGTGGCTTATGGTCATCATAAGTAGTTTAAGTTTTATATGCAAAATTGACTCAGTGTCGCTTCTTTGTTATAGTTAATATTCTTCTATTTTTCTTTATTTTTCTGTCGTTGCTATAGTGACAGTCGATCGAGCATAAATGTAGCAGTCTAAAACTACGCTAAAGATATGATCGAGTGCTATGTTTAATTTCGATCTAGCAAACACGTTCATTCAGCTACGGAGCGGGTCTGGAGTGTTCAAAGCTAGTGAACACAGCCAATTATTTTTATTTTTCTAATACAACAAATTAATGGTATTAAATTTGGAATTCTTGCAAGGTATTTCCAGGTTTTATTTTCTGAATGCAATGGGACGGAGTTCCATCCAGTTGATACACGTCCTTATTAAGTTTAAGGCCAGAAAAGCTTCTACTACATTCATTAATAAGTCATTTATCATCATTCTTTGTAGTTTTCTTCCTCTTGTCTTCGAAGGTATAGCATTTCGCATAAGTTAAGTCTATCATCGGGTCTTGGGGTTAAAGGTGATGAAGTAAGATGATCTTTACTAGTGTTTTCTAAGTTCAACACTTACTAATTCCAATACTACCATCTTCATAATCAATGATAATTGTTTGTTTATTTAACCATTGTCTTATTCGTTCAAAAGCACCTTTGTTCTTGCCCATTTACTTTTTAATCGAACACCAGGGGGATTGGGCTTATGTAGTGAAATATAACATAAACTGTATTTCTACCTCCCATCCGACAGGACGGGCTTCAACTAGTTTGTCAACAATATGTAGTTTTTCATATTCTATTAAGTACTATTTTTACTGTTACGGATGCAAGTCTAAAGAGTACAAATGTAAGGAATAGAAGAGCTAAAAGTTACACTATCTAAAATACAAAATTACTTTTCGCGAATTAAGCAGCCTTACAAATTTAACTGAAAATAAACATGTTTAACTGTCATTTATGTTCTTTTTTACTGTCTGAAGCCCGGCCGTCCATTCGAATGTAAGAATGATATCAAGAAAACCACGATTTTTATGAAACTTAGCATATATGGTCAACCGACCAACTTCGTGCTGTTTATGTTACAGTTTTTGGCCATAATGTATCTCTTCATGGATTAGTCTTTTTTGTTACTTTCTAGACGGCTATCAATGCCAATCGTGAAAGTCAAAATAAATGTGTGGATTTTAAGAGTAAAAACTGTCAATTTATAATCACAAGCAAAGACGACTCGATATACGTCGGTATGGCAAGTCCTTTCTGTAGTTCATATTTGCAGTTCTGATTATAGTATAACAGTTCTTGTATATTTATAAAAAGAGTTCCGGCGATTAAAAGTACCAAAATAACAATTAAAAAAATGGGGTGCTAACTTCACACCTTAGTTTAAAATTGAATAGTTCTGGGTAAAGGCGATGTCTCTTGATAGTCCTAGAGTTCTTTATACATAAAAATAAATTTTTGAGTTTTTTAAAAATAAAAAAATTCATATTTCAAAAAA
This sequence comes from Abscondita cerata, assembly GCA_030710515.1. Taxonomy (NCBI): domain Eukaryota; kingdom Metazoa; phylum Arthropoda; class Insecta; order Coleoptera; family Lampyridae; genus Abscondita; species Abscondita cerata. The sequence goes on from JALBCR010000357.1 coordinate 349,258, forward strand.
TTTAACATCAAGCTCAAATGATGCCTTTTGATGAGTTCTAGAGTTCCTAATGCGTAAAAAAAATAAAACCATAATATTGTGTAAAAAATAATTACTAACCGTTCAATCGTAACCGACATTTGACGTTAAACTTTGGTTTTAGTAAATCGTAACCAATTTAAACTACTTTATGGACAATCGGCCAACTTCGTGCTGTTTATAATACGGTTTTTCGGCCATAATATACATTTTCATTGCTTAGTCTTTCTTTGTTACTTTATGGACGAATGTCAATGTCAAACGTGAACATCAGAATAATGTGTAGATTTTAAGAGTCAAAACTGTCAATTTATAATCACAAGCAAAGACGACTAGATATACGTCGCTCGTCCATAATTCTGTGTCTCTTCCATAAAAACGTAGATTATGGACTTGTTACATAATTGGCTATGATAATACAAGATATCTGATTACATAACTCTAAATTTGGGAAAAATAACAGATGAATATTTAAAGAGCAATTGTAAAAAAGTCAATCGATAAAAAACGGTAATGTAAACATTTATTTTTAAATCTTATTTATAATTTTGTTGTGATAAATGATTAAATTACAACTGGTCCTTCGAGTTTTAAATTAAATCTTCAAAAAGTCGAAGCAAACGGGGAGCTTTTTTATAACAAAGGTAACAAACAATTTAAAAGTACCGTTTCCTTTCAATTCATTTCAAATGAAAATTTTTTCAATGTATCGTTCTTATCACTTTTCCTTACGTTCTTTATTAGTATCAAGGCAATGTGGAGATCTGCGCGAAACGCTTGTATAATATGTATATTTTTTAAGAAAATCTCTGTAATCAAGTTTATAGTGATTACAATTTGTATTATCATTACTTTCATCTATGAGGAAAATAATTTGATGTTCTCACCTACGTTTAAATCATATACAAACATGAAATTTTTGCTCACTTAACGAATACGATAAGAGAATATGACATCACTTCCTAACATACCTAGGTTTTTATCTTTACTAACAAACAATTTTATGTTTGGATTGGCTTTATTTAAGAAATCAATTGAATCCGCTTCAAGTGAAAGTGAATATAATACACAGAAATATTCGACGGTACCTTCGTTTACTGTGGAAAGACAAAAACTTACTTACATTATGAACGTACTAAATGGTTGTTTATAGAGATTGAGATAAAGCCATTTCAACAACCAGTTTTTGTCTCGTTTCTATTATAATAGTATAATTAAATTTGTAAATCGAATACACAAATGTAAGAAACCCTTAAAATACCTAAATACATTTAACGTGGTATCGAATATAACTATCGAAGCTTAGAATAAAATTTAGTTTCATCACATTGTAATTGAATTATCTCCGTACTATAGGATTTCGCAAAGATAATTCTGTCATAAATCAAGTTTTAAATCTGCTTGCATTTTGTTTAAAACGACAATTGCTGAAGCAAAATGAATGCCAATATATTTGAAACTTGTAGAAATTGTTTCTCTTAGGAAGTATATTAACATATCAAATGTCCCAAGGGTTTTTATATATGTGGAAGCCTCTTAAAGTTTGAACAGCGTTTTTAAAAAAAATAGCTGCTCTACATCACCCCTTATAAAATCAAAAACTTATTTTCTTCCAAAAATATCCTTGCACAACTTTAAAACCTCTTTATAACAAAGCGTAATTATTTCAATTTATTTGTTCTTTGCAGTTTAAATCGACTAAGTAATTTGACACGAAATAATAATTAACGGAGAAGCTAATAACGTTTCTATATTTCTCACTTAAAAACAAAATAACGGCCAGAGTTATGTAAAAGATGTTTTAATCTTCCATTCAGGAGCTTAAAGCAGCGAAGGCGAATACGTATTGATTCGACATAAAAACATTTTACCAGTATTTTTTATTCGATCAATTTCAATTGTACAATGTAAAAATATTTACTTTCTAAAGCAAATATTTTTGGTAGTTGACATTTAAATTTATTTTATTTTTTAACTTCGTTTTTATTAATTTTATATTTTGGTTTATGCGTAGCAGATGTGGTTGTAATTTTCAATTTCGTAAATAATCAATGATGTTTTTCCAAGCATTAATTTTTCAATTTAACAATATTCGAAGTTGTTTAAAAGTTTTGTTATTGTTTATTAGAAAACGTTTCCATTAAGTCTTAATTGTGATCAACTTTGTGATATCTCATTTTCAAACGAATTTGAACCTAAAAAGCTGACTTTAAAAAGTAAACAAACTTATGAACTTCGAATGTATATTGAAAATTTTCTTCATCTGTCAAGTATGACAATTACTTCATTGTTGTTTGTATCCAATCAGAATATAATTACAGCATACTGTGCAATTATCACTTGTACCTCGAATTAAGCCAAAACCTTCAAAATGGTGAACATAATTTATTCGCACACTAACAACAGTTATTGATAAGTATTAATTACTAGTCAATCCTTTGGGCCCCAAACATTGAAACAAGAAATGCTAATTATATCCCAAATAAAAAAAAGCCAATTAAATTTCCCTCCAAATCAAAGTCCGATAAAAGTCATTTCAAAATCTAATCAACCATTTCTGATTTTATCATAAACAAGAAATCAGAAAGAAAATAACAAAAACCTTAGATAATTCCACTATTTCTGGCTCTTACGCGGATAAAATGCAGACGCCTCCCCATAAAGGTCTCATCGAAATGTATCCATTCTTTGTATAGATACATCACACAAATTTACAGGCAGACAGGCACGAAAAAATATCTTAGATTAGTTTTTGAAAATTCTCCCTTCAATGAAAGCTTATTGAAAATACATAGATCCATCCTTTTCTGAGATTAGCTCGAACAAATGTGTAGACAGACATACACAAACATAATAGTTATTTATGTAACAAGGACAAAAAAGTTTACTTTTATGTACGAGACTGAATTTGCTGGCCGAGGCGTCAGCCGAGGCAAGCAAACAGGTGAGGTTATTAAAAGCACTTTTTTCCGAGGTACATATTAATTTTTTCCGTTGACCTTAAATTAATTAATTTTCTATTTATTACCGTTTACTGAAAACAAAATGTTTAGTAATTTTAAACAAAAGTTTTACGTTTGTTTTGATTTTACTGTACCTAATGTTCACTTCATCGTTCAGTATTGTAACATTTGTGTAAAAATTTATTAAAGGAAATAAAGGCTTTCCGCGTTCGAATAAAATGAGCAATTACTAATGTTTATACCAGATGTCGAACTAGCAGAAAGGGAAATATTTTCAGTACTCTGAGAATTTTCGATCAAAACATTTGGATCGTTAACTGTAGCGAACGACCGTTCAGGTGAACAGATGGTACTCATTGAACTGTGTGAAGCTTCGCCTACTAGCACCAGTTAATATTCTTCTCGATATATTTATCTTAGACGCAATGGAATCTTCCACGTACCCTTCTGCTACTGTGGAACTCTTCCATCCTCCAGGTCTTTTAATGTTAAGACATCAACATCCAGATTCTGGCTAACAGTGATGCAGATGTCCTACGGTAGCAATGACCTGTATAGCCTGGTGGATCTGGCAAGTTTAAATAGCTTGCAATCAAACTTGGGATTTTTGCAAAAGTGTGAACTCCTACAACTTGTGTAGAACACTTTTCAAATTTGTTGTAACTTGACAAAAAGTTTGGTGATTGCAATGTGCAGGTCTTAAAACAGCATATTTTCTGAATAAATTCAGAGGATTTATTTCTTCAAAGATGTCATTACCTACAGTGAAAGTTCGTTTTTCCCATTTTAGAATCCGGTATAGTTATTACTAGTAAATCATCTTTGTCAACGATATCTTCAACTCTCATTTTACGAAGCTCATCCTGCGACAAGCACCGGCAATTCCTATCAACAAACAGACCTGCAAGATAGCCGTTAATTTATAAAGCCAGATATTTTAAATATTTTCAAATGTTACCTTCCACATAAGGTATGGTACATCAGGAGCGTCACGAAGAAATCGATTTATCTCATCTCTAGCAAATACGTTTGACTTTTTTGCCTTGTAGCCAACATTTTATTTTTTTAAGAACGTTAGTAATTTAGTATATTTGATGATGTCAATATTATCGTTTATTGAAAACGTTGATTTCAATATTAAGTAGATGGACCATAATGTTGACAATTTGCATGTTTCTGCCTTCGTTGAAAAGAATGCTAAAAATACATTTTCTGTTCCTTAAACATTGTGTATTGTTTTTTATATAAAAACTGCGACTTTTCTGGTAGCAACTGCAGTGTTGCATTGGTCGCTAGTTTCTGAAGTTTCGGTGGAGTGTTGCTGTAATCACTATCACTATCGCCAGACATAATAATAAATTTATTTAAACTAGCATACAATGTAGACAAGCAAATTTAAACAATACCTTTTGTTTGTTGAATTAACTCATTTGTTTACAACAATCACATCATTTTTATAAGAGCACTTGATTATGATAGGTAATAGGTAAAACATGTACTTTTTATAATTTATTAAAATAATAAAATTACATTTAGGTAGTGTTATTTTAAGTATATTTAACAATGTAGTTATAGTTGGAAGCCTACCCTCAAAATTAATGCATTTCTTTAATTGTTTATGATCAAAGATGTAATGAAGTTTCTCATATCAAACACATTAAAGTCGATTCTTACTAATAGGACATATAGTATAATCGACTGACTTTGTACTGTGGTCAGACCATTGGTCAGACTTATAATCATTTTATATTCAATAAAAATATTGCCTCACCGTAAGAAAGTATACAAACGTAGTTTTTTGATTCACTCCGAAAATGTTTCAAAAATTTAATAATCTTCTTTCAGCTTATTGAAAACTGTGAAATTCACCTTGTTTTTGTGTACGAATAAATCTTGAACCCAGTAATGTTGATGGCTTATATGATTCTATTTTTGTTTTTCCTGTGACAGAATCAATATTCAAATGATTTTTCACAAGTAATTACTGTTCTTGTGTGACAGTGCCACAGGTCATGTTTCCATTAGCATTATTACTTATTTACATCAATCAAATACAGTAATAGAAAGGTACCCATAATTAACTCACTTCTACTGTAAGTTTTTGTATTTTATGATCGTGAAAATTTTGTATCGGAACTCCGCTTCTGTATCGAAATGTTACCTAATAAAATTGTCTAAAGCAATCTCAAGTCGTATGAATTCTGTCTTACCTTATAAATGAATAACTTTAAAGAAGTTAAAGTGGTACATATTGAAAACAATGTATTGAGTATTGTGAGATTACAACCAGGCTTCGCACATTGTAGAAACTATAAACAATTTATTAATATCATTTCAAAGCACTTAAAATCATTTACATGTAATTTGAAAAACAAATTGTTTTTGTTCAAAGTTGTGTAGGATTGAAAAATTGAGGTTATAAATGAAAGTAAACAAACAATAATCTGCAGTATCTAAAATGTTTCAGTATGTACCTAAAGTACTGTAATATCCTATGTAGTCACTAAATTCAGCCTTTCTTAAAAATAGGTTTTCATACTGGTTACTTCGACTTTATTTAATTTGACATAAAATAATAATTGACATTGACAGATGTTTGCGGACGAAAAGTGTTACAGTTAAAAAGTGTTACTTTATGGTTATTCAGGGAGTACGTAAAACTCAATTTTATAATGAGGTCGACGGAAAAATGGTTTTCCTAGATCAGCACGGACAAATAGATAAATACATTAACGTACATACATAAAATATGCTTAGATTGTTGTCTAAAAATAATTGATTACACTTCTGTATAATAATTTATTTATATTTGTTATTCCCAGTTGATCTCTTTACGAGTACATGTACAATGGTTTGGGGTGGACTCGTAGAGAAATTACACACCATTGTACTCTGATGCTCGATTCATATCTTCGGTAACTTGCCCGGGTAGAAAACATACACAAAACTTGAAAATAGTTTAGATTACTATTACTTTATTTTCCAATTAAATTCTTCTAAAAGTTGTTTCAGAAAATTATCTGACGGACAAATAAAAATGATAAATATTCTCTTAAAAACCCCCAGCAGAAATTTAAAACCAGTTTAATTACTCTGTAAAAATTTTCTATCTGCCAACTAAATTATCTCAAATATATAGTAAGTAAGTAATATTATTTTTGGTGCCAGTAGCGTTGATTATCATGTATAAAATAACATTGGCCCAAGATAAGCCAGGACAAAGAAACCTCCTTTTATTTTGAAATAAAGAACACGTACAAATAGTATAAACTAAAAACTAACTGTTGGCATTCCTTACTCCTTTATTTTGAAATTACATACAGCAGCAGGAATTTTATTTATTACTATAGAATTAAATTTCCGCCTGGACTATATTCTTGAATTGTGGGGTATTATTCTCATGATAAATACGAAAATTCTCTTGACAACATAAGAGTTAGTATTCTTGAAAAATTGTCATCTCGTTCCTTCAACGTCGTGAGAAATTATTTAGGAGAAAATGAAATTGCCGTGACACATTTCCGTATATCAAGTTTAAATATTTTATTATTATATTGTTCATAAGACATTCATTTATTTATTTATTTATTCGTATGGTACATTACACAAATATTGTATTGTGATGTAAGTGTTATGTATGGTGCCCCAGAAGATCCAGTATAAAACATGAATAGTGTGGTGACGAAACCGTGTGCAATAGTGGATTGGTTCGTCTTGGCAAAGCATTTACTTCAAGGTTTTAGGAAAACCACTAAAACCTAAACCCTTACTCACCCTAGTGTTCACATGTAATAATATTAATTAAGTGTGTAAACATTATAGAAGGTAAATAAGAACATAAAATATAACAGCACCTCCCTGTGCGACGACGATATAATGGACCGGTCCAAGCGCCAGTCACATTCATAATGGATCTAGATGAAATATACATAGTTTGAAACTGTTTAGGTTTACAAATAAACAGAATCAATAGATGTCACCAAGAATTTAAAGGTAATGATCGGTTTATATCGTAGCAGGTTTGGAAAAATAAATTTTTAGATTGAACAGCAGCTTCCCGGCGTCGGTTTAGAGTGGGGTCCTTAGTGAGTTCAAGAAATAAACCGCTGTCCTAGGAAATTGCCACCTGTTGACTAAAAGAGAGAAATAAAACCGACCAATAGGAGATCAAAAGGTTTTACTTAATCCTATTACGAAATGCAATATTCAGAACAAATTGACAACAGTAATAAACCGTAAAAAGAAAGACAGTCCAAAATTTCTATTGTAGAGAGAGAGTGAGAAACAGAGAGACTGTCTGATGTTGTCACGTATACCTAAGAAATGAGTAGCACTTAATAATATACAAATTACACAAGTAACACACAGTATACACAGAATAAGCTCAAAAGACACAGTTTGTAGGGTCAATATTTAAATTGAGTGCTAAATTATAGGAACACTCGGTTCACATACATCATTTACACGGCAATTAGTATGTCGAACATGTAACGACAGTTAAGCTTAAAAAGAATTTGTATTTGCTATATTGGGGGTAAGTACCTCCCGCAAACCCAAAAGGTCTTTCGACATTGCGTCACAAGATCAAATTAAAGTGCACAAGCCCTTATTGAGCCGATTAAAATATTGTGGTTATTAAGCGTACCACCGCATACTATTCTACTTAGATCTAAAAGTTAAGGCCGTTATATTTCGTATGTAACTGAGTTTCACACTCGCAAGCAATAAACATAAATCTTAATACTAAAACTTAGCTGCATTTATAGTGACAAAGTCCAGAAAGTAATATTTCATTAATGACAAAATCGACAGGTATCTCGCACGGACAATAGAAATTCCTTGAGGAATGTGTTCGAAAAGAAATGAAAGTTGGTGTCGATGAATAGACATCCACCCCCTTCAACTAGAATGCGTACTACTCAAAAGTTGCCTCTAGTTGTCTGATGTTATAGATACTGGTGGTGCGCAACTTCATAGAAGGAAATGTTGTACCAATCGACCATTCGAATATAAGTCAACTCGAGGAAGTAACCAAGACGAAAGAACAAGAGAAACTCCCCACAAAACATCCAACGTTTAGAAATTGCACTACAAAAAAGAGAAATGAACGAGTACTTACGGTAGGTTTAGGCGAATAAAGCTTAACTAATTATGATTGGTAAGTTTTTAAAACATCTCAAACTATTCAAGCAGTTTTTATATAACGATCTTCCGAATCTACCAAGTTTCAGCAAGAAGTAAGTACAAGATGTCGAGCCCGTTGTCGAAATATAAAATCGAAAATTATATTTCAATCCAATCGAAATGCGCGCCAGATATGAATTTCGTCGTGAAGTATGTTACCAAGTCAGAAATTGTAAAGCTATGAACGCATCAGAGCTTTGGTCTTGAAATAAATAGCTGCAGCTTACAGAAATGGCGCTAATTTGACCGCTTGCACGTCCATTGCCATTGCGGTAATTTTATCAGGATTTTCATCACCCAGTTTCTTGTCTCCAGACTTGTCATTTTAGCTTCAGTTTTCCAACACACGTGGCACTGGTCTTTATTTTGTTTTGGTGAATGGATCGCAATCATAAGTCTTTTAATTTCTAGCTTAAATCGTTATACCACTGCAAGCTTTACATTTTTTCTGACAATAATCTTTATAAACACGATAAAGTTAATCTTTTTTCTCCAATTGTGGGATTCTGGTACGAGTGGAAGGAAGGGTCAAATTATGACTCTATGTCTTTAAATGCCGACGTTTCCGGTGGTTGTTGACCTTTTTCAAGGCTATAATTAGTCGTCAAACAAACTTTAAATTTCTCACCGTACCCGCTCCGCTTTACAAAAATTTTGTTTGACGACTAATACTTTATACCTTGAAAAGGTAAGGCCAACTGATCGAAACGTCGACATTTAAAGTACATGGAGTCATAATTTGACGCTTCACTTCCACTCCTACCAGAAGGCCCCACAATTTTGGGAAAAGATTAACATTAACATCCAGCAGAAGTTTAAATTTAATAAACACGATAATTGTTTATTGGTTCAACGTCAGAAGTTTGGCTGACATTTTCACTTAATTTGAAATTTTTTTCCAGCGGGATACCTCAGCATCGCGACTCAGTTTTAAGATACCAGTTGCGTACCATAAACTCTTCAAGCCAAAGTGTTTAAGGACGTTTTCTTACACACCTATAGCAATATTTGAAAATTCATGCTCTTTTGAGTTGTTGGTAGTTACACGTTTCGTTGGTTTCATGAGAGTCGAGACATACCTCTTTTGATATCCCAAGTTAGACTCCAAAATTTGTCGAATATTTTGTTTCAATGAGTCATTAAATTCCAAGCAATATCGTTTTGTTGCTATTTTGGAAGTATTGCGAATTATTTTTGTCGATCGACTACTGCCACAAATTTTCTATTGTTTTTGTAACTTTTATACTCTTTGCCGTTTTCTCTGTAATATCTATATTTTTCTCGAGAAACGAATTTTGCTTTGCCCTTTTCTCTCACTTCGCATAGTAACCGCTCTCGCTATGCATTTTGTACCAGTTTCGTAGCCTCTTCTCTCTCATCTATTCGTCTGATTATTTATGACAACATCTTTATTGAAAATTTCTTCGTCTTCTTTGCTTTGTCTTCTATTTTCTACAGTCTGCTCTTGGTGAATAAATGATGCAGCCTTTAGATGTTAATTTTTGTTTTCATGTTTATTACTACTTCTGCAGATATGTCATTTCATATTTGGCTTTTGGAAGTGAATTGTATAAAATGTTATTAAGGTTAGTTGAAACCTCATCTTAGTTTTAATTAAAATTGGCAAAATATAGTTATCTTATCTTATCGTTGAAGCAAAGTGGTATACCTAAATCATATATTTTTCGATAGCTGTGGGAAACATACATAATATAGACATTTTTGATGTGTGCAATACTAACGTTGTATCAATCTAAACCAATAAGGTTTTCTGCGTTTCTGTAGTAGCGACTAATGAATGAATTTGAAACACTTACAAAAAGTTGTTTATATTTTTCATGGGGTAGAAAAACACTTGTTTCTCATAAAAAGAATTATTTTGCGATTGATGAACAGTATGTGTATGGTGTTCTAACGATTTAAGTCTATCCCCCCCTTTAATAAAGGGTTTAAGACAAAGTGTTATAAATTTTATAAACTTTGAAGGGCATCAAGCTATTCCATTTTATAATCAGATATTTGAGAAAAAATATTTTTTCAAACTTCTTCCTATACCCACAAAAAGTTTAGTAGATGTCAGATCGTTCACTTTAGACGGAATTTTTTATTATAATCATACAGCAATTATGCCTTGCAGAAGTATTTTGGGCTGATTTTAAAGAAACAAAAAGAGTGTATAAATTTGTTCTAACTCTCATTGAGACAGCTTAAAGCCCGTTGTTAGATTAGCTGGTGGCAAGTTTAAAAACTTTCAGATTCAGCGTATATTTTGTATAAAATCGGGGCTGTGAGGGACGATATGTTGAAAAGCAAAAGCACTTTTAACACCTCACACCTAAGGTCTTAAGTTGAATCCGGCGGTTTTTTAATAAAGTGTGCCGTTTTAAGATAGTATGCTCGATTACCAGATAATATTAAAATTTAGGTAAAAACCGACCTACCCATCTATTTCCAAATTGTTTAAACTACAAATTAGCTAATCGCTATTTTTTAAAACCCCGTAGTTTGCGAGATATTTACAAAAAAATGATTATCCCTCTTGACACCACATAAAAATTTAGCAGGGTCGTATCGTTGTTGACTTTGACAGAATGTATTTAATGGTCGTACGCAAAAAATTCAGCCGTATCGAAGTGGGCTATGATTATGTAGAACCATAATCATTTTTTTGAATGAAAAGGAAAATAAAAACCTTGTATTCTGTGTAATTAGTTGTTTCATGGTATAAATGCTGCATAAAATGCGAATTAGGTAATATAAGTTTTTAACGAAAGCTTAAGGTTGTTTTAAAATACACAATGTATAAAATACACATCTTTCATTAGG